>PVKZ01000557.1:184231-735487 GCA_004027375.1 Macroglossus sobrinus
TATATATATATATATATATATATATATATATATATATACACACACACATACACACACATATGTATACACACATATATGTATATATACATACATGTATATATGCATATATATATTTCATTTTATACCAATTAAGGACAATATTATCAAGAAAGGGAAAAGAGGAAATATAAATCACTGTTGGATTTTTCACATGATAAATTTGTATCTTATTCTTGTCATCCCAATCTGGTAAATTTATTTATAGCAAGAATTATTCTCAGATATCTAAGAAATGTTAATTTATGTATTTTCCCATATTTGAACTTATTTCTCATTTAGGCATCATTTTGTTGAGTTACAGGAGTTGATCTTGATCAAGTTAGAATTTCCTCCTACTTTTCCAATGATTGCATCTAATCTTGGAGGCTAATATGGTTTCAAATAACCATTGGAGAGAAGAGGAGAAATAGTGATATTTGATTCTCGGTGTTTTTAGCTATCCTTGATAGAGACAGCTCTGATACCTGCAACTCCATCTAAATTTCACTCATTAGACTAGAGTGGCTATTCTTTACTCCTGACTATAAGAATTCTTAGATTTCTCAGTGCTGTGTGCCACATCAGTACCATTCTAGACAACACTGGAGAGCTCCCATGTCTCCTGAACCATATTACAGGGCTGTCTTAGCTCCTTGTGTCTACACCATTTACACTTATCTGCCCTTTCCCATGAAAGGAGCCTGAGGTCTGGTCAATTCTCTAGGCTTTATGCGGAATTGGAATACAAAATACTTACACCCCTTGCTTCCCAAATTTTCAAAAGTATTTATCTTGTTTTCTCACATCCAGGCTGCAGTCAGAAGGGGAATGACCAGGGCTCCTTCAGAAACTCACCAAGTTCTCTTTATTTCATATTTGATTCTCTTCCCCTTCTCTCCAGGTTGGGAAAAAATTGCTATTCTCTAGGGCAGGAAAAACTATCTCTGACATATTTTTCAAGGCTTTTGTCTTAGATCTTTATAAATCAGAAGTAAAGAATTACATTCTTTTCAGCTCTGCATTTTTGCTTGATCATCTCTTTATCTGGAGAATTCTGGCTGCTCCCTGAATGGTGAGGGAGAAAGGGGCAGGAGGAATTGTTCACAGAAAATTTGAATAGAAAATAATCACATACTATAAAAAAAAATTAAAATTTACCATGCTACATCTTTTTTGACAACATCCTGTAAATTTTTATTCCCCAGTGGGTTCAATTTTCACCATAAAGCGTTTGGGCAACATTTCAGTTATCTCATCTATGAAAAAGAGATATTCACAGAAACTAAGTAATAAGATTATAATAAAAATTCAATGAGATAATTCTCATAAATAGAATTTCACATTTAAAGCACATAAGAAGTATTAATGTTAGCTACTATTATTAGCTGATATTTTGGAATGAATCAAGCTATTTTTCACCTTAGTTCCTTACTCCTTGATTCTTTACCTGATTTGATCTTTCTCACAGCTTCAGGAGTTCAATAATACTAGTTGGATGAATGAATGAATGAATGAATGAATAAATTACCATTATTTTCATAAGTATTAATAATAGCATTGAGTTTTACTAATTACATATATCAGGATTATTCATAATTTAAAAATATTTAAAACCTTATGAAACATTATTATTAACTCACAAAATTCATCATTGGCAAAGAGGAAATTGTAATTGAGTCCATTTTGCCTATGGTCAAAATCATTTATATCCTGTTTTCAAAGGACAGTTAATGATGAACAGGGAAATATTACATCCAGAAGAGTCTGTTTCAAAAGGCTTTAGGCAGAACTTTCAAATCTAGAAATAATTCTCAGGTGATATTTAAAGTGAAAGTGTTAAACCATTCATTGCAGCACTGCAGACCTGAGTTTTATAGCCCTTCAAATGATTCAACAACTGTTTGACCCAGACATCTTGGTACAGTCTATCTTTAGAAAGGCCATGATGAAGAATATTCACTATGAAAAGTGAATTTTCATGTAATTGTATTTGTTTAACTTTTAAAGAAAATTTTGTCATGACATTTTGCTTATTTTAATATATTTACTTATTTTTTATATCTGCATCATTGAAACAAATATTTTAATCAACTTTTTAAAGGTGATATATGAGGATGAATGTAGCACATGATTAAAACATCAGGTACCACATTTGAAAATAGGAAAGGCAAAATAGTGTGGAAGATGAAGCTCTAAATTAAATACTGATTCTGCTACCAAACAGCTGTGTAAATGTTTGAGAGTCACTTTAACTGACTGGATATTTGTTTCTATAACCTGAAAATGAAGGTACCAGTTAGTGTAATCTTAGTTGCAACTAACAGAAAAGCCCAGTTAAATTAGGTTCAACAGTGCAGAGCATTTAGTTGTTCATATAGCTGTAAATTTCAGACTCAGTGTAGCTTCAGGTAAGGCTTTTAAAGCAGTTCAACAATTGCATGAAAATAATGGTTTTGTTATCTTTTTTATTCAAGAAGGGGTAAGGCAATGGTACTCTTAGTTTCATCTTCTAATTAGATCTCCTTAATATCATAATGGTAAAAATGGTTTGGTGTCCCTTCCCGCAGGACGACTAACAGGAGCTCTGACCAGACGTGAGACTCGAGGAGACAATCTGCAAGAGAATGGGGGACAGGAGACACGAAGAATGGAGGCAAGACAAAGTTCTGATCAAGCCTCATTTATTGTAGGTAGGGGTAGAGTATATAAAGGGGAGGATTTGCATAATCATGGTTGCCTTGGATATCGAACCGCAGAACATTCCATTTCCTTATATGACCCAAAAATGCAGAAGGGTCCCAGGAGAGGAAGGGGCTGCAAGGTCAGATTCGTTTAAGCAAATGGCTCAAGGGGCCCAGGGCAAGTCAGGGCATGTCAGGGCAACTGACTTTATGCTGTCTATCCTATCAGATAGCACAGGGCGAAGCAGACCCTGTCCCAAGGCGAAGTTGCCTAGATCTCAGGTATGAGAGCCTTGATAAGAACGGCTCCCGACAGTTTGGGATCTCATTTTTTTACACTATGTTGTTTAGAATAAGAAAAATATGTATTCTAGACAATTCCTTTGAAATCAGACAATGATTCTCATTATAATTTTTGGTAGTTATATGTTTCTCTATCTGTGACAAATTAAAGATAGCAAAATACTTTGACATCCTTTCGTTGGAAAATCAGATCTACATCCTCACTCCTTGAATTACAGGTGGAAGCTCTGTGACCCCTTTAACCAACAGAATCACACAAGTAATATACAGCCAATTTCTAAGCCCAGGCATGAAGATACTAGTAGTTTCTAATTCATATCACTTAGAACACTCACTCTTGGAACCTTGCTATTATGCTGTGAAAAACCCAGTATACTAAAGGCCCACATGGAGAATCTGGGCACTGTTGATAGCCTGAATTGAGCAGTCAGCCACCGTTCAGTAATAATGTAGTCAACCTGATGGGTAAACCATCTTGGAAGTGAATCCTTCAGCCCTCTTTGAGATGCCCTAGCTGATGCCGTATAGATCAATGAAAGCTATCTCTTATGCACCTTACCTAAATTATAGCTCTGTGAGAAGAGTATATTATTGCTGTTGCTCTAAACCACTAGGTTTTGAGGTGGCTTATTTTATAGCAATAGTTCACAAGAACAGCATTGTATCAATAGCACAGGCTTCAATATTTATTCTTTCCTAATTGTGTATGCTTCTTCTGAATATGTGGTATAGCATTTTTCTTTCAAGGATAGTATTAACATGAGTAAACCATGTAGCATAATTAATGTATTTATATTATTCAGATGGGTTAATATTTGGCAAGTGGTGTTATTAACATTACAATGATAAAAATAGATATGTACACATTTTAAAAGACAAATTCAAAATAAACAGTTGCAAATTGTTCTATGCACCTCTCTATAATTTTCAGAATATAATGTGAATCCTTCTGCAAAAGATAATATCAAACCCTCTCAGGCTCTTAAATGGCTGTTTTCTCCCCTTGATATGTGAAAGAAAAGGTCATGAGCATGAAAAATTCTCTGATTTGCCTGATCTTTTCATTTTCTATTTATGTAGAGGGAACACTGATATCTCCACCAAATATTCAGAGAGAAAATTCTACAAAATGTAAAAATTGTTCTAATGTCAGCAGTTCTAATTTCTTTTCCAAGTTTAATTACAAATATTTATGGAAATATCTCAATTCTGGAAATATTTGTGTCTGAGCAAAATGTTGAATTCAATAGCATTCTGATTGTGACTTACAACAGTTATAGGAATTAATTCAATTCAGATGTTTAAGAGGCTTTTCTCATTTCCTTCATCAGGTTCAATCATAAATGGCTTAATCATTCAAAAGACATTACCGAATTAGATTGCATTAACTGCATAATAACAGAAAAGAAAGGGCAATATTGAAACAAACTAAAATGCTATTAGGAAGGAACTAAGTTCATTCCCTTTAATTCTTTTGTTGATTTGTTGAAATGGTTGATATGACCTCAATCAGGATTTTTGTTCTCTTTTGTTCAGCAATTTCTCTTTACTTTAAGAAAAATGCATCTATATTTTTTGAGAGAGAAGTATAAAGGTTATATTTACATTAGGACAGAGATTTCAGACAACTGTGTGAGTTTAGAACTTAGGTTCAAACTTTGATAAAAGAAAGCAAAAAATAAGTATGAGAGTACATAGTAGATGTATAATTTTTTGTTTGTTTGTTTTAACACCAGTCATGAATAGGAAAATTCTATTCTATGGAGAAAGGGAGAAGTAACTAGTTGGTAAACATTAATGAGATAAAAGAAGTGATGATCTTCAAGAATGGTTAAGATTAGACAAAATAGCTGCCACCATTTATTTGAAATAGTTTTTTCAGGAAGTCATAGTGGACAAGTACTAGACTGATTCATTTATGTTCAGAATTTTAAAGCAGAAAAGAAATCTGGGATCATCTTCTCAATTGCTCATTCTTTATAAGTATTTCTGCCATCCTGAAGTAACTTGCTCAAAATCACTGAGCTTTTTTCCAATAGAGCAAAACCCACTGAGCTTGTGGCTTTTGATGGGACCAATGTTCTTTGCATCTCTCTTTACTTCTTCTAAATGAACACTTTACACTTGAATCATTCTTTGTCTTATCTGAAGTTATTTTTACATCTATTATTTGAAGCTCACAGGTAACACCATGGCCCTCATTTTTCTCAGCTTATTTTTTAAACATTATATTGTATTACTCTTTTCATCCACTTCATTCTTCATACCAGATAAATTTCCTTGGTTTTTCATATTCACCACATCTGTCTTATCTCTTGTCTTTAGAAAAGGTCTTGTAATGCATCTCCTGCTTGGAATACTCCTTTCCCTCCCTTCACCCCATTAACCACTTAGAGTTTTACTATTCTTTTGGGTATCTTAAAATTAAAGTAGGGTATGTCTTGGTTCCCGATGCTTCGTATGCTTTGGTTTAAAAATAGATTGATTGTGCTGTGTATCTTTTTACTTTAGAGATTTGTTAACTGTCTTTACAGTTCTGCTCTTTCTCTTCACCTTTTCAAATACTATTAATGGGAAATCTCTCTAAAAATATTGGGCAAAATATAAATCAGTAAACAAATATGTAATAAACAAGGTCGTGAGCTGGAAGAAACTGGGAAGCCACTCTGTATGCACAATCAAAGAAGCCATTGAAAAGGATGTGAAACTTATATTTTGAGGAGAATGTCAGCCATAGAAAGGGCTGAAGGAAAGACATTCTGGACAAAAAAAAAACAATAAATATATAAGCCCCAAAGAGAAGAAGGAATTGGTACATTTAAAACACAGAAAAGAGCCCACTGAGGCAATAGGGCAGTATATAGGAGAATGTTAGAAGATGGGTTTGGTAAGGTGCATATGAATGAGATCATTGTAGGCAGAATGAAGAGTTACCATTTCATTGTAAGCACCAAAGGATGTCAGGTTTATGTTTCAAACTGCTGAAGGACTATCTGGCTCCCATTTTACCTTATTCCAAAGAATAGCTAGATTAGGAATTTAACAGTTAATGGGCTTAAATAGAGACAAAGGAGAACAGTAAAATACGTAGTACCTATTGAGAATTTATCATGATTACTCAGTCTAACAAACAAAGATAACTACTAAGTCATAAAACTTTGAATGGGAGAGATTATAAAGAGAAGGGTCAATTTGATACATAACATCATTTTTTGGGGGGATAAAGTTTTTATAATTTTTTTCTGCATATAAAAGTATATACTCATGAATGTATATCTGTGGGTATATCATAAATGGGCCTTTCATTTAACTTTTTCTATGTAAGTAAAACAATAGAAATATGTCTGTCCTTCATAATGGTTTTCTTATTTCTGTCCTTCATAATTGTTTTCTTATTAGAGTAAAAAATGACATCAGACAATTTCCAATTATAAATTTACATAGCTTGAATTTGTTCCTTGAATTTGTTTATTTAAAATATATGGCAGGTTAGAAGTGATAGGTGAAAGTAATCACTTTTTATGACAGACAGAGTCATTTTAGGGTAGAATTGGAAGTGGATAAAACATTCATTCAATCAGCTACATAAGCATATAGATGAAATGTTTAGGAAACCTGGAGAATATTACATATTCTCAATACTAACTTTACCTTGCATTGCCAAAAAACAGTTTTCTATTGATAACCCTCTTCTCTAAAATTATTTTTTTATTGTCTCACTAGCTAATCAGAGTATAGGAGAGAATAATACACTTGTGATAATCTTACTCATAACAGGTAACAGTCATTGAAATGTCCATGATGCCATATAATAAGAAGACAAGCAATCATATCTAATTATCTTTTATTTTCTCTACATATTACTTATGTACTAGTTTGGGAGAATAGTTTGTTAAATTAAGATTATGAAAAAATATCCAGCTTTTGCTTAGAGAGATATTAGGGTCAGGAGTCTTATTAAGCCAACATGCCAAGTTTTATTTGTTTTGGTTTTTACTTTAGTTATTAAGAAGCAAAGTACCCATTTTTTTACATTTATAAAAATCTATAAGTTAAATATAACTTTTGTGTATTATCAATAAAGCAGTCAAAAAGTTAGGTAAAAGAAAACTTTCTGTTCCATCATTTTTTTTTTCACGTTTGCCTCAAGATATGTCTTCTCTAGAAAAACCTTGCTAATTTAAATCACTAGTGGACAGTTCAAGTCAAATCAACAGCAGTTAGTTGAGCACTTTGTTCTGTTTTGTGAATCAATGAATATAAAACTAAGACTGCATATAATATGTAACAAAGTTTATTCCATAATTGTTTTCCTATATAATTTAATGAGAGTGTTATAAGATTGCAAGGGAACTCAAATTCCTTAGAACATTGCATGTCACATAATATGCTCTTTACTCCCTCCTTTCTTTCATTCATTCATTCATTCTTTCTCTTCCTCATTTCTTTCACCATTTTTCTTTAGTTCTCTCTTTCATCTTAAATTTAAGCTGCTTGAGATCAAGGACTTTTACCTTACTGTACAGTCCACAATATCTAGCATAGTGTGAATTACAGGAATTCAATAACTTCTTGTCCATGGCTTTGGGAAAACTTTTTCTCTCTGCTCGACAGAAATTTACCTTTCAATTTCCCCACAGAGAAGCACAAAAGGTAACGTTTTTTGATTCACTTTCTATATCTATTTAAAGTATTTCAGTCTATATATACTCCAGGATACCTTCAATATAAGTTATTCTATACTATGTCCATATTATATACATTTAATCACTGCCCCACTGAGCTTTTCTTCCTCTCTTTGTCTCTCTCTTACCCTCTCTCCCTTCTCCCCTCCCTCATCTGTTAGCTCACAAGCTCCAACAGCCCTTAAGATTAATAAAAGTGGAAGAAAATTACTCTCCATTCTATATATTTTAATTTAAACATTTAGATTGTCATAGCAATATGACAGATTTTTAAAAATTAGATGTTTTCTTTATCAATAGCACTATTTCTATTCTCTCTCTCTCTCTCTCTCTCTCTCTCTCTCTCTCTCACACACACACACACACACACACACACACACATACATGCACACACACTTGAATTGAAAGATCTCATGAAAAATTAACTTGTAGGCAAAACTTTTAAAAGCTACACTACAAACAAGAGAAACTTTAAATACTAAAAAAATTTTAAACACAATTTAGATTTATCTTTTTGAATTTTAACTAATAGTCAACATATTTTTTTCAGACATTTCTTTATGTCTAGCACTATTTTACATACCAACTGGATTCAGAGGGAGCATTATAAAAATGGGCTTTGAATTTGATTAGACCCTAGACACAAGTAGTTAATTCTCTCAGATAAAAGAAGAAAAATTGTTATTCAAGGGAGTTGTGTGACTTGCATCGTTTTATTTTAAGAGATAGTGCCATCTTACAAGACTCTTAAAACATAAGTGGGGCAATAAAATTACATGCACATACATGTATGGCAAACACACGATGTTCAGATACCTTTCAATACATAATGAAAATTATTATTATTTGATATGTTTATATACATAGATAGTGGTAAGAACTATCAACATGAGATCCACCACTTTAACACATTTTTAAGTGTACAGTGCAGTATTTTTAACTGCAAACACAATATTGTACAGTAGATCTCTAGAACATAATCATCTTGCAAAATTGTAACTATACTCCTTGAATAGCAACTCTCCATTCTCTGCAATCCATCTCTTGCAACTACCATTCTGTTCTCTGCTCCTATGTATTTGACTATTTTAAATAGCTCATGTAAGTGGAATCATATGTATTTGTCCTTCTGCTACTAGCTTATTTCATTTAGCATAATGTTCTCAGAATTTATCTATGTGGTCAAATATGGCAGAATTTTATTATTTTTAAATCTAAATAATAATCCATTTAGTATATACTACATTTTCTTCATCCGTTCATTTCTCAGTGTACATTTAGATTGTTTTGCCTCTTGGTTACTATGAATAATAAATGCTGCAATGAACATAAGAGTGCTAATATCTCTTCAAAATCCTGATTTCAATTACTTTGGATAAATAACCAGAAGTGGGATTGCTGGATCATGTGGGATTTCTATTTTTAATGTTTTGAGGAACTCTATACTGTTTTTCATAATGGCTACCAATTTACATTCTCATTGATAGTGTACAAGAGTTCCATTTCTTCCACATCCTTGTCTATACTTGTACTTGTTTTCTATTGTCTTTTTTATAAAAGCCACCCTAACAGGTGTGAGGTGATATCTTGTGATTTTGATTTACATCTCCCTCATGATTAATGATTATCAAATCTAATTAGTGATTAATTGAGATTTCCATATGTTATCTTTGAGAAATATCTATTTAAGTATGTCACCCAGATACTTATTTATTTATTAGGTTATTTATTGTTTATATTACTTGAAAAAGTTTCTTATATATGTTTAATATTAGCCCCGCATCAGATATGTGGTTGGAAACTTTTCTCTCCCATTCTATAGGTTGCATTTTCACTTTGTTAATTGTTTTCATTTTATTTGTTTTGCTGTGAATAAACTGTTTAACGTAATCCCCTTGTTTGTTCTTGCTTTTGTTATGTGTGTTTTTAGCATCATGCCCAATAATTCATTGCCAAGAGCAATGCCAGGAAGTTTTCCACATTTTTCTCTAGGAGTTTTAAAGTTGTAGATCTTACATTTAAGTCTTCAATACATTTTCAGTTGTTTTCTATGTGTGGTTATGATAATTATACAATTCTATTATTTTGTATGTAAATATCCAGTTTCCCCAACATTTATGAAAAGATTATCCTTCCCACAGTGAGTATTCTTGGTACTCTTTTCAAAGATTCATTAACCATACATGAATGGGTTTATTTCTAGACTCATTATTCTGTAATGAGTAATATTCTGTAACTTTGTAATATATTTTGAAGTAAGGATTCATATATTTTGAAATGCTTTCAGCTTTGTTCTTTGTTTCTTAATTGTTTTGGCTATTTGTGGTCCTTTGTGTTTCTATATGAATTTTAGAATTATTTTATCTCTTTCTGTAAAAAATATTGTTGGGGTTACACTAGTGATTAAATTGAATATATAGATTATTTAGGATAATGTGGACATTTTAACTATAGTCAGTCTTGCAATTAATGGACACAGGTTATTTTTACATTTATATGTGTCTTCTTTAACTTCTTTTGTAGAGGTTTTGTAGTTTTCAGTGAACAAGACTTTCATCTTCTTAGTTAAGTTTATTCCTAAGAGTTTTATTCTTTTTGATGCTATTGTAAATGGAATTGTTTCTTACTTTTATTTTGTAATGGTTCATCGTTAATGAATAGAAATACAGCTGATTTTTCTTTTTGGCTTATATCCTGCAGCTTTATTGAATTTGTTTATTAGTTATAACAAGGTTTTTTTCTACAATCTTTAACATTTTCTTATATGATTATGTAATCTTGAACAGAGATAATTTTACTTCTTCCTATCTGATTTGGATGCCTTCTATTTCTTTTTCTTGCCCAACTGCTCTGCTTAGGATTCCTAGTACTATATTGAATGGAAAGAGTGAACATGAATTGATAAGTTCTTAATACATGTCAGCTTCTGTGTTTATATATTTATATTATCTCAAAATTGAAACAGTCCTCCAAAGTAAGCATAGTTTTTGTTAACATATTTCCAGCTAAGCCTAGGGGAAAATAAGACATTTGTGGAAAGTCTCTCAGGTAAGAAGTGATGAAGCTGGATTTAAATCCAACAAACATGTTACTGCATAAATGTCTCCAAAGTCCACACTTCTTTTCCATTATTCAACTCTGTCTTTCTAAAGAGATCATTTTTTTTAAATCTTGGCATTAGAAAATGATTTATTTTAGAAGAAAATGTTAACTGTGTGGTGCAGAAATAAATTTATGAGAGAATTAAAGATAACTAGATTAATAAGTTTTGGAGCCATTAGGAAGACTTTTCTAAGAAATGTAATTTTGGAACTGAGTCTTTATTATGAACTTTTTATTTCCTTATTTTCCATTTTGATAGCTGTAGATGTAAGGTAAAATTTCATTTCTTATATCTGGTGTACTTCAGTTTGGGGACCATCTTAAAATGTCATCAGAAATATCACTTTTTAAAAAATACCTATGTTTACTAGACAAGTTACATGCTTTCTCACTTGGGTGGCAGCAGTGAGTAATTATACTGACATCCAGTCATTCCACAGTTTTGCCACTGTGAGATTAAGGGCTTTGTGTCTGCTATAACTTCTGGTTAAGATATATTCTGATTCTGTAATTGAATCAAATAGTCTATGTCATTGTAGTGAGAAAAGATCATCAAAACAGTTCATACTTGTCATGGTTTAGTTCAATTTGTAACTTAATTACAATGTGTCCTGAAGCTAAATTTAATATAGACTAACTACTGTCTTGTATTCTTCAGTAATATGGATTCAAGAGAAAATGTTTAATTTCTTGAGGCCAATGCACCTATATCTCTGAACTTGAAAGTCTTTGATTTTTCTAGTATTTATTCTCTATTCTTTATTCAGCTAACCATTTTAGTTTATACTTTCAATGGATCTTACTTATACAATTGAATTTGTTTCTTAAATTATCTCTCTGCCTTCAATCTCCAACTAGTATAATTTGTTCTTTCTACAATAGCCAAAGATAATTTCTCTAAAATAATCTGCTCAAAAAAAACATATGTGGATTTCATGGGCAACAAAATAAAGTTAAAAATCTGCTTTCCAGGATTTTCTAGCAACATGATGAACTAGGTACACCCTAGTTCTGTGAAAACAACTAAAAATTTCTGGGGATAATTTTTTTATATATCATTTAAAAAGTAAAGTAAGAAATGCTTAGGCTAAAAGTTAAATGAAGATGGAAACTCAGATAAGCAGGGCATGAATGCCATATTTACTATTGAGAACATTTGCTAAATCAGGTTAAATTGAGGTAGGAGTTACATCGGGACCCCTCCTCAGAGCCACTAAAATGAAAAGCAGCCCTGAACAATAGGTTTGACATAGTGAAGCAGCATAGGCATTCAAAAGAGCATAGCTGGTGTAACCTAGAATTCACCTTTCCTTCATTATATGGTCATTATAATAAATTAGCATTGTAGTTAAGGCTGTATCCATCATGCATCTAATACCATGACTATTTCAAAAAACCCAAACATAGTAAGAAAAGGGATTTCTCCTTAATTCCGGGAGGTGGGGAACCTTTGCCCAAAATGACCACCCAAAATTATGACTCTTCACACCCCTTACTTAGATTAATGCATAAAATCCCCAAACACAGCATGGTCAGAGAAGCTCTCACTTGAGCCTGCCCACTCTTCCCTCTGAGAGTATACTTTCACTTGGCAGAAATCTTTGGGGCTAACCACTTTTGGCAGCTTGCTCTCCCTTTTGAGAGTAAGCTTACTTTGTCTTCAAGGTTGACTACTCCTGGTAGCCTGTTCTCTCTTCCAAAACTATACTTTCGCTTTCAATAAAGCTAGCTTGCATACAATTAATTTCTGGATATCTACCTTCAATTCTTTGTCGACTGGACACCAAGAATCCGAGGTCCAGGAGTTCCAAGACTCCCCAGATCCAGACTACAAGAGACAAAATTCAGGGTGTAGCCAAAATAGGGTCTAATAAGAGACCACCACCCAGAAGGCGAATTCTTTAAAGATGAACCAGAAATAAATCAGTACTACCCCCTCACTCCTCTCACAAGGGACACAAGGGAGAATACCCATTTTAAGAACTTGACACTAGGAAGGAATTGAAGAGGATGATCTTCATATAATTTCCTTGAGAATATAGCATCAAGTCCAAAACTCAAATAATTTCTTCTCTAGCTTCTTAAATTTTACTTTCTTAGCTAATATATTTTAAGATTATTTAATCTTTAATGAGAAACAACAACATATTTTAATATTTTAATTGAATAACTAGTCACATAAATTAAGTAGCAGACATCTGTTGATTAGCTTGATATTCATCTATTTTCATTATTCTGGCAGTGCCACTCCAGTTTTCCTTAGGAAATCATTTCTCTCCTATTCTTAACTCTTATATTTAGGATGAGACTTTTTTTCATATACCTACCCAACCCAGTTTCATCTCTACTGCTGTTCCAGATCAGGGCAATCAGAAAAGTTTCATATTCTACAGTTACTTTATAGATGTACATCTCATCCAGATCTGGGGTATAAACTGTGATAATTAACAAGGAGACTATCTCTTCTCTGAAGTTTATTCAAACTCTTACAATCTGTCCCTCAAATTCAAAGGCTACCAAATGAAGAGTAACTTGTCATAAAAGCATACAATCTGGTCTTATTTATGCTATATTTCTAACATGTTTTACATGTATGATAAATGAACAACTAAATGAGTACCTGAGCTCATCATCCTCTCCAGAACCCACCTATTAATTTCTTAAACAGTTGACAACTACTTTAGGTGTCATCTTTACCAGTTTAATTTTAACAGAAACTTCACTACAGAATAAGTGAGTCACTACTTCTAGCTCTCCAGCTGACCTTTCTCAAGTTAGGACCCATGCTGAACTCTGGCAATAAAAATGATAGTTCACTAACCATTTTCAGAACAATACAAATATTTCTGAATTTATTCATTTGTGTTTTGAGTACCTATTCCACATAAGCTTTATACTATATTCTCCTTTAAGCCACCTTTGATTTATTCCTTAACCTGGTTGTTATAGTCCTTAGGACAAACAAAACAAAACAAAAAATTGAATTTAAAAACTATATAAATAAGATAGTATAATGGTAATTAAATAGTGGAATAATATAAACAATACTAAAAATGATTTATTCCTGCCCAAAGGAACTAGGCTAGCACAGTGTGTTTAGTGCATGTTAATTACATATTTCTTTACATAATAATTTATTAATATAGGGCCACTAAAATCACCTTGATGGTAGGAATTGGGCAGAAGGTTTATGAATTTTTGCAGCTCTAAAGAATCAAATAGGCCTAATCTAGTTGAGGTTTTAACTTCTTGGCTTGGTGGGAGTTTAATTTGTAATCTTTTCAGTTCAGAGTCTATCAAAATTAGCTGTCGATCACAGTGTAACATTTAGTTTTGCAGAATAGAAATTACTTGCTTGACAGTCAAGTTCATCTATTTTTTCTCCTCTTTGAGTTTCACTGGAGTGAATGATTCCTCTTTTGCTTAGCATCCATGTCACCCAATTTTGATTGAGATTTCCTGTGGGATTGCTTGTGAATGAGGCAGACAATTGCAGCAGATTGCCATCTTAAATAACAATAGAACCCCTGGTTCCCAGATGTTCTGTGTACTTGTGGAAAAAGAGGAATCCCAGTGGGACAATAAGAGCTAAGGTTTGGATGGAAAGAAAATAATCAGTGACTTTCTTACTTGGCTAACCATAGACATCAACCTAGTTTATTCAGGTACTACTGACAAACAATTCATATACCTAATATATTGTACTGTTGTCTTAGGAGGAATGAGCAATCTTCTTTAAAGTAATATAATAAAGGAGATCATATAAGAAAATGCTTTCCTAGAGCAAGAGTCTTATAAATTATGTTACTTCTGGTTGACAATTTGATTCAGAGAAGGGGTATTGTAAAATGTTAATTGACATACTGCTAATACTAATAATACTGATAATTTTTGAGCATTTTCCATATTCTAGGTATACTTCTTTACATCTGTTAATTTCATGAACTAAAAAACCCCACAATTTTAGGTGAGCTCTTCTATTTGCTAGTCAATGACATCAGTATTCTTAGCTTGCAAAACGAAGAGAAAACCTACTCTTGCAGACTTCACTGTGTTTCAGTTAGATTCAAATATATACAACATGCAAAAAAAAAATACACAGTGATGTTAAAGCATGTTACCAAGAAAAGAATCATCATCATTATTATTCTAATTATGTTTCAAGGAGTTTTGGGTAAAAGTCAAAGAAAAATAAATTCCACATCTCAAATAACACTCTCCAAGCAATCTTCTGCCATCTTTACAAACAAACAAACAAACAACAAAAAGCCCTCAGAGTATTCCTTCATAGTTTTAAAGCCTTCTTCCTCTACAAAGTTCAAAAATTGTTGAAAGGATTATCTAGGTGCCCTGCTGCCATACTTTTGTAAGATAGAGATGTGTTGCCTTGGCCAGGACGTAAAGTATATTATCCTTTATAGAGATTGCATAAGGAGGCTGTATTTTGATAGAGATTTTTGTATTTACAAATGAGAATGGATTAAGACATCAATATTATTGTTTTAGAAACTTTGCCTGCTACAAAAAAGTCAACAATTACATTTTGTCTAAAATTTTACATGTGTGCGTGCGTGCGCTCGCACACACACACACACACACACACACACACACACACACACACACACATTCCCAATCAAGTTTACTTCGCCTATCTCTACCTTCCCAGCATAAATTCAGAACATCATAGAAATCACTGTAAATATATTCTTTCCTTTTTGATCTGAAGTAACTACATTCTATCTGTCTTGGCACTCTTCATTTTAGTTGCCTCCTGGATTGTTGTTCTGAAAAGTAATAAGGTGCTAAGAGAACAAAATGTGTGTTACAAGGAAGGATTTCTAGAAATAGGGACACTGGTTTTCTAAATATGTATGTTGGAAGTAGCTGTAGTTTAGCATTAGTACTTGGTTGTTTTGAGTTCTTATAATAGTTTAGTGTAGGGATTTAAGATAATGTCAGCCTAGAGTAATTTTTGCAGAAATGAAGGATAGTTTTGGTGAAGGTCAAGCTATCCTTTGCAAATTTTATTGTAACCCACATAACAACACTAGTTCTTACAAGTTGATGATTTCCTTGTTTTATAATTTTTAAGGAAGTATACATAATCCAAATTTAAATATTGAAAAAATGTTTTCAGTAAACTTGCAAAAAGTCAACAACCATCTCTGGCTTCAGGGGAATATATATGTGAAAGTTATCAGTCTGAACACTAAATGTATTTATTTTATTGTAAATCATTTATACCTCAACATAGCCATCTTTAGTTTTTTATTAATTATTTTTTATGGTGACATTGGTTAACAATATCCAATAAGTTTTAGTTGCATACTTTAACAGTGAGGTATGTGTGTGTGTGTGTGTATATATATATATACACACACACACACACACACACATACATACATACACACATATATATGTGTGTATAAATATAATATATAATATATGTGTATATATAAAATTTGCAATGTGTGTTTACCTCCTATAGTTAGATTTCTTTCACCACATATTTGACCCCCTTTACCCCATCTACCTCTCCCCTATCCCACCCTCTCCCCTCTGTAACCACTAGTCTGTTGTCCATGTCCATGAGTCACTGTTTGTTTGTCCTGTTCCTTTGTTGCTTTTAGGTTTATATGCTCATATAAGTGATATCATGTGATTTTCAACATTTTCTGTCTGGCTTATTTCGCTTAGCATGATTATCTTGAGGTGCATCCATGTTGTCACAAATTGCAGTATTTCATCTCTTCTTATGGCTAAATAATATTCCATTGTATATATGCACCACAGCTTCTTTGGCCAGTCATGTATTGTAGGACACTTCGGGTGCTTCCACAATGTATCTCATTGTGGTTTTGATTTGTATTTCCCTCATAGCTAGTGATATTGACCATCTTTTTATGTATTTGTTGGCCATTTATATATTCTCTAGGGAGAAATGCCTGTTCAGGTCCTCTGCCCATTTTTTGATTGGATCATTTTTTTTCTTGTTATTGAGTCTTATGAGTTCTTTGTATAAACTGAAGTCTTGTATAGGTTTCTATCTAGTTAAAGAACCAGAACATGAACATACTAAGACCAAGAAGGCCTTAGCATTCTCCTTATATTGACTAAACTTTAGACAGTTGTCTTTCTGAATGTACTCCCCTACCATACCTTTCCTTAGAGCATTTACTTTAGAACACTTTCAATCCTACATTACTTCTCTGCACCTTTGAAATAAAAATTTTCTCCCATCCTCTTGAAAGTTTTACCACCCAGTGGTGTTTTTTTTCCTCAAGGACCTAGGAGCTAATCCTTTAAAGTGTAATCATTATTAAGAAAGACAGGGCCCCTCTCTCCTAGTCTTTGTGAGAGGACAGGAACCAAAGTTTTATAAGAGCCAGTTAACAAACACACATGGCCTAATCTTAATGATCAACCTCCTTGCTAACTTCCTCCAGTACTTTTCTACTAGCTCATCCCAGCACTTAAAAACTCTCCTGTTTTTTGAGTTCAAGCTCTCTCTCCTAGTGCAGTAGTCTCAAAGTCTTTCTTGCCTACTTTACTTGTCCAGTGAACTTTTTAGTTTGACAGTAAATTAAACAATTTTAGAATGTTTAGTGGATACTTCTCACTTGTAGCTGCTCAATCTTTGAAGGCCTTCTGTTTGGGGAAATCTCAAGAAAGAAAGGCAAAGTTTTATCTTCTGCTATAAAAACTGAAGAGGGATTACATTTGTTGTCTTCTAGGTTTTGCACACTTAGTTGTGAGCCTTTGAACTAATCTTACCCTGGGCCACTAGCTGCTGGAACTTTGACTCTATAGTATTTTATGCAAATTAGCAGGAGGCAGTCTGAAAAACATTCCAGGAACAGTAACAGTGGTATTAAAATCTACATCCTACCTAGAGGCAGCAGTACCACTAGTGACTTTATGGACATAGCTGTTTCTATAACTCTCTACTGTGGTCATGAAGGATGACAGGACTACAGCAATTGTTCTAGGTGCCCAATCTCTCTCAACGCCTGCTAATTTTTTGGATCTGGTTCTTCAACATTCTGCTAATTCTGGGCAATTTGGGGTGTTTTCAAATATATTCAGTTCTCTTCAAATTATCCAAAGTTAATTTATTTTCTTTGTAACCAAAAGCATTAGTAATAGAGATAACCAAAGTAGTAAAGACCCAAATGATTAAGTGAGATGCAGCAGATATATCACTGGACTTGTTCTAGAGTCCCCAGTTGTCTGGGGGATGGGTCATTAGGTGAGCCCCTTTATCTCTTTAACTCTCAGTTTCTTCATCTGAACAATAATAAAGGACAATAAATCCATCAATTCTTGATGTTCTCAGAAGGTTTATCAGTGTTGTTATCATAGGAAGAGTGTTATAGGAAATTGGAAGTAGGAGAAATCACTGTGAGCTTAGATAGTCAAGAAAAAGTTCTAAACCCAAGCTTTTCTAACATGTACTTATGTATTTTATTAGATGCTCATTCAAGGTTCTTTTCTGGATATATACAGAAAATTTTGAAAAATAAAAAGATTAAAGAAAACATTATTCATATGATTTTTGCAGTGAACTACAAGTAAAAGGAGAGGCTACAATTTAGAGCAGTTGCCCTGGCAATAGCAGTACAAGCTGCATCCATGATTTTAATTATTAATCAATTTCTTATTAAGAGCCTCCCATCAGTAATACATTATGTAATGGGTAAGACAAGGGATAAGTGATGCTCTCCCTGCCCTTAGGAGATAAATACATGATGACAAATGCTGCAGGTCAAATTTCTCTGTATCTACTAACATATATTTCCACCATTTATTCTCTGGGGCTCCAAAGGGAGAGGGGGCGTGATTTTCTTCCTGCCTCCCCATATGACTGGATTTAATAAAGATATAAGCTAAACACATGGCTTTGGGTTATCTGGGATAGTTTATTGACTCAGGGTATGAGTCTGGCGTTACAGACATAGATTCAATTTTTGACCTCAGTAATTTATTAGCTTTTGACTTAGTCATTTACCTTCATGAAACTTCAAAACAAAATGTTAATCATATTTATTGTCTAGGATTGTTATGTAGAGCAAATGAAAGAACACATATAAGGACAAAGTGCTTAGTATCAGTGAATAGTTTAATATAATTTACATTATATATAACATTTTAAATCATTATATGACTCATTGAGTAGCATAAGTTGGGAGTGTCATAAAGCTAGAAGTAAGCTCCTAAGGGCCTGTGGGAAAATTAGAAGGCAGCAAATCTTGCTTGAAAATTGATATAGATCCTGTGAGGGGGCAGGTAGCAAGAGCTAATGGAGAATGAGAGGGAAATTTTTTCTCCCAAAATGTGTATATGTATATATTAGAACTGCCCTCTCTGAAGTAATTGCTCAAGAAAAAAGAAAATTTACAACTAAATCTACTCATGCTGTTACCTAGAAAATCAAGTCATGTAACATTTGCGACAGTTTCAAAAAAAAGATCAGGAGCGTGTTTCCCAAACCTGGAATAAGAGCTACAAGATTTAGACACATGACTCATTTAATGTACTTCAAGATAAAGCAGAAATATGAGAACTTTACTTTATGAAAAAATGTAACTTGCTATAAAGGTGTGAAGTTCATTGATGTGATGTTAATCAAAGAATCCAAAAAATTCAAAATTGACTATTATCTTAGGTAAGTAAAACTAAGAGCTGGAAAGCTGTAAGACTAGCCAATGTCTCTTGCCCTTCCTACACCCTTCCTTTCTCTGTCTCTTTTTGCTCTCATTCTTGCTTTTCTGTTTTAAATGCACAATCACTTTTCCATGCATAAAGCAGTTCCTCCCCACTTCCACCTGTCAGATTTGTATAACAAGTCCAGGCAAACAACTCAGTCTGAATTACATTTTTTCTCACTTCTAAATTTCTAGGAAAGAGACACTGACTAGCCTGGCTTAGAACAGTTATCTATCCCTGGTCAGCTATGGCCAGAAAGCAGAACTCTGTAGGACAACCATAGTTGTGTTGTTTTATTTTTCTGAGACATAAGAATAGTGGCAGTTTGGTTGGATGTATTCTCAGAGGAAAGAGTGTTATTAGGACCTGGGAGGCATTGCAAATGATGCTTACTTATTGTAAACTAAGTAGAATAATTACATTTTTAATCAATTCAGAAGATCAGGGAGAAATTCAGCAAATGGCTAAATACCAACAATTTTGGCGCACAAAAATTCTATTTGTGAAGTTAAGGAAGACAGTTTATGGGAGTAAATCAGAGGTCTTCACAATTAAACATCATTAAGCATTTAAGATAAATATTATACTTAAATTTATCAGAAGATAAAAAGCCTTCACGATCTCTTGCCTACTTCACCCTTATAAGCTGTGTGGTTGGTTTGAGCCTTCTGCTGATCCAACAACACTTTAATGAAGTAGGAAATGAAAGACTTGATGTTTTAAATTCTGTACCAGCTTCTAGCAAGCAAAAATTGAATGAAGCTGACTCACTCAAAAAATTAGGTGGAAGGTATCCCCTGGAGAAATAAGTAAAGGCAAATTCTCTCAAATCCATGAAGATCAATTAAAAGTGAAAGGAGATTGTGTTAAATTTTATAATTTATTTATTTTCCATTAGACCACAAAATAGTAAGAAAAAGTTAAAACTCATATTGCTGTATATTAAAAAAAATATTTTTTTATTCATAAAGAACTTATCAAGATCAATTCAGTTATAAATGTTAGTATTATAAATGCTAAGAACAGCTAATATAAAGTTGGCAAACATTTGCAATATATTTGTTATATTTAGTTAGAAGAGCAATTAAAATAAGAAGTAAACAAATTGTGTAGTGTACATATCTCTGTGTATATACATACAAGTGGATTTATTCCCCATTTTGAGAAGAGGTTTAGAAGAGACATTTATATTAAAAATTAGAAAAGCATTAAAAATTATTTCAAAGAACATTTATGTTTCTTTGAAATGATTTCTTAATAGGGTTTTCAGAACTCTGTGATACTGAATATGATCTAAGGACCATGATAGTAATATAATCACATTGCTACATGCACAGGAATTTGGTTACAAAGAAGAAAGCAAGATGTCTGTTCAACACTATCACTAGTAGGAGGATAATAAGATTTCTGTGAAAGACCCATTCAAATTACAGCCACTGTGTGTGGCTTCCTTTCATCACTTATTGATTGGTGTTGTAAGACCTCATTTTTTTATAATAAGTAAAGGACAACTTGAGAGAGCAAGAATTATATTTAGTATTGTTTCCACTCAAACTTACCAAGTGGATTTAATGGACATTACAGATTGAACACACTGTAATAACATATTTCTTCATTGTTTAATCATTGATAATATCTGATAGAACTTCACACATACATGTTTTAATGTCCAGCTTAAATTCTTAACTATGTAGACATGCTATAAAGATCCAATAGTATCTTAAATAATACTTAGCTAAGCATAGGAGAGCAGTATTTACAAAAGCTTTGCTATGCTAGCATTACAACAGGATTTTACTCTTCTTGATCTTTGTTAACTACACAATTCTAATTTAGAATTAATGAGCAGATACTTCATTTTAGCAACAAAGCAATAGTGGAAGTTGTAAAAGGCTTTTGAAATTCTTCAGCAATAATTATTTTACTATGCTTTTATCTGTGGAAAAGTTTTGTACTAAGTTCTAATTGGTACTTGAACCTCAAACTAGTTCAGCTTTGAGTATGTGACAAAGTTATCCTGAGGAATAAATCAACATAAATCTGTAATTTTATATCAATGAATATCTTTAAATAGTGTACATTATTACAAGTACATAGAAGAGGTGGCAGGAAAGCAGTCCAGTTTGCCAATAATAAGTGAAAAATACTTAAAACATAACTTGTTTAAAAATTTATTCAAGACATGATATAGATATGGATAATTAACTGAAAAATTTCACTGCTGGTATTCCAGTTTTGAGAAGTAAGTAGTTTCAGCATGCCACTGAAGATCAGGTTCCAGCTACACCAGTGGAACATTTAGATATCACCTTGCTGAGCTTCAAAGCAACAGTGATATATTTTTATACTGAGGTATGACATATCATAGCTTAGCATTTTCTGAAATAAAGTGAAACCCATTTTCGCATACAAATGCAAGTATGTGTGATAGGGACAATAAGATTAAAAATGTAAAATAAAATATTTTTAAGTTTGTGTAAGTGTGCTCATGGGAGTACACAGTGAATGGGTTTATGGGAGAGTTCATAACTTGAAGGAGACAAACTCAAGCACTATGGAACTTGACTACAGTGCTGATTAGAGTTTATAGTCAGCTGAGGATTCTGCAAGGGTTATTTACCTGGATTCCATGAAATCCCAAGAGTTTATTTGATAGAGAGTTAAAGAGTTCATAAACTTAAGGAATAAAATTTCTACATCACTCTTTTCTGTATATGCTCATTTATTATATCAGGGCTTTACACCAAAAGTATAACATAAAGCCATGATGATTGTGAGGTTTACCTCACGGATTTTGGGTTACCTATTTAAGTATTTAAAGAGTGAATCACAATCATTGCCACTTAATGAGAATTCTACAAATGGGATCTATTTTTTTAATTGTTTATTACTTATAATAATGGTAAGCCTGTCTAGAAACTACTTTTGCCAATGCCACTTTTAAAACATATTTGGAGATCTCCAATAGGAGCCAGTTACCCAACACAGATTTTGGGATAAAAACACCAGTCAGTGCTTAGGAAGAGAAACTATCATTATTAACTGTTAATCTCATAACTCAGGCATAGGCCATTACCTCCTCTTAGAAACAATTACCATCTCCATCAAGATAATTCATTTGCAGTTATATCGTGGCTTATTCCACTTGCTGAGGCAGTCATGTGAACAGGTAGAAAATCATTTTCAGAACAAGCAAAAGTTAAAGTTGGGTTAGTATTAATTTGTGGTGGTATGTACACATAGATTTTTAACTGAGCTATCACCATAGTTAGAGGAAATTTCATAGGTCGCTATTTATCCTTTTATCAAAACAAGTGATTATTGCCAGTAAATCAGCTGTTGTAGTTTAAGACCAAGTCTTAACTGAAATATTATCAGAAACATTTCCACATAAACTTGAAAAATATTAAATAGAGAGAATGTCCAATATTAATTAGTCCTTGGCTTTCTTGATCTATACCATCCCCATTCACCTCCCTACCACCAGGGAAAAAGGGACCAGGACTTATTGTCTCTGGGCACTTGGAAGAAAGCTAAGAACACATTTTTCAAGTAATTCTGCCTTTTATTTTTGATATTTAATAAATGAAAATTAGAATTCAAATGTATTCTTTTATCTAGCAGCAAAGTCAATTTGTCATCTATTTATTTATCTAAAAACTATCCAAGTTTTCACACATTTAAAGGACATTTGATACTGAATACCAGTGAAGTTCTTTCATGTAAACAGAGTGCATCCATAACATATTTTATTAGACATGGTAAAAATTCTCCACTGCATTATTTTATGTATATATCAACAATTTAAGGGGATATGAATGGAAATACAATTTTCTGAAAACATGTGTCAATATAATAGTCCTTACATACTTTTCTTCACTTTTTATGATTTGCATTGGTTGTTTAATTTATTTCTTGTGTTTGCATGATGAACACCATGCTCACAGGTGATCATAAATCATACATATAATGTAGCCAACCTCAATATCAATTTATTTTCTAAAATTTTCATGCAAATTGTTCCACAAATATGGTTGTTGCTAAATAAGTATGAATGAATGTTAATGCTGTTTCAGGTTTTCTAATAAAATGATTTATTACCCTGGAATCTTTTAGTGAAATTTATATGTTCACATGATTAATTTAACACTCCTTGAATTTTCACTCTTACCACTCAAAACCCATTTGAAAAAGTAGACAGTCAATAAATTTAAAGATGCCAATGAATAATTAAATTTAAGTTTTATATTCAATTGTAACATTTCTGTTTCTTTTTTATTACATTCATATACATCTTATGTAATAGATAAAATATTCTGGACCAATAGCACGGCTATGTATTATTATATAAAATTAACTTATTCCAAATTCAACATGTAAATAATTTTCAATATCCTTTAGCATAAAATTTAGAGTTTCTAAAGAACTTTATAGTAGCTGTGATTTATTAAATGATTTTATATTGAGCAGTATAATGATTAAGCCCAAAGATTCAAGTCCCTGACTTCTTGGATGTGTGTCCTTTCTCTGTCATCACTAGTCTTGGTTAAAAAATAGTGGAATTACATAGAATAGTAAGCATTGAAGAGTAAATGATAGAGGATTTCTGGTCAAGATGCT
Organism: Macroglossus sobrinus; assembly: GCA_004027375.1. Classification (NCBI taxonomy): domain Eukaryota; kingdom Metazoa; phylum Chordata; class Mammalia; order Chiroptera; family Pteropodidae; genus Macroglossus; species Macroglossus sobrinus. The sequence goes on from PVKZ01000557.1 coordinate 208,347, forward strand.
AACATGAATTTCTATTTACTCATCCTACTCCACGTCCTACTGCAAATGCATACTAATGACAAATAATATATGAAAATGGAAAGAAAATAAACACAAAATTGAGCTCAAAAACAAGATAAATATTGATTTGAACCAAGACTATTCAAAACTCAAAGTAGGGATTAAATATAATGCTATGGGCATGTTGGGCTTTGTGTCTGGAATCAGACAGTGTTGACCAAGAGCTAAGTTCCCATGGTATGATGTCCATTTCCAATCAGGGAACCAAATGTAGATTCATTTTTTAAAGCAATGTGGTAGGATAGGAATTCTAGGGAAATATCAAAGATAATTTTTTTTAATTGAAACCTATAAACCAAAAATTCTGTTGGCTGACCTATTTCATAATATCATAGAAGAACTTGTGAATCGAGTGAGGGTGGTGGGAAGGCAAAAGGCCCTACTTTTTGCATAGAAAATGAACAAAACAATTCACTGATTCTGTAACCGTGTCTGCAGTCAGTATCCCAGACATTCATTAATAAACTAGGTCCAAAAACTCCATTAAAGATCTAGTTCATATTTGGAAGTTTCTATGGCAGTTAGAAGCTACCCAAAGCCTGCTTGGTACAGCTGGGTGAACACAGAAATATAGACTGGAATTCACCCTCCTATCCAAAGAGGAGAGGAGATGAGAGAAGAGGAGAAATACAGAGAGACAGAGAGAGACAGAGAGAGACAGAAAGAGACAGAGAAACAAAAGTACATGATGCATGAACAAATCTTCCATTTAAATAAAAGAAGAAATGCAACAGGAACACACAGGAAACTACAAACAAAAATGATTAGAAACTTGCAAATGAAAAATTATATAATTGAAATTACTAAAAAGAGGATAAACTTTAAACAGGACAGAAATAAAGAGATCATTACAGAATGACAACAATAGATAGGAAAGATAAAAGAGTAATAAAGAAGCGTGGTTTCAAAAATGGTCAGAATTTGAACCCAGTCACTATTATTCCAAAGTTTGCCACAGGATAAGAAAAAATATGAAAAAAGCAATATTTTAGGAGATAATAGTTCTTGATTTTCCAGAGAAGACAATATGCTTCAAATCAAAAGTGCAAAAAACAGAGATTAAAAAAAACACACACCTCAAATCCCCATCTAGACACCTTGTAGTACTAAATCGAAAAAGTTGAAGAATTTGTTAAAGCCAACAGCCGCAAAACAGCTACAAATGAGCAATAGTTAGATTGACATAGCTTCTGGAAAACAACAACGGAAGCCAAAGAGAATGGAATGATACCTGTGCAGTGTTGACAATCTGGAGCTTTATCTGAGGTGAATTCTCATTCAAGAGCGAGAGCAAGATAAAGACACTTTCAGACTTATAAAGACTTTGAGAATTTGCCAATTACTCAGAAAACAAAAAGCTCAAAAGAAAGGCTACAACATAAAAATAAGACAAATTAGCAAAACAGAAGAAAATAGTCAAAACAATAAAATAAAATCTAGTTAATAATATGGGCTATTTAAAAGTTAATTAAATTTGCAAAAAAAACTGTCACAAAATGTGTAAGGCACATTAGAAAATTGTATCTATATTGTGATCTATGTTAACCTTTCTTCTGATCTAGTAAATCATACCAAACTGGAAAACTGGATTAAACTGATGAGAATTTAACCCATGCTGACTCTCAGAAATCCTCCTCTAGTGTTCACAATACATCCATTTAAACAATCTTTTATAGAATTTTGTCTGGGATCTACATTAACCTCAAACAGTTATAGTATTCAGAGACACCTTCTTCACCTTTATGAAATTCAAAATTTCCCCCTATTGTTGTTTATCCATTTCTCCCAATCTCCAAACTTACTAAAGGTAGTAAACAAAAACAGAGTTTTAGTAATTGCATGTCCAAGTATAGACTTGGGATGAATTTGTCTGGGTCAGGAAAAAATTTTGAACGCTCTATTTTTGTTATTGCAAATAATAGAGGAGAGAATAAATCATATTCTTTATTTCAATTAATTTAAAGTTTAATAATGTTAAAGACTTTTCTTCACTTATTTATTCTTTTTATCATCTCAATATTTGCTTGTTAATAGATATTCAGTATGAGGCCTATTGATATATATTTATTCAAAGCATTCAGTGCTGTCTTTCTCTCTCCATATCGGACTTTTTTTTTGACCAGTGCTGTTAGACCTCTTTCCTCAGAAAACTGTATTTTTACTTTTAGACATACTATGAGTAGTGCATAAGAAAACAGACTCTGAATTTAGAAAGAGTAAGAATAGAATGCTAGCTACACCTAATTACATTTATCTCAGGTAATTTCCTCAATATATCAGGCAAGCTTGTTAACATCTCTATTACTCAGTTTATTTTCATGAGATATAAGTATAACCTTCTATGAAGGTTAATAAAAATAAAATAAAATAAATAAAATGTCCTATGAAGAATGTCTGGATCATAACAAGTTCTTAATAGAGTGTAGTTATTTTCATAATTTTCTTCACAGAGTAACCATAAGAAGATAAATATTTGAGAATTTCTTCTTCCTCTAAGACTGCCTCACAAATATAGCTTACAATGGCAACATTGTTGCTCTGAACATAACCAAAATATGTCACTCTTGTTAGTTCATTTTTTACTATGAAATTTATTGTGAAATCATTTTTTTAAATCAAAAGTCATACATACAAATACTATAAAGTCCAGGCAGGTCTAAAATGGACTTTGTGACACATTGGATGGAGCCTTCCTACTAAAAAGGGCAGGTCCAGTTAAATCAGCTTCATGAAAAAACAAGTACCAGGCTCTCTACATTTCTATTGTATTTAGAACAGTCACTGGTCCAAAGGAAGCACCCAATAAATGTTTCTAGACTGAACAGACAGATGAGGTATAAATCAATAGATCAGTGGAATGGTGTGATAATTATGTATTTTAAAGTATTTTAATATATTTTATTTTTTATTTTAACTATAAATATGAAAATTAAATACATGGTTTAGAAGTCAAACAATATTAAAAGATACATTGAATTTAGCTTTCATTCCTATTTCTTCTACTCCAATCCCTTATCCTCAAGGGAAACCATTAATAGGAATTACTTTCTAATTTATCCTTCCTGTGTATTTTCTTTGCTAAGAAGCATGTAAGTGTACATGCATGTGCATGTGCAGGTGTTTTTTACTATCTTTCTTGAACAAAGTTAATGAACGTACTATTTGTAGTGCTTCAAGCCTTGTTTTCTTCACTTAAAAATGTAACCTAGAAATCATATTACATTAAGAGAGTAGGTAGAGATATCCTCATTATGTTGTAAAGTTGCATAATTGAGTATGCCAAATTTATAAAATGTGTTACTTATTAATGCACATATTTGGATTTATTACCAAAGTCTTACAAATAATGCTATTATAAATAATGACATTGTGTATAAGTTGTTTTGAATTTGTGAAAATGTAATTTCAAGGTATATCAGTAGAAGTGAACTATTGGGTCAAAGAGCAAATTAACATACAGTTTCTAGAGAAACCGATGAAATACCTTTCATGTAGATTCTACCACTTTGCACTCTCACAAACAATATAAGAGAAAGTCTGTTTATTAACAGCTGTACCAACAGAGAATGGGCACATCTTTGTATTTTTTATTATTTTTTTTATTTTAAGCTAGATTATATTTTATATATTTAAAACATTACTTTACCACTGAATGTCCTTTTATATTTTTTCTTATGTTCTACTAGGTTATTGTTCTTATCCTCAATCTTAAGAGCTCTTCCTGTACAAATGGTATTAACTCTTTGTCAGTGATACAGTTTGCAAGTATTGTCTCCAAGATTGTCATTTTGCATTTAACTTAGTTCATATATTTGTTTATTAGTGGTAATATAGTTGAATTTATCATTCCTTTCTTATATTATTTTTAAACTTTATTTAAAAAGTTTTCAATATATCAAGTTATAAAGAATTTATCCTTGTATTCTGTTACTTGTATTTTTTTAAGTTTATATCTGCGAGCATTTAGTTTTTAATATATAGTATGAGGTATATTTTTATATTTTTTAGAAATGAGTAACTTATTATTATACCACCATTTATTTCAAGTAGTTATCTTTTCTCCAGAAATTTAGATGCTCCTTTTATAATATACATATAGATTCCTATTTGTTCTTAAGTATGATTCTGGACTTTCTAATGTGTTCTATAATTCTAACTTCTCACTTTTGTACTAATACTATACCTTCTTAATTACAAAGGCTTTGTGGTTTGTTTTATTATCTAAAGTTGACTTTCTATTGCCATACTTTTTCAAGTTTTACCATTTTTTTCACAGTTGATAGTATTACATGTTAACTCCAATACAGTTTTAAATAGTAGTAGATAAAACATTTTTATCTTTTCTCAAATTTCATTGAATATGTCTTCTTTTCCCCATTACATAAAATGCTGTTATTTTGGTTGTTATAAATATATATTATTGTATTAAGGAAGAAAAAATTAATTTCAGCTCCTTTGGGTCAATGCCAAGGAGTGCAATTGCTTAATTGTATGGTAAATATATTTATTTTTGTAAGAAACTGCCTGTCTTCCAAAGTTACTGTACCATTTTGCATTCTCATCAGCAGTAAGAGTTCTTGTTGCTCCACCAGTTATTATTTTGACTTGCCTATTGCTCTCCTCAGTTCTGTCAGCTTTTGCTTCATGGATGTTGTCTCTTTGTTAGGTATGTATTTTTGTAAGGTACATAAATGTTTATATTTATTTTATCTCCCTTGTGGATTGACCCTTTTGTTATTACATAATGTCCCTCTTTATTTCTATTTTTGTTTTTGTTTAATGCTACTGTAGCTGTCTTATGTTGGCTATTGTAAGGTTTATTTTTTCCCCATCCTTTAGCTTTATTTTTTCCCCATCCTTTAGCTTCCCTTCAGGCTGAAGAATTTCCTTTAGTCTTGTGAAAGAGATCTGCTAATGACAAATTCTCTTAGTCCTTAGCTTCCACTAAATACTAGCTGATCGTTCTATTATTTTTGACAATAATTTATCCCTGAGAATTAAATTACTCCATAATCTGATCAAATTAAATTTGAGATTTTTGCAGGGTTAGTCTTCAAAACCAGTCTTTGATGCTATTCTTAGCCCAAAAAGGATTTTTTTAAAAAAAAATTTGTTTCTTTTCTTGGTTGTCTCCACTAAATTATAGTTGCCCTGTGGTTTCATGGAACTTAATTGCTTACCATCAACACTTCCATTGTTTTTGGAAGTTCTCTGTCTTGAAATTCTCTATCTCTGGAAATAAAGTCAGTCCCCTTAGTGAGAGCTGTGAACTATGGAGAGTTATCTGTTCTTATCATCTGCCTCACTCCCGGGGAGAACCTCTTTGTTACTGTTTTTGAGCTGGAATGGGAACAGAAATACCTCTGATCTGTAAATGAGTCACTGAGTGGAGTCCATAGCCCCTGTTCTTCTCAACTCACCATTCATTATGAAATTTCTGTCACATGACTAACATGAGGGTGCAAAATTGGGGTCCAGTATTATCTGCCTGTCCTGCCTGGAGTAGAACTTTTCTTCTGTGATTGGTAGATGAGTGAAAGAAATAAACCACAGATTTCTCAGCAAATTTTGCCTGGAATAGAATTTACGCGACCAAAAGCAAGTGGAGTATAGATGAGAAATTGTAGTAGTATGCCCCTCTTGGAGGAAAACTGTCACCCTAATCTATGAACTGGGAGAAGAGAAGCCTGTTTTATTGGCTGCTCTTACTCAGAAAGGAACTTCTGTTCTATGGTTATTTTTCTTTTGTCATGTTCTCTTATATTTGTGGGGTTTCCCCCATTTTTAATTGATTGGACTAAATCATGATTTATATATTTAATTATAAAGCACCAAATTTTATTTTTATTTATTATTTCTAAGGCTTTTTTTTACTCATTACTTTTAGTTGTTTTCTTTCATATATTTCTATTTTCTTTCAATATCATTTTTTTATTTGAATATTTAATGTATTTATTTTCATTTATGTGTTTCTATAGATCTAAGTAATCCTACAGGTTTTCCTATAATGTCTTTTAAATATTATCTTATGTATTCTAGAATGAACTAATTTTTATTGTCATTATTGTTTTTAAATTATTTGTGAAATTTCAGTTTGTATTTTCTCTTTGAACAAAGAATTTGTTTTTTCAGTGTAAAAAGACCTTTTTGTTTTTTGACCTTGTTATTAATGTCTAATTTTTATGTGTTGTAATTGTTATTAGTGTTAGTCTTGATTTATAAAACTTACTGAGTTTGCCTTTGCAAACTAATATGTAATTAGTTTTTATAAATATACTATGTGTATATTGAAAATGTGTATTCATTATTACCTGATTCCAAAATTACTTGATTCCAAATTCAATATATTATCATGATATGTGCATTTTACTTATGTTACTTTTTCTTATTTTTTCACTTTTTTGTCTACTGCTGTTTTATATTGTGAGTGGTGTGTGAAAGGTTACTAATACTATATATTTCCATTTATTCTTGCATTTTCTATGGTTTCTACTTTTGGAAGGAAGCAGCTATGGGATTTTATGCATAAATTTTATTCCTTATTTGATAATTTAACCAGAAACCACACTGTGATTTGTTATACTCTTGCTTTGTATATACTCATCATAAATCATAAACACAAGAGTCATTTTACTCTTTTTTCTAAATCCATTTTTAGTATTTTAGTTTTACTTCCACAAGTGGGGACCAAAGAGTGACATTATTTATTTGTATTCATAAAATTTGTTTTAGGATTTCTCTAATTAAAGGCTAAAATATATATATTCAAATTGTGGTTTGATTATACTCAAAGTAGTTTCTACAGAAGAAAATGTGGTATCTGTCTGATAGTATCTACACTTAAAACAAGCTTCATATACAGTTGTTATATTAGATATTACATTTTAAATCATTGAACTGAAATCATTGTTAATATAGCCAGCTTGTCCAACCATCTAGGTAAACTCAATGTGTTTACTAAATCAAAATGCATTGCAAATATATGTACCCAGGACTCAAAAGCCATAGGAACTCTCCCAAATTCATTCAGTGCAGAAACTAAAAAGAACTTCTGATCTCTCTTTGAAATATGAGCACTCCACTATAATTACCATCAAAATCATGGTAATAGTCAGATTGACACTTCAAAAGAAATACCTCTAGCTTCTAAAACATTAGGCAACAAGTACTTTAAACAAAGTGTTTAAATAGAAATCTTGATAGAATAGATTCTCTGTCTCTTATTTTTATTTAAAGTTAGTTTTTAAAAATTGACTTGAAATAAACAGGCATTTGACTTTTTAAGTGAAAGATACAGAGACAAAAAGAGTCACCTCACTTTCAGATATAAAACAAAACAAAACAACAAAACAAAACAAACAAACAAAACAGTAGAAACCACCTCTCAAGATGTTCTATTGAACATAGTATCAGGGGAAAATCAAACGTTACAAATAGGAAAGACTATATATTTATTTTGTAGGTTTATTTTTATACAACTAAGTTATTTATGTTAAGGTATCAACACCTACATAACATGGTTAAGTGTATATTTATTAAATGTCAAGGGTGATTTTATGAGAACATGACTTATTTTTAATTCATTCATTCATATTATCCATGTTCCCAATCAAAATGTTAGAATGAGCTCATTAAGTCTACCACTTACATAATGACTTGCATTCTTCTGAAAGTCTATGATAGAGTGGTATTAAGAAGTTTTTAAGATCCCACTCAATATTTAATTGTAAATCAAATTTTTTTCTCACAAAATATCTATGTTGGGGATGAATTATTCTTTTTAATAATGATTTTGATAATTTTATGTTAAATAATTTTTATTATTTATTATCATTTTTTCAATCCAACATCTTCTGACCAGGATCAAGTTTAACACTAATGAATTTTCCCTAAATAATGTAGAATGTATACCAAATGTGGTAAAGCCTGATGATGTATCAAGTTATGGTTATAACAATGGAATTTAAAATAATTTGGAATATAGACTTGGAAGAATATAATAGAACAGAGAATTATAAGGTAGCAGGTAAGGGGGGATAATATTGAGTTGAAAAATATTGAGGAATAAAGATAATAGTAAAAGTAAAAACATTTCATCATAAGAGAGAAAGTGGAATAAATAAAATCGTCAACTAATCATTAACAAACATCAACCTCTAGTTTATGCTAAGTACTGTGTAGTAGAAGGATAAAGATTTTTTTTATCATTCAACATGTTATTATTTATTAGAAACTACTATATGCTTAGAACTGTGCTGGACATAGGCTCTGATAATACAATGATGAGTCCACCCTAGTGTAACTCTTGTATTTACAGAGCTTACAGCCTGGTTGAGAAGTTAGGCATTAATGAAATAGTCACACAGATGTAAAAATGACAACAATATTAAGAAAGATGAAGAAGTACGTGATACATAGTGTGCAAACAGTAGGGAGTTCTGGATTAGTCTGAGTGCAGTCAGAATCTGAAAAGACTTTCTAGGAAAATTTTAGTAGAGCTGAGATATTAATTTTGGCAAGGTTGAATTAGGGAGTGTTCTAGGCAGAAGGAATAGCACGTACAAAGTCCCTCTGGCCAGAGAGAGCAGAACACAGAACACATTTGAGAAACTAAACAGAGACTCAGAGTGGTCCATGGACAGTATAGATTAACAACCAAGTCAAAAGGAACAAATGAAGCTTGGACTTAAAATTCAAGTTAAGAAATTTCTCTATCCAGTGGTGTGCTAGAGTGAGTTTATGCTGGCTCTTCAAGGCCGAATGTACACATCTTGTTCTAACTCTACACTAAGTGATGTCACATTGCAAGTTTGAAGTTGGCCACCATGGGAGTAAACTGTAAAAATTTGGCAAATGCTACAAATTACAGTTTTTTACACCCCATCCCAACCTCCAACTGTTTGTAAAACATTCAACAGCATAACATTGACTTTATCTTTCTCACAATAAAAAAATTGGAATCTTTGGAGGAAAAAAAAATGATGTAGATGATAGAGGTCCTGTTCATCTCTCTGGCAACCAAATCAAAGTTGTGGTGAAAACAAGGAGCAAAAGGCAAGGAAATTCACCTGGGATCTATATGAACAAGCCATACAACTAGGGAGAGAGAACTAAGAAATCACCCTGCAATGGCAGAGCATAGGACGGGGTGAGGATGTGAGGCTGCCTGGTCCCCAGAAGCTGAGTGGGATAGAGGCTGTGGCAGTAGCAAATGACTTTAAAAGGGGCCATGTCCATAAGCGCCAACACCAGTTCGGCAGCATGGAAGGTAACAGGGACTTACAGTGGGACATTGAGTTGTTGGAGTGAGGACCAGAGGCTAGGGTCTGTCCTGGACAAAAGTGCCAGTAGTATCTATGGTTCCTCTGTTGAGCCCTTCCCACTTCCAGTGTGCTGACACAGCCACCATAGCTGAGACATTATCAAACTGGATAACAGAAGTTGTTATGCCCAGAGGATTCCCTGAAACTCTGCCTCCCCCAATAGTAGCCCCATCCAAGCCACATCCAGATGTATCCTCCATGAGTGAGGTTCTCCTTGCTGAGCAGAGCCAAGACTCACACTAGTGGAAGCTGACCTTGGTTTCTGGTATGGTTTCTTGAGGCAACTATAAGCACAGTATCTGTGGATTGCTTGCAGTATCTTAACAAGTGGCCCCAGAAGGGTACAGGCTGGGGCTAAATTCGGCCTGCAGCTCAACCCCCCTCAGGACTGTGCCACTGGACACCTACTAAACAAAGCCATGTTAATAAGACTGGGAGACTTAAGATTTTTGCTTAGTACATAGAAACAGACACAGAAAGGCTGCTAAAATGGAAAGAGAAAGAAACAGAAACCATATGAGATAAGAGAACAGAGATCCAAGAATAATGGAATCAAGCAATCTACCAGATGTAGAGTTCAAAACACTGGTTTTAAAGATGCTCATTGAACTTAGGGGGGAAGAGTAGATGAATGCAATGAGAACTTTAACAAAGAGATAAAAACATAAAAATGTTTTTTTATGGAAATGGAAATTATAAAAGGGAACCAGTCAGAAATAAAGAACACATTATCTGAGATGAAGAGTATATTAGATGGAAAAAACAGAGTGAATAAATAAGAGAATCGAACTACCCATATAGAAGATGGGGAAGCCAAGGATACTCGATTAGAATGGCAAGAAAAAAGAAGCCAAGACTAGAATAATAATTTAAGGACCCTATGGGACACTATTAAATGTAAAAATATTCATGTTATTGGGGTACCTGAAGGAAATAAGATGTGAAAGAGATATTTGAAGACATAATGCTGGAAAACTTTCCTCCCCTGGTGAAGGAAATAGACATACAACCTCAGGAAACTCAGAGAGTCCTAAGAAAGAAAAATCCAAAGAGGCCCACACCAAGACACATCATAATTAAAATGTCAAGGGTTATATACAAAGTTAGTCACCTACAAAGGAGCACCCATAAGACTGGCGGCTGATTTCTTAAAATAAACTATGCAGTACAGAAGGACTTTGCACAAAATATTCAACATGATGAAATCTACAACCAAGAATACTTTATCCAGCAAAGCTATCATTTAGAGTTGAAGGACAGACAAAGAGCTTCCCAGACAAAAATAAGCTAAAGGAATTTATCACCACCAAGCTAGTATTACAGGAAATATTGGAGGGGCTTCTTTAAGAAGAAAAAACATGTATCAAAAACATGAATAAAGAATGGCAATAACTACATTCCTATCAACAAGTACCTTGAATAGAAAAGAATTAAGTGCTTCAACCAAAACATAGAGTAGCTGAATGGATAAGAAAACAAGACTCATACCTATGCTTCCTACAAGAGATTCATTTCAGTTTAAAAGACACACACACATACTAAAAGGAAAGAGATGGAGAAAGATATTGCCTTGATGGACCTAGAGTATATTGCACCGAATGAAATGGGTCAGAGAGAAAAAGACAGATATCACATGATTTCACATACATATGGAATCTAAAGGACAAATAAACAACAGCAACAAAAGCAGTAATAAACTTATAGATACAGAGAATATTTTGAGAGCTACTAGATGGGATGGGGGGTGGGAAAAATGCAAAGGGATTAAGAAGTACAGATTGATAGTTGTAGAATAGACATGGAGATTTGGAATGTAGCATGAGCAAGATGCCTAATAATGTAATAAATATTAAGGGGGGAGAGTGGTACTCGATTTAGTGGGGTGACCATTTTGCAAGTTATGTGGATCTCTGATTACTAGGTTGTACAACTGAAACTGGTATATTATTGTATGCCAACCATAATTGAAAAAAAAAACTCATTGAATTGTACAATGTAAATATGAGCAACTAATTGTATATTTGTATATTGCAATGAAGCCAGGAAAAAAAATTACAAACATAATTTGGAATCTTTTAAAAGTGAAGGTGAGATTAAAGATGTGGGACATGATCATATTTACATTTTAAAAAATACTCTGGATGCAGGATAGAGATTGCATTAACATAGAGAAGTGCATTGAGAAAAAAAAATATCTATCTATATATCTATATCTATATCTATATCTATATCTGGCCTTAGAGCACAGAGATGATAATAGTTAGGGCGATAGGGTTAAAATTAGAAGAGATTCTTAACATTGTCTTGTTTTTAGATTAAATCAAGAATAGCTCAGAATGGTGATGGGTACAAAGAATAATAATTTTATGACTTGAAGAGGTGAATTAGAATAGCTTGAAATGAGTAGGCTAAGCATGTACAGGATGTTAGGTAGGTCTTCAATTCAAGACTGATGTTAAATACCAAACTGTCAGATGTTTGTATATAAATTAGATTAAATAGGTTCCAAAGTTTCTAGTAGACATAGAAGAGAATCCTGGATGTTATAGAAACAATAAGTATAGAGAGTTGAGTATGTAAATGTCATATACTTCAAAGAGGAAGAAATGGTGAAAATATACTAAATAAGTAGAAGCAGGAAAAAAGGGAAAATTCTGGTTTTCTTTTGATCCATAAGTGGAGAGGAGTGGTGCTGGGGGTATTGGGAAAGAAGTACCCTTAGGAAGAAAATAAGGGGAAACATGTTCAATTCAGACCAATGTGCATTGCAAGAAAAATATCAAGGTTGTCTCCATGGCAGCTAAGTCCTGGCCAAATTATTTATTTCACTTTGAAGCAAAGCCTTTCAGAATCTGTCCAATGTTTGGCACATTGAAAGCTGGGAAAAGGGACAGGCATTATTGAAAATTGGCTGGGAAGATATGCAGGTGGAGAGAAGAAAGGCAAATGAGCAGCTGAAAAACCCTAATGAAGTGTTTGTAATGAAGTGGTAGCTAAGCCTTAAGAATTCTATCTTACATTTCCCCAGATGGTGACTCCAAGAATGAAAAGAGATTAATCTTATTTTCTTTACCATACCAGGCATTTCTTGCTAGAACTTTCTTTTATAAACATATTTAACTTCTAGTGCTATGTCAAGTGGGAATTTTGATAGACACTTACCTTCATATTTGACTTGGCAGAGTAAAAGATGACACTTGTCATCAGTTAGTGCAGCATGCATTGCCCTTAGCATTTATTCTGTTAAAATCACAAGTTACATGTCTGGCATTTCCCTGAAACTCAGCATGCAAAGCCCTCAGATTCTGAAAAATGAGAACACTGTTCCTTTAATCTTCTTGTTGGGTTCCAATTTTTAATCCAGAAATGTTTCAGGCATTTTAAGATTAAATCATAGTACATAATATATTTGAGTTAAATGTTGCATTTCTTAAATATGGCTACCAAATGTCATAAAATATTTAGTTAATATATTTTATAATATTACATTTGCTTCATAAAATTGTCCAGAAATTCAATTTGCTATGAATAAACTATAAATGTTCTTTCTTTCTCAATATCATGCATATACATAAATATAGTTATATATATAAATGCATGTGTATATATTTTAAAAACCCTGAGCATTTACATTAATTTTGCCATAATTGCCTTAACGAAATATAAAACAATGCAATAGACATTTTAACTATGGACTATTTAAAAATAAAAGAGGATTAACATAATACTTGTAGAAGAATCTTTCTCAGTAGATTGCAAAATTGTGAAAAATTGATGGTCTTTCAAAAGTTTTTGGTTTTTGATTTTTATGTATTTAATTCTCTTCTCTCCAATAATTATATTGCTCAGTTAATAAGAGGACATTTTGCAAGTTGAATAACCTTGATTAATCTAAACATTTCTACTTTCCAGGGCGGAGTGTGAACAAGCCTTTATTTTTATGTTCCTTCACAGACTTGGCCAACACCACAAAAAATGTCTAATCATAATACAAAATTTATAAGACTTTGCTTTTTTAAAGAAGTATTATTAGATACTGACAAACAGTTGATTTGAAAAAGAAGATCCTCTTGAATGTTGACTGATCATGTTTAATATACTGAACATTATTTTAATAGATTTCTCTAAACATGACTTACTACAAAAACATCTTGCTAAAGCCAGATTTTAGCCACACATGATGGAGACTTTTTATAAACATGGTCCTGAAACGTTGAGATGGTATAAGTAAAATCAGTAGTGATTCTTTTTTTGAGAGAATTGTCATATGGTAATTATTTTTAATCTTTTTGTTTAATAGATTTTTTATTTTACTATAATTATCATTTTCTACTAATTTGGTAAACCTTATTATATGATAAAATAATTTAATAAATCAATTAAAATGCCTTTCTAAATTCTTCATGCTCTTTTCTAGAACCGCACGTAAAAAGTCTACATCGGTTTACCACAGCCTTGATTTAAGTAGTTAAAATAAGAATTATGTTGCTTCTGTGCTTCAGTATAATTTTCAACCCAAATCTCCACAAACTTTTTAACCCTAACATGTACAAAAAATTCAGAAACTCATTCTTGTGCTTTCTTATCAAACAGGGAGTTGTGGGGAAAAAGGCAAATACCACCATGTTAGCTAGTGTCCTATGTCTGCAGTGCAGGGTGGTAGGTATGGAGTGCAACAGGAACAGGTAAGGGGGAAGATATTCTTACCAGGCCTACAGCATTTGTATTGTCTGTATTTTTTTATCTGAATGTGATTTTGTTTTAGTGTCTGATTCCTTTCTTTTCTTGATTGTTTGGATTTAGAGCACTAGACCTTCAAAATTTCCCTTTTAAAATGAATACCCTAAAGAGTTTCTGCTGAAAGATTTAACTATCTATTCTTGTCTATAGATAGACAAGTAACAACTGTGAATTGACTCAGTCAGGGAAAAACCCTAATCTAGATGTTCTTGCTGATCAGATCCACTGAATTCTTGCACAGATACACAGCATCCACTATAATGGAATACATTTAAATTAATTTGTCACACATTAGATAGACATAGCTCATTTTAATTGTGTTAATTAATGAAAAATTAGACAAAATTATTTCTATTAAACTGCACATCCTAATTCTCATTAGTAACTAGAAGTCATGACACTGAAAAATAAATTCTCCTTTAGCAGTTTGTGTTTCAAGTATAACACCCTAGCAAGTTTATAGTATGGAAACTAAATAGTCTGTAGACACAATTCAAGCTAGAGAATGCTGTATTTCTTTAAGTAATCACAAAAATATTTTCTTTATGATACATTTAGTTTATAGTATGACAGAGAAGAACAGACCTATATGTGATTTTAAAGAAAGAAAATGATAAAAATGCTTATTATAAAGGAACAAACCTTATATTCACTGATAACAACTTAGCAATTAATATTTTAATCTTTCTTGGTATATAGTATAATGAACTTTAGAATCAAATAGTCCCTTGTTCAGAAACTGGCTCTACTATTTACTAGCTACTTCCCCTGAGGAAAAATAACTTTTTCAAGCCTGAAGTTTAAATTGGATTTTATACAGGAAGGATTTATCTTGGTCCACATTAAGTACTATAATGATTACTCTTACCAGTATGATTATAATTCTCAATTTTATATATTGTAAATTATTGCTTAAGTTTTACATATTTGAAGTATAATATTTATTTAGAAGATATAATTTAGTGCTTCATAAGAGGGTAAAATGTCTGTTTCCTAATGAAGATAATAATTAAGGAAGATAGGGATTCAAAATTTATTTCTATTTATTTCACTTTAGTCATACTTACCATGACTACAATTTATTTATTTAAACATGAATAACAATTTAATACTTATATTTAAAATAAACCCAATCTCATGCCCTATTTTAGGGTCCTCTTAATGCTTATATGTAATATGATTTAGAAGATATTTTTCTAGGTATGGAACTGTACTTTTGGAATCGATAGCAAAAGCCAAACTCTAATGAATCTTCTAGGCACATAGAACATATTAACAATGATAAGAGTATTGGTTGATAGAATTATCTACTCCCACAATTTATAATCCTTGGGTGCTTATTTTCTTAGAAGCTGTAACTATTCAGCCTTATACATACCTTCCATCTCTCTCTATTCTCTGAACCATTTTTTCCCTCAAGTTTATCAAAATTTAAGAAACCAAAAGTCAGGAACTTCAGATGTGACTATCAATATAGGCTTGATATTGGCCATGGACTTTTGCATGGACCCCAGTAACAGATTTCTTGCTGGTGATAAAACTGATGCTTTAAATCTAAACATTACTACCCACTCCTCTATCCTGCTTTGTGCAAGAGAACATACTTTAATCCCCTACATATTATCCAAGCCTTTTGAAGTCTGGGGTATGCCATCTT
This sequence comes from Macroglossus sobrinus, assembly GCA_004027375.1. Taxonomy (NCBI): domain Eukaryota; kingdom Metazoa; phylum Chordata; class Mammalia; order Chiroptera; family Pteropodidae; genus Macroglossus; species Macroglossus sobrinus. Next base: position 224,127 of record PVKZ01000557.1, read on the forward strand.
TTTTTTTTTTTTTTTTTTTTTTAGTTTAAACATTTCTAGCCAATGGAGTGTTTTCCCTGTTTCCTGGCACCCAGAAAAAATTATTCCTTTACTTTTGACACCCCCCTAATTGTCTTGCCTCTGAAGTTTGCAGTCTCTGGGTCCGTATTTTTTTTTTTTTTCATCTGTTCCACTGCCATATCATGGGACATAGTTCTATGTTGGGTAATTATTTAATCTGCTAGATCTACTGAAAAGAACAGATAATGAGCAAAAATGTTGTGCATTGTAGATAAGAACTGTGTCTCTCTACTAACTTTACAAACATTCATTATGGGCCTAATGTGTTCCTAGTTATTCAATTCAAGAGGGCATAGAACTGAACAATTCCAACAAAGTCTGTACTCTTGTGGTGTTTACCTAGTTCTAATAATTTAGAGAAGGAATGAGAGTCAGCTGAACCTCATGTTGTCCAAAGGACAAATGCAAATTTTATCATTCTTCATCTTCTAATTAATGTAGCAAGATTTGATTGCCAATATTGTTATTTCAGCTAGGTCACCATTTTTTAGACTATATAACAGTGCATTTTAAAGTTTTGAATATGTTATTGCCTTTTGACATTGTTTACAAAAATTAATATAAATAGGAAACATAAAAGTGCTGATTCTATGATAATGTATTTGAGAGAAATAAATCATTAAGCCCTTTTAAAGTGGAACATTTTGTCATTTGTCATCATTTTGACATTGAATAGACAAAAAGTGGTTGGACTTGTTTGAAGCAAAGGAACAGATCAAAACTTAAAAATGAAAATGTATCACCAAAGATTTTAACAGCAATTTTTTGTACAGGAAGGATTAGAGAGACCTTTGAAATTATGAAATCAAAAAAATATATATACATATAAAAGAGAAAGTTCACAAGTTCATTCAGCATATTATTTGTGAAAGAATAAGTTTATTTCTAACTCCTTTATTTGTAGTAGAAAGCTGGTGTTTAAATTCCTTTTAAATTTTACACTATTTATATGAAACTATCAAATTCAGCCTCGCAATCACTTTCTGATTTCGTTTCAATCAATTACAATAGCCTTCACCAACCAGTCTTTTGGCAGTTATATTAAATTATTTTCTGTCAAATAAGTGTCACTTCAAGGCAAGCTGAGAAGTAGAATTTGAGGCAAAGAAAATTTTTTTAGAAATTTTTATTGTCTATAGTTCACACTTATGTTTGAAAAAAGTCATTTGTGTAATTGAGATAATATGCATTTTACAACATAGTATGAGATTTTATAGGATATTTAGTTCTCTGGAACCATTCCTGACCCCAATCCATAACATATGTCTCTCTCTTGCCTTTTTTTACATTTCCCTTTTGGACATGTGTTCTTTACAGGTTGAAAATGCTGGTGATCAAGTAAGGGCATTTTGCAAAATGTTTTAAGTGTTACACAAATATTGGCAGTTTTTAAATAGCTTTTAAAGCAAAATAAAAAATCTATATATGACCTGATCCAGGCCATTTAGATAATGTTCTCGACTTGCTTCCTATATCAACCTTTTTATGTTTGTAGCTTTATAATTATTCAAGAAAATGCACTACTCTAAGACAATGCATTTTTCTGTTTAATATTCTTGTACATTTCTCATATATGTATTAGCCAAGCATTAAGAAATATAATTCAATCTAACACAAATCTAAATGTTATCTCTTTTTACACAGAAATAAATTCTTTCCACCCTCTCAGAGAAATTGGCAAGTTGTGATAAAAGGATCTAAATGTTCTTCCACTGCAATTGAGATCAGAGAAAATATAACAATTTGCTCTTTCCTGTCTCCAGCCCACTTGCCCCACTATCATGCATACATACAGCACTGAATTGATGCTGTGAACCTCTGCCCACAGCTGACTTGTATGCACACTCTCTCCCTCATTATTGCTGTACTTGACTTTGAGTTATCTGAGTCATAATAAAAGAGACACACATGTAATCTGGAAGCCTTATTCCACTTTTTGCCCTGAGGGTTGGTTGTCTGTCTCCTTGTGCAAAAGTAAGGTCCTGTAGCTTCTGCAGTTATACCTGTTCTGTCTTTTACCTCACCTTTTTAGGGGTGTAGGGGTTAATAGTTATTTTAATATTGACCAGCACAGCTCTCACACCATGATGGTTCAGAGGGAGGAGTAAAGGTCTTTGTCACACTGCCCTGCCTTGGCTTGTGCTTATGCTGGCTTACTGTCTCAAGAGATCGATCAGGCAAGTTTACATTAAACTCATGACCTCAGTTTTTTATGTGCATCATTTTTATGTCTTTTTTGAGTCTTCTTGAGTGGATTTGAGCATAAGTGGTCATTCTATATTTATGAAGGACTATAGTATATCTCCAAATATAAATTGATATCTTGATTTTCTGGAGCATGTGAGTTCAGTAGTAAAAAATGAAAACATTCAGTCTCATAGCTTCATTATGGAGACTAATAACAGAGGCCGTACATCAAACATACCTCTCCTGTTCTAGGAAATTTTTTTCCAGGAAGATAAGGCTATAAACTAGTAAAACTTTTCTCTTACTTTCAAGAACTGTTCCAAATACTATTAATTCAAAGAATAGATTTTTAAACCATTTTACTTCTCAACAGAATAACTTGCACATCTTGGTATAGACCTTCTTGGGACAATCAATGACTCTACTGAGGTAGCTTGGTTGCTATCAAATATCTCTCTACTCATCAAGAGTATACCCTCACTGAGTCCATTAGTCAAAAGCTATTTATTACAATACAGAGTCTGGCCAATGCCAGTCAAGTCTCACATGGAAAGACCCAATTTAAACCCCAAACTGTAAACCCAATGATAAGCTAGCTTTAACCTCCCCTTTTTGAGCAACTACTAACAGTCTGTCAAGGTGGAGTAATGTGCTGGATTTTGCTTGATCGACAGATTAGTGTAGTGATTTTGCGAGAGAAAATAAATATTTGTTTATTGGATCATGTATGTTTTATAGTATAAGAAACTATTCTTAAACTAATCATAAATAATTACATTCAGCTGATTTTTGACATTCTAAGACTTAAATCTAATTTTTTAAGAATAAAAAAATATCAATAACTATACAGAAGACTCAACTCCAGGACAGATTTTTCAGGTGGTTTTATGTTGTCATGGTTCTGTCTTGTTTTTCAAAAGCAGATAAGAAAAAAATATATGGATATTAAGGCAAGAGTTTATAAAAGTGTTTTCTAAATATTAGAGTCTGTGGAGCCTAACCAACACAAAACAAATTTAGGCAGAGTGCAAAACAAAACTTTTTTTTGCATGAAAGAAAATCTTGCCAAGGAAAGAGAAATGACCCCTAGAAATTCTTTCTAACCTAGGTTCCTCATCCCCTACATGTGGCTCATTCATTGAATTAACTGAGTTAGCAACTCTGACCAATATGCTAATATTTAATAAATTGCTAGAAATATTTGGACTTCTTAATAAGTTATATATTGATCGGTTTACATGAGTGGCACATTTTGTTATTTGCTAGAATAATATTGTGGTCTCGAAGTCTAGTGCTAGGAATTTATGGTTCCTACCATCTGCTTCTTTTTTCTGCATATAAAAATATAATCAGGTCTGTGTGTGTGTGTGTGTGTGTGTGTGTGTGTGTGTGTGTGTGTGTACGCATGTGGGTATTTACACATTATCTCTGTGTATATGTGTCTGTAGGTGTTTAATTCTAGAAGGGAGGGGCAGATAAAGTTACAGATCTATGTAATGAAAAAGCTAACAGTCATTTTCACAAATATTTACTACCATTTTAGTGATCACATTCTGAAACAATAGTCAAAAAAAGCATAAATGTTGGAATATCAATTCTTTTTCCACTTATTAATTAAATTTTGGAGCTCTATTTCCTATATATGGTAGTATGTTTCTTCTACAATCATTCTTTAAAAAATCCAAATAAAACCCAATATTTGTAGGGATACTTACAGAGGTTTATTATGTTCTCACCTAGTTACTTCTCATCTTATGCTCCAATTTTCTTCTTAGTTTAGTTTGAGAGCATGTCCTAGTATTTTGTCACTGCTATAATAGGTTATCTTTATCTAACTAAATTATTTTCCTTCTATGCTCTCTCCTGTATCTCAGGGACTAGACAACTAGTCATTCTATATCCCAGAATCCCTGAGAGCAACTACATTTCTGAGAGTTCCAGCAAATGAAGAGAAGCAGAAGCCATTGTTGCCTGGAAGCAGCAGTAGGTGTAGGGGCTTTGCAGACCATAGACAGGTTTTCCCAGCACATTGTGATTTCTTGGATCAGCTTCCTCTGGCCTTTACTCTGACTGCTCTTCCTGTTCCCCCATACTACTTTCCTGCATGCACTACTTAGCAATCTGAATAGTTTTTGTTTTTCCAAGGGACCCCCAATGCTACAAATGTCTCTACAGAGGCAATTTTTTCCATCTATGATTTCATTATACAATTGACAAACTCTCACCTTGATTCCTGCTGATTATCCAAAGGCAAGATATCAAGGTTATGATACCAAATATTTTGCTGAATTAGGCAATTTTTTTTTTTTTAGCCAATAATTGTTTAAGTAAAGTTCCACGGTATGTACATATTTTTTCACATACAACTTCACTTATCCATTTAAGTATTCTCGCTATGGTTTATTGAAACAAAATCTTAAGAAAAAAATTTTAAAACTCACTATGAATATCAGAGATGTATAGTTTAGTCCATAAATAGATTCTTTCATGTTGCATTTATAACTGATGATGCATTAACAAACAGTGCTAATTCTTTTCCATTGCTTTTATCTAGACACAATAGTATTACTAGAGAAGTTGTGCCTACCACTTGCTTAATTTTCATAGTAAGTGTTATGTGGTTCTTTTTTTTTTATTTCTGAAAAAAAGTATTGGAAATTTAAGAACTAATTAGCATTTATTATTGGGTACCCCCACATGTCCTAGGTATTGTGCTTCACATATCTTAAGTTGTTTAATTTAGACAAATGACTTGCGTGGTAGTTGCTATCATTATGGTTTAACAAAGGAAGAGAATGATTAAAAGGGATAACTGTTTTTCCCCATGTCAAAAGTTAATTGGAATTAGAACCAGGATTTGAGCCAAGTTCTGTCATTCTGTAATTCACTCTCCTTCCACTATAACAACATAGTACCTTTCATGTTTTTCTGTGGTATTTTGCCATAGAGTTTAGGAAGATGAATTAGCAAGTTAACATATCTGGTTTTTTTTGTTTGTTTTTCTGGGTATCTAAATAGAAAATAACATTCAAACTTTGGACAGAGAGAATTTGATGCATTGTAATTATTTATTGTTAAATTCAAGCAAGAAAATTACAAAATCCAGATTTTAGTTTCTAAAACTTGATCTACTCCAGAACAGGATATTTAGTCATTGGGCTATACTGCTGAGAAGATGAGTAAAAATTCATTTACAATCTGGGACCTGGGATTTCGATATTGCATAATGGTTATGTAGCTGATATCCTGAGGGCTGAGAGGGCACTGATAACCTTAATCAGAACAAATGCAGTAGATAAGACATTTCTGCTGGGAAGTTTATAGCCTTCTTTGAACTTTATCTGGGACTCATCGTTCAGTCTACGCAGAGACTAAAGAGGAGATATTGAAGAAAAGTAGTCATTTTTTTTCACAATGAGTTAGGGAAATTGGGGAATTCCAAAGAAAAAAGAAAAGCCTGATATATATAGTTTGTGAAAGCTGAATTTATAGTTCACACTTGTGTTTCAGAACCAAGATAGAGTCAAAGAGATTCTGTAGCAATTACATATGTAAATAAACTAGTTATTTATAAACAAATTTGGAACAATAACAATCATAGTATACCCCTGGTTTGCCTTTTATCCCTTCTTTTTTTCTCAGACACATAAGTCCATTTTGGGAAGGTGGATAATATCATAAGATTTCTCTGAAACTCTTGACAAATCACTTTACCTTCTTTGGACTCAGTTCCTTTATCTGTGGGCTGAGAGAAATAGAATCTGTGATGTCTGAGTTTCTTCCAGTTATATATAAAAGTTCTGTGGCTTTCTGATTATATACATTGAAAAGACATATCATTATATGTCTTCCTGTTTGGAATAACTATGAAGATGTGAAAAAATTTTGACTATTTATTTGTTTGTTTTTCTAAATTATCATAATGCTTTACATAGTAGGAACAAAGTTGCTATATTTTAAGAATTGAATTAAATTTTATTTTCTTGGAAAGTAACTTTAATTTGAAATCCAATATATTCATTGAAACCTGGGCCGAGAGCCAGGAACTGGCAAGCATCATTTTCTCATTATTCTCTCTCTCTCTCTCTCTCTCTCTCTCTCTCTCTCTCACACACACACACACACACACACACACACACACACACACATACACACACACACACACACGAGTCCTCTATGGTTTCATCTCCACATATTCTTTAGAGACGCTTATTATGTCACAATGGCCAGCTTGCCAATCTTCCAAAATACTCTTTATTCTAAAAGTTCTTGCTTCATTCTCTTCCAAAAGTCAAAACTTCCAAATAAATTTACTCAAGATTTGTGTGTGTGTGTGTGTGTGTGTGTGTGTGTGTGAGAGAGAGAGAGAGAGATGATCTTATTTAATTAGTCAGTTTTATGCAATAAATTATAACCCTTTAATCTCCTAAAGATGTTTAATTTTAGGAAGAAAATGCTCATTAACCTCAGTAAATGTGAACCTGAGATTGGTGATAGTCCTGCTATACATATAGCAAGATAAACTGGCAAATAAATGCAATTTGATAAACACTTGGAGGGTAGTCTGGGTGTCTGTGTTCAGAGTTGGCTTTGCTAATATCATTCTACATTCACCTCACCTCCAGCTTCTTCTCTTTCTTCAATTGTGAATACACAAAATCTAAAACTACCTAAAGTTTTACAAATTCAAAGTAAGGGGCATTGTGTTAGGATGACATCACCTGGGAGCGAGAGGAATGTTTTTAAGTAATTATTTTTATCAGTCATTTATTTATAAATGTGAAGAGCCTGTGTTTTAGGGGAATCTCTATAAAACACAACTGTTATCACAAAGGAGAGACTTTTTTGAATGCTTTATCATACTTCAATGCAGTGAATTTCTGATTTCATGTGTCCCTACAATAGAGCGATATGTATAATCTCAGGATAAAAAATTAATGATATGAAAATAGAAGCATTACCTTTCAGTGGAATAAAACCAAATAATTTTGAAGTTTAAAAATTAAACTGTAAGCAAAATCTACTTAGAAATATGACAGCACAAATAAAACTAAAGTATTAGACATCTGCAACCAAAATTATTAAAAATTGCATATAAAATGAAATGAGATTAAAATGCACTAAAGATGGCATATGGCACATTTAAAATGCTGGATATTGTATTTTACTGGATTCAAATTAAAATGCAGTATTATCAACTAATCTATTTTTAAAATCCATGAGTACTTGGTTGTATACCAGGAATGAGCCAAAGTTTTGAAAAGCCATGGTTATATGCCTTCAAGATGAAACCATGATTATAGTTGAGTATCCTAAATCTTAATAGCTTTCTTTTTACAGTGTTTGAATATTGGCTAGATTCATATTTTAAAAAAATAGGCAGTATGATGAATTGGAAAGATCATTGGAGTTCAAATCTTGAATGTTGCTGCTAACTCATCATCTCCCCTCTAAAGATCAGAATGATTTTGAATTTAGTCACAAAATATTTGGGCTTCAGTTTTCTTATCTGTAAAATAAGAAAATTGGTCTAGATGATTTATAAATCCCTGCTGGAACAAAATATTGTTGATAACTACATTGCGTTACTGTGGCTCAAGAGGAAAACATGTTATTCAAAAGTACACCTGGACACGAAGCTTTTGGAACACCTTTCAAAGCAGGAAAGGTGATTTAGAGCTTAAACCTTGAAGTTTGATCCATTTTTCTAACTTTTTGTGTAACACTTTAAGTAGTCAAATTTTATAATAAATGAATTGAAATAAATTAGAAATATTCTCAATAATCTGAACTCTCTAAACCAGTGGGGTTTAGAATTACCTGAGAAGTTTGTTTGAAATGCAGATTGATTCTTGACACCATTTCTAGGGATTCTGATGTGGAAAACCTTTGTAGAGGCCAATACATTTACATTTTAACAAGATATTTACATCTCGTTAACAATATATTTACATCCTGTTAACAAGATATTTACATTTGAACAAGATATTTACATCTTCAGAAATTCTTATACAATAGCATAATGGACACAACTTTGTCAAACATTCTTCCAAGCCATTGTTAGAGTAGCACCTATATAAATTTGTAGTAGGAAGACAGTGAATGACCATGTAACCATCTCTAATATTAAATCTGTTTTAATGTCTGAGTGCCGAACTTTGTTTCACTTAAATCTGAATACTCTAATGCCTCATGATGAGTCCAGGGTGAGAAAATGGTAATCATTATATCTGTACTTGTCTCTCTGCCCTTACCTAACATCTGGATTCTAAGAAACATTCTCCTGATCTATTAATTTTATTTCACTCTGCTTCTGACTCCACCTGTATAATAGATTTTTAAAAATTCTTTGTGAGATAAAGAATCAGGATTTTGGGTATGAATCTCAGTTTCAGTTTAAGGGGTTTAAAAATCTGACTGTAGACTATGTGTTGGGACTTTTGTCTAGACTTAGGATTGTCACATTCTTTTAGATTTGGATAGTGACATTCATCAATGCCAGTTAAAGGATAAGTGTAAGGAGATGTCCTTACAGAAAAGTGGTAGATGTGGTGAACATCGTAAGCTACTCGATCAAGCAGAATATTTCAAAAGCTACTAGATATAGTATTTTAGCGATGGGAAACATTGAATGACTCCTGTAGGAAGCAGAGTTCTGTTCTAAGTGGGCTCCTTAGGATTTCCTCCTCTTGATGGACAACATTATTACCCAGTTATTAAATCAAACTAGGTACTGCTATGAAGAGACTTTGAAAATATAATTAAATTCCCAAACCAACTGATCTTAAAAAGGGAGATTATCCTGGATGAGTCTGAGCTACTCAGGTGAGCCTCTTAAAAGAAAAGTATAACAGTAAGTCAGCATTGAACATGGACATAGTCACATAGCAAGGAATGCAGGTGGGCTTCAGGAGCTGAGAATATCCCCTGACTGATAGGTCACAAGGGAATGAGGATTTCAGTTCTACAACTGTCAGGAACCAAATAATGCCCACAACCTGACTTTGCTTCAAAAGAGAATATTAGCCAAGCTTTCAGATGAGAAGCCAACCACAACAAACCCAGACCTCTAACCCACAGAACTTTGAACTAACAAATTTGTGGTGTTTTAAGCTACTAAATTTTGTTACAGAGCATTAACAAATTAATACAGCTCCTCATCAGTGTTCAATCACATCATCCCTCTTTTTTGCAAAAAGAATTGCAAATCTGTGGTAAACTCCCAAGACACAAATTTGATATTTCAGTATAATTTTACTGATAATTGTCTTCTACAACCCTTTAACTTTTTGAAAATGTATAACTTATCCAAAATAGCTGTGTTAAATGTTTATTAAAATTAGTAGTTGATTAACTAAAATGTTCTGCCATTTAACCATTTATTATTTTTATTCGATGTCATTTTATAAATAACATATTATTTAACATTTATAACAATTCTATTTAAAAAGTATTTTCTATCATACATATGAGAAAACTGAGATTTAGCAAGGATGAGTGAATTGAGTTTCACAATCTCACAAAAAAAATGGATTCGAAATATATCTTTTGATTCCACCTTCAAGACTCTCTATACTGTCCACAGCTATGACAAACCCCAACAATTTCAGACCTGGAATAGCAAAGATATTTTATGGACTTACTTAGAATGAAATGATGGAAAAGTAATAAAAAGGTTCTTTTCTGTGTGCTTTAGAAATTTATGTAAAGAAGAAACTCTGAACTCAGTTTGTATTCATTAATAATTTTGGAATTAGAGCAGAAACCTGCTTGCAAAGCAAATTAAGTGAGGCTATTTTTTAGTACCTTCTCACCTTATTCTAATCTGGTTTACCCAAAATACCTTCATCTCCCAGAAACATGTAAACATACAGACAAAATAGATTACTGATAGGCCACCCTGATTTTCTTGGCCTTTATTGCTTCTGAAAATTACCCTCATTTGCTTCCCAACAGTGAATGAGGTCTCCTTTCTCTCAGCACATCTCAACAAATTTCCAACAGAACCTCAGTGGTTAAGTATATGGACATTGTACACAAATAATCAAGATTTGAATAAACACTGAAGCTTACTACTTGTGGAAAATTTGGCAAGTTACTTAATTCTCTTTTTTTCATTTTCCTCTCTGTACAATGGAATGATAATACGTCTACTGGCTAATGTTATTACGAGTATTAAGTGATTTAATACATGTAACACACTCAAAATATTGCATGGTAACTATAAGTACATGTGAGTTATTATATTATTATTACTATTATATCTTTATTATTATCTAGATCTTTGGAGAATGCTTAATTACTTATTTATATGTATAATATGCTAATCTTTTCAGTGCCCTTCAGAATTTGAAATAAAATAAATGTCTACTAAGACAAAAAATAATGATTCTCTATACTGTGATTTTGTTAAACTGAGAATTAGTAAATTGAGAATTACCCATAAAATGGTGACCATCTCATTTCAACTTCACAATACCTGTGAGTTAAATATTATAAATGTAAAATTTAATTTAAATTGCAAGGCTCTACTTAAATAATCATCTTTATTAATTCATATTGTAGTTCATGATATTTTCATTTTTAACAAGTTTCTGGATGATTATAATGCTGCTAGTCCAGGGACCACATTTTGAGAAGCAGTGATTTTAGACCTTCACCTCTCCATCTTCTGATGCCTGCACTAGCCTCTGAAATATTCCATCTCTCTAAAGTAGTTCTTCTCTAATCCTTTTACTCCAACTGCATTTTCTAAAATGCAGTCTGGCAAAGACATTCTTATATTAACACTTCCTCCATATCCTATAAGTTTTAAACTTCTTAACAAAATTTCTGCCTAACACTTTAACCTTGTTTATTATAACTCTTCTTATACTATGGTGTTCTAACCAGACTAAATTACGTTCAGCTCCCCAGCTGCAGGCTCTCTCTTCCCAAGGGTTTCACATATGCCTTTCTGTCTCCCAATTCCACTCCACTCCCTAACTCCAGCCCTCTGCATTGACTAACATCTATTTTCTATCCATGGTTTAGATTGGCTATCACCTCTGGAAAAACTTTGTGAATCATTCCTCTTAAGTATTAAATTGTTCCTCCTTTATGATCCTATAACAACATGAATCAAACCATATGTATTGTGAATGTCAGGCCATCTCAACAAGTAGAAAGCTCCTTGAGCCAGTGATCTGGCTTGCTTGTCTTTTGCTCACTGGTGACTAGTGATAGGCACATAGCAGATATTCAATAAATCTTTTATGAATGAATGAGTCACTGAATAAGTGAATGCACAAATGAGTATTTAAAAATCATCCACCTACTCCAAATTTTTCTGGAAGTCCAGAGATTTTCAACATCTCAGAATTCATTTTTATCAGAGTAAATCTTTTTCTTGTTTTCTTGAATGTATCTGGTATCCTATATTAGCTCTCTCAATCCTTCCAAGGTTTCACAAATGCTTGATAAAGCCAAGAGTAGAAAAATTTTTTAGAGACTTGGGTAAAAGATACAAATTTATGGCATCAGTGAAATGAGGTCTCTAATATATGATAGATAGAACAATAAATTACAAAAGGTGAAGGAAAACATACATACATATACAATCACAAGCTTAGATAGGCTTCAGAAGCACATTCCAATTCTCTTCCAAATCTTAAGTAGCTTCATTCCTCCTCCTATGGGCAGCTAAGTACCATTAGGTTCTCAGAGTAATTCCTAAAAGTGGCCCAAAAATTATTATTTTTGTTTGTTTTGATGAACTTCTGCTTTTGTGACATTTAATTAAAACAAAGTATATTTAATTTTAGAACTAGAAACAAGGGTTAACTGCTCTAAATGATCATATTCTAAGTGACAAAAATTTGGAGGTACAAAACAGTAAAAATGTTTTACTCAGGTTTGTGACAAAGTCAGACATGCATTCACATTTAGAAAACAATCCTGCCTCTGACTCACAGAACTAACAACCATGTCAAGTATTAATATGAAAGAGACATTTGCTTTTATTGAATTTAGCTTTGTCTGTAAAAGACCAGTAGTTCTCATACTGAAATGGCATGAAATTAAGCCCACTGTTTATTAAGAGAGACTTTCCATGATTCTACCTGCCCACTATAGATATTACCAAGTGATTGATAAAAACATCAATTAAATATAATTTTCTGAAGAAAAATGGGATTATATTACATGTAAGAAATATGAGTTTATATCATTTAAAAGAGGAAGGTAAAATATTTTAAAGTTTCTAATGGAGTGTTAAAGAGTTAAAATTGCAATGGTCTGAATTTGTTCACAGGATTTTCTTAGCTCCCTTCTGCATATAAATTGCCTGGGAAAAATAAAGCTGTGATACTGTACTAGCTTTTTCTTCTGGTATGAGGGTACAGATCTCTGCTTTCCAAACATCACAGCCTCTTTGTTCACACTTTTTTTTTTCTATTATGCTTCATTATATTAATCCTGATTTTATAGAATATAGCAAATATTAGATAAAAAAACAATCATGCTCTGTATTATATCTTGTAGATAAGTGAAATCAAAGCAACTTTTTAGTCATCTAGAAATTTATCACCATCCAATCTAATAATGCCTGAATTTTGAATTTCTAGTCTTCTGATTTCTAAAGTATGTATGCATACATGTGATTTATCTTATTAACTTTATATTAGAATATATCATTTTTGAGGTTTTTGTATTTGAATTCCTAGGTTATCTTGACTCAGCTTTTTTTTCTGTCCTGAAACTTTGTCACTGGGGAGAAAAAAAAATTTGGTAATAAAAAGAAAAAAAATAAGAAAAAAGTCTTCTCATAGTAGATGGTTTAAAATGGATTAAAAGGTTTTTATTGGAATCTCTATTCATTAGGTGCATTAGGGAAGGACACTAAAAAAATCAATGTTTGACTTTTACTTTAACCTTAAAATGTCATTAAATTCCACACATGAAAAGGTTGATGCAAACACCCTTTTTACTTAATTGACAGCACTTCCATTCTCTGTAGCATTTTGTAATAGAAAGGGAGCCTATGTGAAAGGTGGAGGAAAGGTCAAAAATGCAACTCAAAATATTTAGTGTTCAGATGGGAGGTCTTAATGAGTACAGACAGATTTAATAATTAATTTTTCATTTCTTCATATAATCAATCTGTTTTTTTTTTATTCAGGACATTCAGATGAATACTTTTATAAACTAAACTGCATAATTTGTATTTGGATATTATGACTCCATCCTATTGATAGTTAACCCAGTAACCTCTCACCTGTTCTCACAATGTTGCCAGCTAGAAAGGAGTGATTTTTATCTCGTTTTTTGTTGTTGTTGTTGTTGTTGTTACTATGCTTTTTCATCACAGTTGTTAATATTGCAAAAGAAAAGCTAGCTTATGGACAGAGCGTTGACTAAATTAGTCACATCTCCATACACAGTAAATGATACAACTTAATCCTTGTCCCTGTGAAAAATAAATGACACTTTTAGAAGGGTCTACTAAAAAAGAATTCAGTTCTCCATTTCCTGTTGATGATGTTTGATAAGCAAATAGCTTAAGTTCAAATTTTGTCTTTATAACATTAGTTCCTAAAGCAATTTTTACATTGTAGTGGGGCATTTGAAAAATCTAACTCAAATAGATTTTGTTGGCAGTATATTGTGAGGACACGTTTATATTCTAAAAATATACTTCTCTATTTTTGTTTAAATGTCAGAAGACAGACCATGATGCTAAGTTCCCTTTTAGACATGCTAAAAAACTAAATTTTGCCATTTGCCAAATCTACAAATATCCTGTGAAACTGTGTTTGGCATTTGTAACAGTAATTTTTTCCTTGCCAAATTCATGTACACATAAGACATTTTAAACCATATAAGAATGTATGAATAAAATCAGACATATTTCTCCGAAGTCTATAATATTTTCTGAACATTACAAGACAGAAAATGGAAAAAGAAAAATAATAGGCTTTGCAATCAGGCTGTTCTGGTTTCAAAACCCATCTCTACTGTTTCTTGTTTTTATGAACCTTGCCAAGTTATTTAGTTTCTCTAAATCTTTGTTTCTCACCCATGCAAGTATAAATGTCCTCCTCAGAGATAGTAAGGATTATAAGAAATGATCTTGTGAATGTCACAAAATGTAATATACACAACTAAACCTCAACTGGGAAATAGCAGACATCCAATAAATGGTGGATTTTCATATATTCATTAATCATTATATTAACATGAAAAAATGTGTTACATTAAAAGGATATATTATTAGACATAGATATAGAATGGGGGAATTTTCAGTTTCACATTATATACATATATACACATATACATAAATGTATATATATATACTTTTTTAAATTGAGACATAATTGATATTCAACAGATTAGTTTCATGTATACAGTAAAATGATTTCATATTTGTACATATTGCAAAATGATTGCTGTAATTAGTTAACATTCAATACCATATAGTTACAAAATATTTTTTCTTGTGATGAGAATTTTTAAAATTACTCTTAGCAACTTTTAAATCTGCAGTATAGTATTATTAACTGTACTCCCCATGTTGTACATTGTTTTCCCATGATTGTTTATTTTATTACTGTAAGTTTGTACCTTTTGACAGGACAGGAATTTTTTACTGGCAGTAGAGAAAGAAAATTACCAAGACACCATGTGAAGATATTGGATAACTATAGTCTCTGAAAAAAAGTGAATAACTGAAAGGTATGAAAGGGAATCTCTGACCATGTTTTATTTTGGTTATTTTAAGAGCAACCTCATCTATAAAAGTATAAAACAAGGATTTACTTTTTTGTTAGGTTATAGTAAAAAACAGAATCTCTCTATAGAGTATTTTTATGGAAAATATGTTTTTCTGAGTGGTATTATGTTATGGAAGGTTGGAGAAAGATAGCTGTGGTATCTAGAACAGAGAATTTATTAGGGTTCAAAGTCTAGCTGCTCATCATGTGTAAGGAATGAAATATGAAAGCTCTGTAGCAGTGGAAAATTTTTAGCAAAGATTGAGTCTCTGCTTGTTTTTTTCTTATGCTGCTGGATGGGACTTGCAAATGTGCACTCAACCCATGAATCAATCCTGGACTTCTCTTTTTCTTTGTCAATGAACACTGGAAAAACTACAGTATAAAAGGGTTATTAATCAGTGTATTCCATTCTGTCATGCCCTTCTCTAACCCAACTTCGAATTATTGTGAAGAACTCAATATCTAGCTATGTCAGAGAAGGGTGCCACACCACCTTCTGACCTAAGTAATGGGAGTTCTTTAAACACAGTAGACACTTAGAAAGCTAATTGTGGTAGGAAACAGAAACAGGGAGTTGCAAGGAAACTTTAATGAAATTCTAGGGTTGCCAGTATATAACGTAGTTGATGAACAAAGAGGAGAGAGTGGTGTAACTTGTCTATCACATTATATTATATGAAACATAAAAATCAATTAAACGTTTAAAAATCAGGAATTGACATATTTCTTTCATTCTATAATGTTAAAATATTTGGTTTAAAAAACTGATTGTTTTTAGTTAAATTGGAAGTTTTAGTTGAACTGAAATTTGTTTTTGACATATTGTATTCATTTGAAAAGATAAAATCAATTCATTTATTCTGTAGATTAGGTAAATGCAAAAACAAGCAAACAAACATGGAGGAAATTGTCTATATTATACTGCCAAGAGACTGAAAACAAATGTTACTATAGAGTAAAAAAAAAAATTAGAGACACATTAACCAATTTCAGTTAATATTTTTAAAAAAGAAAAGGAAGAAAAGAAAGAAGAAATAGATGAGATTTGTAAGCCAATTAGGAAAATGTGGACACTTATGGTTTCTTTGAGGCTATTAAAGAATTTGTTTTGATTTGTGAGTAGAATGGTGGTATTGAAGCGATATTTTAAAAGTACAATCCATGTCTTAGAAAGAATTTATTGAACTTTACAGATGAACTGATATGATGTTTGGAATTCTCTTAAAAATAATCCAGTGGCAGAAAGAAATGAGAAGATGTAGAAAAAGTAAAATTAATAATAAATTAATAATTGTGGAATCTGAGTAATTTTCCTATCAGATTGCTTTCTAGAGGAATTCTACTAGTCACACCACCATCTGCTCTGTTCATTTCAGAAAGCATACCTTTACCAAAAGGCAGTACTTTCATTTTTATATATCTTCTTGAAATATTATAGCATTTGATTTACTACTCCACAGCTTATCCATCATAGTCACTAACCAAGATACTCCCAAATTTGAAATTTTAGACTTGGGGTTAGGGGAAGTAGGAAATGTGTGTCAAAAGGAATAGGCTTGTCAGATCTGTATGGTTGTAGAAAATATAGATTTGGATGGGGTGACGATTGCTACATCTTTATGAAGTTTGGGTCCAGAAATTAAAACTATTATGTGCAAGGTCTTCAACATATATTTAATAAATAATTGATCATTGCATGATCCTGTTATGTTTCAATTTTGTATTTTACAATTAGTGATTTATGAGGCGAGAATGGGCAAAGTGATAACTGCATGTTTTATTTTCTAGGACGTCCTCTTTCTATATTTAACAACTTATAATCAGAGTCCTCAGCACTTTCATATTTGGTCCTGTCTGATGTTGGCAAGCTAGTAAATTGCATAATATACTAAAAAATAATTAAATTTCTTTGACAACAAGGGCTCCCATTTTATTAAATATCTTGTAATGAAAAAAACTATTGAGGAAAGAAACTTCTATTCACAGATATAAGAGGCATTTTACTAACATCTACAGAAATATCACTAAGTCTGAAAAGTAATTTAGATTTCTTTCCATGTTAGGGAATCTTTGTGTGAGAAAGTGTAAAGTCTCATGAATATTTGTTATATTTTAAAGAAACTAAATAGCATATAGGTGAAGTGACTTGAAGTGAAATATTGTATCATATGGCAAGAAAATACTTTTTAAAGTGACATTACTTTTTATTCTTTGGCACATACTTGCTGATTATGGTTACAAATTGATGGGCATTCTCCATTTCACTCTATAAATCACTCCATTCATAACTCTAAAGTGACTATTAAAATAACTATAATGTATAATAATAGCATATTCAAAGTTAATAAATAAATTTAATTTTTATAAGAAGTATGGTTGTCTTTATTAAGGTTAGAACCCAAGGAAATATTATTTAATATTAAACTCATTTAACAGTAAAGGAAGAACTTTCTTACAAGTAAAGACTGAGTTTTATTTTCTCTATTTTATTTTCTCTAAAAAGACTGGGTAATACAGTCACCTACTTTTATTGATTTAGCTGTAATCTTAGTAAAACATAGAAAATAGTTACAGTTGGAAAGGAAAAATAATAGTGAATCACATACAAAGATAAGGCTCCTTCACCAGCATTATCATATAGTCTGTTAGTTATAATGTATTAAATTATAACATTCTCAGAATGTTATACCAACTACATCATTGTATAGATGAGTAAAAAAGATTCAAGAAGATGAAGTACTGGGATGGCGGGGGTGGCTTAGATGAGAGAAGCTCTGTTCATCCCTCTGGTGACCAAATCAAAGTTGTGACAGAAACAAGGAGCAAACAGCAAGGAAAAATTGGCTGAGATCTAGAGGAACAAGCCATATAACTAGGTAGAAATCTAAGAAATCACCCTGCAATGGCAAAAGGTAGGACAAAATGAGGGCATGAGGCTGCCCAGTCCTGAGCAGCTGAGTGGAAAAGAGGCTGCAGCAGCAGTAGCTGGCAGCTACAGATGCCTCCTAAAAGGGCCGTGTACATGAGCAGACTTTAGCGGTGTCAGACATGCTCACTTTGAGCACCAGCACTGGTTCGGCTTCACAGTGGCACCAGGGACTTACCGTGGGACATGGAGTTGTCTGAGTGAGGGCCAAAGCATGACTCACTCTGCAGAAGTGCCGGTGGTATCCATTGTTCCCCTATAAGCCCTCCCCATTCCCAGTGCACGGACTCAGTGCTGCCATAGATGAGACATCATTAAACTGGATAACAGAGGTTGCTCTGCCCAGGGGAGTCCCTGAAACTCCCCCAAATTGTGGCCCCACCCAAGCCACATACAAGTATATCCTCTCTTGCCCCTTGTTGAGTAGCACCTGGACTCATACTGGAGGCAGCTGGCCTCGGTTTTTGCTTTGGCCTTTTGAGGCAACTATAAACACAACATCTGTGGATTGCTTGCTGAATCTTAACAGGTGGCCCCAGAAGGGCACAGGCTGAGGCTAAACTTGGCCTGAACCTGAACCCCTGTCAGGCCTGTGCCACTGGATGCCTGTCACACAAAGTTTCACTAATAAGACCGGGAAACTTAGGAGCTTTGCTTAGTACATAAAAACAGAAGAAGAAAAACTGTCGTAATTGAAAGACAAAGAAGTAGAAACCATATGAGAGACGAGAACAGAGATCCAGGAATAATGGAGTCAAGTCATCTACCAGATGTAGAGTTCAAAACACTGGTTTTAAAGATACTCAATAAACTTAGGGGGAGAGTAGATGAATTCAGTGAGAACTTTAACAAAGAGATAAAAAACAAAAAATGGAAATGGAAATTATAAGAGGGAACCAGTCAGAAACAAAGAACACATTATCTGAGAAGAAGAGTATATTAGATAGAAAAAAGAGAGTAGATAAAAAGAGGATCGAACCACCCATATAGAAGATGGGGAAGCCAAGGGCACTCAATTATAATGGCAAGAAAAAAGAAGCCAAGACTATAATAATAATTTAAGGAGCTTATGGGATACTATTAAATGTAAAAATATTCATGTCATAGGAATACTTGAAGGAAAACAAGACTTTGAAGAGCTATTTGAAGAAGTAATGATGGACAACTTTCCTCAACTGGTGAAGGAAATGGACATAAAACCCTGAGTAGCTCAGAGAATCACAAAAACCAAGAACACAAAGAAATGTCATAATGAAAAAGCCAAAGGTTAAATACAAAGAGAGACTCTTAAAAGCAGCAAGGAAAAAACAAATAGTCACCTAAAGGGAGCATCCATAAGACTGACAGCTGATTTCTCAAAAAGAAACTATGTAGGACAGAAGGACTTGGCACAAAATATCCAACATGATGAAAACCCAGGATCTACAACCAAGAATACTTTATCCAGCAAAGCTATTATTTAGAGTTGAAGGACAGACAAAGTACTTCCCAGAAAAGAATAAGCTAAAGGAATTTATCACCACCAAGCTAGTATTACAGGAAATGTTGGAGGGACTTCTTTAAGAAGAAAAAATATGTATCAAAAACATGAATAAAGAATGGCAATAACTATATCCCTATCAACAAATACTTTAAATGGAAAAGAATTAAGTATTCCAACCAATTCATTAAGTGGCTGAATGAATAAGAAAACAAGACCCATATCTAGGCTGCCTGCAAGAGACTTACTTCAGATTAAAAGACATACACAGACTAAAAGGAAGAGGGTGGAGAAAATATTGGTTTAATGGACTTATAGAGTATTGCACTGAATGAAATATGTGGGAGAGAGAAAGACAAATATTGCATGATTTCACATACAGGTGGAATCTAAAAATCAAAATCAACAACAACAAAAGTGGAAATAAACTCAGATACAGAGAATATTTAAAGGGATACTAGCTGGAAGGGGGGTGGGGGAGACAAAAAAAGCAAAGGGATTAAGAGGGACAAATTGATAGTTACAGAATAGATATGGAGATGTAGAGTGTAGCATGGGGAAGATGGTTAATAATGTGTAATAAGGAAGATGGTTAATAATGTAATAAATATGTAAGGAGGGAGAAGTGTACTAAATTTAGTGGAATGATCACTTTGCAAGTTATGTGGATTTCTGATCACTGTGCTATGCAACTGAAACTAGGATATTATTGTATCACAAATATAAATGAAATAAAAAAAACATTGAATTGTACAATGTAAATAAAAGCAACTAATTGTCTATTATATTTCAATAAAGATAAATAAAAAAGAAGATAAAGTTCTATTGTGAGATAGGGTCAAAGCAAAATTTAGAATTCAGATGGCAAGATACTCCATCTGTTAACTTTTTCCAAAACATCCAGCTGAAGTAAATTGATAGTTCTTTTATGTTAGTGATAATGATTTTGATTCCAATTATGAATGCATTTGTGTACATATTATCAAAATATTATGCATATTTGAACAAGTTTATGGTTTATAAGTCTTACAAAGACATAGAATTTTAAAACTGGAAAGCAGCTAATTCCTTCATGCAACATAAATTGAGGATATAATAAGTGACTAATATTTTTCTAAGATCTGGAGATACAACAAGGAACAAATAAGATCCCCACCATCATGAAGCTTACATTCTAATTGAGCATAGATAACAAATCAGTGTACATATAAAGAAGAAAAAAATTGAGAAATACTATGTATAGAAATAAAACTAACTAGATGATACTAACTAGATGACTAATTTTGATTAGATATCCAGAGAAAGCCTCTCTGCAAGATTTCACCTTTAAACTGAAATCAGAGTGATAAAGAGATGCCACCCAGGTAAATAAATATTCTGAGGAAAAAGAATTATAGGTAGATGAAATAATTTCAGAGGACACTCTGGTTAAAGATTAGTGGATAAGAGGAATGTTCTACATGAAGTTGGAGTGGTAGTGTAGATTATGTAATGTAGAGCTGGTAAGCCAGCTCTTAGAGTTTGAATTTCATTGTAAATAAAATGTGATTCCATTTAAGTGCCCTATGTTGGAAATTATATTATGTGCTTACATTAAAAAATATTACTGTGGCAAGTATGTGATGAATGGAATTTTCATGTGGTGTAGGAGGGGAAAGAGCAGAAGCAAGTGAACCTATTAGGAGAATTTTGTGATGTCTAGGTAAGAGATGATGATGATCTGAGTTAGACCAACGGTCAAAGTAACAAAGAGCAGTAGACAGGTTAGGGTTAAGGTAGATATTTTACAAAGAACTGAATGTGAGGGGTTAGTGAAACAGAAATCTAAGATTATTCCTGGAAGTTGGCTTGAGCAATTGAATGGGTAAGAAGAGAAAGTTTGGCACAAAAATTAGGAATTTTGTTTCAGCCATATGTTTGAAATATAATTAGCTATCTAAGTGAAAAGGATAAATAGACAATTGGTTATTGAAGTTAGATGGGGAAAGATATGTATGTTGTATTTATAGACATGAAAGTGGATTAGTAAAACTGTGTAAGGAAAGTATAAAAATAGGAAGAAAACTGGGTGGTTAAGTTTTTGCTAAATCTAAAATAATACAGTGTTTCGAGGGAAAATGATTAACTGAATCAAATATTGCTAAGGGAGCAATTAAAGTAATGATAGAAAAATGATCATTAGACTTAGGAGACAAGAAGTTAAAATTGTCTTTGATAACAAATGAATAGAGTGGTGAAACCATAAACCTAATAATAATGGGTTAAAGAAAAATTCAATGTGAGTTAATATTGACATCAATAAAAAGTGCCTACTGTTAAGAAATTTAGTTTTTTTAAAATTTTATTATATTTATTGTGGTCATATTAGTTAATAAAATTATGTAGATTTCAAGTATACAGTTTTATAATATATTATCTGTATATTGTGCTGTGTTCACCACTTAGTCAAATCTCTTTCCATCACCATATATTTGACCCCCTTTACCATTTTCTGCTTTTTCCCCACCTCTTTCCCTCTGGTAACCACCATATATTTGTCTGTGTCTGTGTTTCTGTTTGTTTGTTTGTCTTGTTTGTTTGTTGCTTTCAGTTTTATATCTTGTGTACAAGTAAAATTATATGATTCTTGATTTTTCCATCTACCTCATTTTCCTTAGCATAATATACTCAAGATCCATCTATATATATTGTTGCAAATGGCAGTATTTCATCTTTTCTTATGGCTGAGTAGTATTCAGTTGTATAAATGTATCACATTACTTTATCCAATCATCTATTGAAGAACACTTCAGTTGTTTCCATGTTTTCAAATTTTCTGGATAGATACCCAGAAGAGGGATTACTGGGTCATATGGTAGTTCTGTTTTTAATTTTTTCAGGAATATTTATCCTGTTTTCTATAGTAGCTGTACATTCCTCAAACAATACCTCTGATAAGGGATTAATATAGATGAACTCATGCAACTAAACCAAAAACACAAGCGATCCAATTAAAAATGGGCATAGGACCTGAGCAGACACTTCTCCCAAGAAAACATATAAATGGACAACAAATATATGAAAAGATGCTCCACCTCACTAGCAGTTAGAGAAAATGCAAATCAAAGCCATGATGAGATATCACCTCACACTCGTTAGGATGACTATTAACAAGACAGACAAATTAGTTTTAATATGCTGTTACTACATATTACTAGAAATTGAGCAGTATAAGCAACTGAAATTTATTAATTTACAGTTATTTAGGTCAGAAATTCAACACGTGTTACCAGCTAAAATTAAGATATAGGTAGTGCTATAATCAGGAGGCTCTAGAGGAGAATTTATTTCCTTGTCTTTTTCAGCTTTTAGAGACTACCATACTCTTTGGTTCAGAGTCACATGAGCAAGTAATATTAAGAGTCTCTTCAAAATTAGCAACATTGAATCTCTGCCTGAATCTCTTTTTCATTATCATCTCTTTCTCTCTCTCTCTCTCTCTCTCTCTCTCTCTCTCTCTCTCTCTCTCTCTCTCTCTCTCTCTCTCTATCTCTATCTCACCCAGTCAGAAATGATTCTCCAATTTTAAGAACTCATGTAATTTGATGGCCTGCCTGAGTAGTCCAGAATAATCTTCCTATCTCAAGGTCTATACCCTTAGCCACTTCTGCAAAGTCTTTGTTTCATGTGTCTTTGCACTGTAAAATAACACATTTATAGGTTCCAGGAATTAGGAAACATACCTATTTGAGGCCATTATTTTCTCTACTACCAAAGAGAAGCAAACAGAATAAGGTGGAAGAAGATATAGGGTCAAGGAAGTTTATTTTATTTTACATTAAAAAAAGTAGAGTCAAGTAGAGGGTATCTAGTGTCCAGTAAATACAATGCAAACATATTTGAATATGTTTGAATAAATAGTGTGTATTATTCAAGATATCATGTTACTCTTACCTCTCTTCTTTTTCTTTACCTTCTCCTTTTTAACATTGATTTTTCTTTTCTTTTAATAAATTAAAGTTTTATCAAAATGCTATTTACATCTTTGTAAAATACATCCTTCTCAGTTGTTTAATAAAATAGTTAGAAGATTGTAAAATGGTCTTTCCCTGTCTCATACCGCCTTATCCCACAATAACATGAGGGAGATAAAGGAAGAGGAAACGAATCACAGAACACTATGTGGTTTAATAATAAATAGTATTTTTATATTCATTGTAATGCAGAGAATAAGCATAGATTTAATAAAAAATTATTTATATTTTGAGAGAATAGCTAAAGCCAATAATGTCTAAAATACTCATTGCAATATGGTTTTTACTGGTGAAAAATTTTAAATAATGTAAATTTCTATCAAAAATATCTAAATATAGTGAATATTATACAGCTTATATAGCAGTAAAATAAAAATGAATATATCCCTACTGCATCAATATGGATAAAAGTAAAAACATAATCTCAGGGAAAAAATGTCTCAGAAGTTATAAAACATCTTTTACATTTTAAAATATGCAAACTTATATAAAATAGTTTTATGTGTAGAAGTGCTATATTATAATTACTTTGTGGATAAGGGTAGGAATGGGATTATGGAAAGATACACAAAGAACTTAAATTTAGTTTGAAATATTTTATTTAATCTAGGTGATAGGTACACAGGTGTTGATCATATGCTTTTGTATACTTTTACATGCCGATAGTATTTTATGAAAATAATTTTCAAACAAAATTAAGCAATAATCAAAAAAGCAAAGAAAAAATTTTAAGTCAAAATTATGATGAGAATGCTTACACTTGAGGGAGTAGGGGATGAGAGCAAAAATAGGATACCATGTGAAAAAGACTTGCATAATGCCTAGCACATATTAGACATGCAATAAATATTTTCCTTTTATGGAATTCTTTAAAGACCTAAATGCAAAGAACAGCAATGGAGGAACATATATATAAAGCCACTAAAAAAAGTAAATTGGATTTCATAAAAGGAGGGAGCTAACAAAAGGCATTCTTTAAGATGGCCATCTACTTGAACTTTACATAATATGGGTTAAGTAATTTCTGATTTGTGATGCAACAGTCTTAAAACACTAATAGTTTAAAACTCATTAATCTACCCCAGTTTTTCCAAATTGTATTTGAGCAAGCATGTTGAGTTGCTACCCAAAAGCAGCTACAATATTTAAAGTAATTAGTTTACACTATAGTTTAATATACTTTATCTCACAATAAAATTTGTAGAAGATAAAAAAAATGGACTCTTAAGCAAAGAGAATTAAAAGTCATTAAATTTAGTTTTTCAAAAATTATGTTTTATCACATAACTATATCTTAGATTTAGGAATTTATTCATTTTGCATTCAGACTATTTTATCTCTTTAAGACAGTATATAATATTTATTTATTATTCTACTAAATATGACTTGTCTCATTTATTGTGAAATATTTACTTTCTCACAGTGGCAACTATGATACATTTTCTTGGATGTATTTTCAAACACCAAAACATTGAGATAGTCAATTTTTTCAAATATCTCTAATGTGGCAAATATTTTATTTTTAAATAAATATATTGAGCTGTTTTTATTCATTTAATATGAAACAAAATAATGTCATTTTCTACTTTTTTCTTTATGTTTTTTTTTTTTTTATTGCTATGTGTTACATTATAGCTGACATTTTGTGGTAAATGGTTATGGCAGATCGTATTTTCCAGAGACCTATATAATACCATCTCCTATCACTCACAAGTTTCTTACTATGTGACATTATCACTTCTCCATCTAGAAAATCAGCTGATGTTCTCCTTTTGGTGGAATGTTGTTATAGCCTTGACTAATACACTATAGTGGAAGTGATGTTATGTGATTTCTGAGGCTAGTTCATAAAAGGCAGTAAGGCATCTGCTTGCTTCTTTTTGTGGAACTTGCTTTTGGAATCCAGCTACTACAATATAAAAAAAAAAAAAAGACTAAGCCAGAAATGGAGAGATGAGGCTGAGATTTCAAGCAACCAACATCAACTGTCAGACATACAAAAAAGCACTAGAGATGACTACAGATCCAGCCATTGTCTGACAAGAGACCTCTAGCAGAACTGCTTAGCTAAGCAGGTCAGTTCCCCAAATTGTGAGAAATAATAGTAAATAATAATTGCTGGTATACTTCACTAACTTTGGGATGGTTTGTTGTGCATCTATTACATCCAGAACAGGGGAATGCTGCTATAACAAAATCTAAAATATGTGCCTTTGCCTTTGGGAATGGATGGTGAGTGAAATCTGAAAGTCTTTGAGACTATTAGCAGAAACCAAAAGAAACCGGAGGAGTATGTGACAGCTCAAAGGAAATTAAGGAAAATGCAAGTGAATGATGGAGGATAAAAACTCTCGTGTGATGGCAGAAAGTAGAGCAACATTATTACCTGTAAAAATATAGAAAATAAACAATTTATTCCTATGATTTAGTTAAAATTTCCAGGAATAATACCGTATGACATTCTTAGCTTCTAGAAGCCAATAATAAAATGAGAAACAAACAAAAACAATAAGCATAATGAGTGATATTGCCAAGATGGAGACTTGGAGGCTTCTGAATTTCCCTCCTCCCACAGATGCACCAGTTCTATAGCTAACAACAAATCATTTCTCTCTGAGAGAAATCCAGAAACTATTGAGTAAATTCTACACATAAAGCAACTGATAAAATATAGATTCAATACAATTCCTACCAAAATTTCAATGGCATTTTTCACAGAAACAGGAAAAACAAAAATAATCCTAAATTTCATATAGTACCATAAAAGACCCCAGAAAGCCAAACATTCTTGCTAAAGAAGAAAGCTGAAGACATAATACTTCCTGATTTCAAATTATATTACAAAGCTATAGTAATCAAAATGTATGCTGTTAATATAAATGGATTAATGGAACAGAATCAGGAGCCCAGAAATAGACCCAGGCATATATATCGAGTTAGTTATTGACAAAATTGTCAAGAATGTGTAATGGGAAAGGAAATGTTCTTCAGTAAATGATTTTGGGAAGACTGAATATCTATGTGCAAAAGAATGGTAATGAATGAATCCCTAAATTATACCATATACAAAAATCAATTCAAAATGGATTAAAGATTTATACAAAGACCTGAAATGATAAAACCTTGAGATGAAAACTTAAGGAGGTGGGCAGCATCCTCTTTGAGATTATCAGGAAATGCAAATCAAACCACAATGAGATATTACCTCACACTTGTTAAGATAGCTATCATCAAAAAGACAAGAGATAACAAGTGTTGGTAAGGATATGGAGAAAAGGAAACCCTTGTACCATATTGGTGAGAATATAAACTGGTATAGTCATTATCAAAAACAATATAGAGATTTCTCAAAAAATTAAAAATAAAATTACCAGATGATTCAACAATTCCACTCTACATATATATTTAAAGGAAACAAAATCATTATGTTGAAATATCTGCACTTCCATGATCATTACTTTGTTATTCATAGTAGCAAAGGTATAGAAACAACATGCGCATCCATTGAAGGGTCATTGAATAAAGAATATATGACTATGCTAAGTGAAATTAGCCTGACCGTGAAAGAAATACTACATGGTCTCACTTATATGTGGAATTAAAAAAAAAAAAGTGAACTCATAGAAACACAGTGAAATGGACATTGTTCAGGATTGGAGAGTGGGATAAATGGTAGAAGTCAGTAAAAGATTACAAGCTTTCTGTTATAAGATAAATAAGATCTGAGGATCTAATGTATAACATGGTGATTATAGTTGATTATAAAATAAGAAGTTGCCAAGATTGTTGAACTTAAGTGTTTGCAAAAATGGTAAATATATGAGGGGATGAAAGTATTGATAACTTGA
Source organism: Macroglossus sobrinus (assembly GCA_004027375.1). Lineage (NCBI taxonomy): Eukaryota > Metazoa > Chordata > Mammalia > Chiroptera > Pteropodidae > Macroglossus > Macroglossus sobrinus. The sequence goes on from PVKZ01000557.1 coordinate 251,393, forward strand.
TTGTGGGAATCTTTTAACTATATATATATATATATATATATATATATATATATATATATATATAATTATCAAGTTGTACACTTTAAATATATTACAATTGTATTTGTCAATTATAGTGCAATAAAGTTGAGAAAAAAGAAAAGAAAAGAAAAAATAAGCTAAGGAAAAAAATATATGCAAAGGTACAAGGACTTGGTGAGTTTGAAAATAAAACTATTTCTCATTTTTAATCTCTCTAGATTCCAAAAAATGCTAATTTAATAAATAACTGCTGAGTAGATGTTAAATCTAGTGTGCTCTCAGGGAAAAAAAAAAATGAAGCCCAGGATAAGACCTCAAAGAATCTCAGTAAGACTTTAGATAGATATGACAGGGCATTATTTCAAAGAGACAGAAGGCTCTTTTAGAATCTCAAAGATATGCATTTTAAATTGGGTTTCAAAGACTCCTAAAGGTATTGTTCCACAGCAAATTTACAAGATGCCCCAAGTAGAAAGGGGCTTATATCAAAGAAAGGAGGGGTATGTTTTTTTGTATAATGGACTAAACTCCAATAAGACTCATCAAGATCCCACAGATTTTTAAGATTAGAAAACATTGTCCCCAATGGACTAAATGTATAAACAATACAAAATTTGAAAAAGGCCTTTAGACTTTTGATCTATATTTCTAAAAGAAAAAAACCATCAGATAACTACTCAGCTACAAACATTAGCCATTTCTTATGGAAAATAAGTGATGGCTCAGAGGGCAGATATAAGCCAGAAGAAACCAAGAACTGTACAGAATCATTCCCAGAGAGTAAGATTGAGCCTTAATTAGGGAACTAATTTCTTGTAGCCAATCTGTATTTCTGAGCTGCTATAGATCTGTGGTGGTTTTGTGCTTCCCATTTCCTGCTCTTTATAAACATAAGTGTCCATAGCAGTTATCTTATGCCTGTTCCACTGTTGTTTGTTGGATGTGATGTTTAAGATAATTTGTCTATTTGACTTATTAGTGTTCAGAGCAAAAGGAACAGTACCCCTATCTTTGAAGCCTCATATGAACCCGAACTTGGTTTTAATGAGATTGTGGACTTCAAATTGATGCAATAATAGGACAAAACATGCATAGGACTGGATAAATGCACTTGTCATATTGCAGGAATGTGAACTCATGGTCAGAAGAAGGATTGTAGCATACTTTATTTTCCAAAGGGGTTGTAACATGCATTACATAAAATGTGACCTTGCCATTGGAACAGTAGTGCATTACCTGGCTTAACCTTCAATTTATTTATAGTGCAAAATACTATTTCCTAATATAAAGAGAAAAAAAAAACATAGAAAACTTGAATAGCTATCTGCAGACTTTGGTTCTACTCCTGGCTGTTTGCCCTTGCTCTCTGATCTTAAACAAATATCTCTACCTCTGCAGACCTAAATTTCTTCAAATGTGAAATGAAGGGCTTGAATTTAGTCAGGGAAGTTTAAACTAGGGCTTCTTGGCTTGCAGTGAATTTTATTGCCATCACCTCGAGAGTTGAGCTTCAGGATTTAGACCATATTTCAATCAGAGCATCTCTTATTTTATATGTTTTACATTGTGGACATGTGCATAAATTTTATTTGAAGAAAGAATTATACAGCTTAAAAAATAAATCTTGAAAGCTGCTTTCTTTGATGATCCACATTGTTTCTTTCCACTGCAAAATTTTGTAACTTTTTCATTTTGCCAATAGATCATCTAATCCAATGACTTTCAAAATTATGCTTTTTCCTCCTAACCTATTAAGGAAGGTTAAAGAAGTAAGTCAATCTGTTACCTGAAGAGGAGTAGTTGAAAAATAGATTATCTAAAGTTATTTTCTGATTCTTCTGAAAACAGATATGGAAAAGCCATTTTTTAAAAAAAGAAAACCTTTTAGTAATTTCAAAGCAATAAGGATTGTACTGTAATATGTTTTTAAAAGTCTTATTCCTTTCTATAAATTGTATTGAACTTATTTGATCTTAATTGATCTTGGGTTGTATAATTATTAAAGGCATCCTCCTGGCTCAGTAGACTGGATAAACTCTCATTAGATTGATTACAGAAAACAATGCTAAATAATGATATGTGTTTGTCAGGGTTTAAGGAGAATTGTTTTCATGATGAAAAAGGGGTGTCTGTGACCCAGTAGAATTAACAAATGATCTAAAAAGCAGTCGGCAACACTTTTGTTTAGATCCAATCCACAGCGGCAAACTCTCATTCTTAATTATTTTCACTGTTTTGTACTAAGTATTGGCCATGTATGTAGTAAAGTGAATAAAATAAATCTTCCAAAGCAGAATGCAGTTTGATAACTTCCTCTACCATTTGTATTCTTTAGCCAGTTTGACAATGGGTAGGAGCCTTCTTTCCTTTAAGGATTAACAGGAAATGATAGAACCAAAGGTATATTAATGGTCTTCAAATACCATGTTCTATCTAAATCAGGACTAAAATATAATTTTTCTAAAATGAGATTATGCCACCCAATGCCCTTTTCGAATACCACTTCAGGTAGTGGCTATTTATATAAAAATTGAAATTCTTTATTGTATTGTCAGGGGATCCCTAGAAAGGAAAAAATAACAGGAATTTCTACTTTCTGCATATCTATTGTTGTACAGCATTCAGAAGCCCCAAGTGAAATAAAAGAAATTTATAGACTAAACAAAACCTCAATAATAAGTGGAGGTGTGAAAATAAAATAACTGTATTTAAGTTCAGTCTAAAATATAGTATGCTAATAAAGAAATGCCACAAACAGTAGACAAAAAGGTAACATTTTCTCTCTTTGCAATAAATAGACTTATGGTGAGTTAAATTCCTTTACTTATAGAATTGGCCATTTGGCCTCATTTGAATAGAATCTGTAATTTCTACTTTCATCCATAGTTCTTAGTTATTTATCCTTACAAAGAGTGTTATTTAATATAAAGCTTGATTTCTACATGTTCTGAAAGCAGAACAAGGCAGGATAATAGTTCCAAATTAAATTACAATATACCACTCTGCCTTAGAAGTTTTCATTAGAGAATCTCAAATCTTTCACTTATAATAATCAAGTAGAATTATCAAATGCATTCTGAGATGCCTTGGTGGGTATTTCTGACTACTGCACTTTAGTGGGAAGAAATTAAATCACTGCCTGAAGCTATATTATGACTCAATTGGGAATATAGATTAAGAATCTAGGTAACTTAGATTTTCATCCATACTGAGGAAAAAGACCCCAAAACAATGGGGCAGAAGAAAAGCTTCAGGGAAAGTGTCTAAAACTAATAGAAATACATGTGAAAAATAGTACTTGAGGCATATGCTGTTGCTCTTTATAGATGGAGTCAAGGTGCCATTTTTCATGTAGCATGCTGAGAAATTAAAGCAAGAGTTTATGTGTTTTTCGATTGGATAATCCTTTTCATTCTCATTTAGGCAAAGTTTTATGTGACTCAGGGAGAATGACATAAAGGCATATGAGTGGGAATATTCAGAAGAAGGATTTATTTTTGCATGTATGTACTTATGTAGTAGCTATGACTTTTAGCTCACAATCTAAAGTGTGCAAGAAATGTAATACTTATTTATTTTCTTTAAATCAAATTTAATCCACATATAAGCCTCTTTCCTGATATAACAGAAGAAAATTAATTTTCAGGAAATAACTGGAGGATTAGTTTCTTCCTGAAAATTGCCCCAAAACCAAGGAGGCCTAAGTAATGTTTGACAAAAAGAAGATGGGGCGCAACAGTCATCACAGTTACCACTAATCACCTCGTTGTCTGAGCCAAGATGGGTCCTAGATATTAAACAAGAGGGCTACTGCCATTTCATCCTTGATTAATGGACATCTTTTCTGAGGTTGTGAACCTGGATCTGTCTAGTGTTAAGCCATTTTTTTTTCTGTGCTCCTGCCACCTTCCTGAGGCTCCTATAGGGAAATAGAAACCTCCACTACGGCAGCTCTCAGGGCTTTGGTCTCCTTCTGAGGCTCAAGGAACTTCCACTTCACACTCTTTAAAATCCAGGAGCTTGCCTCTTCCCCATCACTTACAAGATGACAGAATGTCTCAGTATCTTCTGTTTTGATCCCTGTACCACAGCTTTCTCTGATTCAGGAAAATCCAAATGTATAGCCTCCTGTATTGAGTTAAAGATAGAGAGAGGCTTAAAGGAATAGTAGTGTCAGAAAAAAAAAGACAAATTAATGTTCCAATAATTGAATCTTTTAAATAAGCATGAATAATGCATCTAACTTCTAAACATATGTAGTGTTTGCATAACCATGTAGATTTTATCCTTGAAGGAACATAATGCAAATGAATTATGTTCCAAAAGATTGTCCCACTTTACTCAGATATAGAAAGAATGTCAAATTATTCATATTAGCAGTACGATACTACTGAATCACTAACAAAGGTTTATTACTAAGTTATTTAAAACTCTGTAGACAGGACTATATCTGATACTTCTTCCCTTTTCAATGTCATGAGGAACTAAGGCATCTAATTGCTATAAAGTTTAGATGTTTTCACCTACAGAGCAAGAATATAATACTTTTTCAACAGATGGACACAAAGACATCCTTATTTAACCACAACATCCCAATAAAACATTAAAGAAAATGTATGAAGGGATGTTGGCAAGTCTCAAACAATAACACTGTAATCACAACACTCCTCCAAATTTTTTTTTTAGGTTCAACCTCAGAAGTCTTGAATTTCATGAAGTTTAGGAATAGTGGGATTTCCGTGGAGTTACGACAAGTTATAATGTCTTTTCTGTTTCTGTTTTCTTATGTAGGTCACAGAATTATTGTAAGAATTGAATATATTGTTACATAAAGTATTTAAACAGTTCTGAGACAAAACGGTATTCAATACATCTTTGTTTATTAATGGATCAGTATAGTTGCTATTATTATAATAAATATATTGATTGAGCATAGTGAGATTATTTTATATGTTGGTCATGCTAGGTGAGAATACATTCTTATGTTAGGTTCCTTAACATGGAACACTTAAGGAGGCATGCCCTATTAATAAGGATATTAAGTGGCAAAGTAGCAAAATGTGTTACTACAGGGCCTTAATTTATTCTTACTTAGAAGAGTCTCCATACTGAATTCGAAATATTCAAACACACTATCTAAATACCGTTCAGTGTACTGAATTCAGTACAATGTGGAATTCTGGGTCCTAGATGAATAAATATTGAATATTAACCAATAGAAAACTGAGACTATTCCTTTTAGAGCAGAATCAGATTAAGCATGAAACATAGAGCCGAATATTATCTCAGAGTTCTGAGGTACTAAAGCAGGGATGCAGAGAAATTGTTTTGCTTTATTTCACATAATGAAAGAATAAGGAGTAGATCTTGATTTCTATGTGATATTTCAGTTTTACCAGTCAAACCATCTCTGTACTAAACTCTGCCAATATAACACAAAAGTTGCAATAGACAGTATGTACATGACTATATGTGGTACCATAAAACTCCATTTATTGACTAAAATTTAAATTTCTTATTATTATCATGTGTCACAAATGTTATTTTTTCTACAATTTTTTTTTAGCCATTTAAAATGGTAAAAACCATTCTTAGCTCACAGACTGTGCAAGAACAGGTGGCAGACTAGATTTGTCTGGTGGGCTGTAGTTTGCCAACCTCTGCTCTGTTTCTTTCATATAACAATAAACTTGGTTACATTTTTTAAGCAACCAAAGTCTATTATATGGGAGAACCTATGACAGTAAAGACTTCATCTGTAATAGGTGACAAAGTCACTACTAAAGAAAATATAAATTTTCATTTCAGACAAAGAATTTAGTACTGCTATTTTTTAGTTTACCCAGCCAATTGATATTATCAATTTTCTATTTTCACTTCCCACAAAACATACCAATTCATTTTTATCCACTACTTACTAGTCATCAAATATGTACAAAGTAAGTTCTCAGGGAAGCAATTGTACTTGAAGTCTCTCTTAAAAGCAGACTGCTCTTTTTAATTTGCTGAAAATAAGCATAAAAAAGTTCAGTTGTTTAGCAGACTCTAAATTCATGGCGACACAAACATTTGTATTAAAAAAGTCAACTGCCTAATTAAGTGATTTCTCCACCTTGTTCTCATTAAGTGGCCTTCTAAATGACAGAGTTTCTTATTCTGAGTGTTCATTTAACATCTGAAAATTGATTGCTCATTATTGTGATTAACGCATTATTATAAGTAAATGATGCATCAGTGTGTTGGCAATCTGAACAGTTTCTGAACAGATGGAAGATAAATATAGCCAATGTATCTTTTTTCCCCCTCATTTTCAGCTTCTGACCTTACCTAATGGAATATAAATTGACTGACTTCCACTTTGCAGTTTGTACTTGCATATTGGGTATAGCCAATTTAAAATATTAACATTATAATACTTTAAATAGAATTGAATAGGAATTAAAAAATAAAAGTTCATAGGTATTTTGTCCATTCAGATCATGTTTCATTTCTGTAGCTTTTTCTTTGGAAAGGCATATTCCCCAGCAGACATCTACATAAGTGAGAAATATGCAACTTGAGCAATAATATTATGCCATTACATAAAAGGCCTAAAACACAGGCTATTCCCATGTGAAATGTTTAACATCTCATAGTTCCTAGGAACATAGCCTTCACCTGATCTTAGCCAATATTCTTGCAAATGAGACCTATTTTGAAAAAAAAAATCTAAGAAAAGAGGAAGTTACATATAGGACATGCTATACTGAATTCCCATGATTTGATGAAAAATTCACAGTTCATTCTACAGTATAGTAAGTAGACATCTTTTATACATGAATGTGGAGATTTCAATGGTTGAACATAATTCTATGTATAAATAATTACATTATTTACTTTAAAAGTTTACTTATCTAAGAATTTAATAGACTATTTTCAAAATATCAATCCCTGATAAAAAATAAAATTTTCAACAATGTCACCTTGTTACCTCAGTTGTTAAGAACAGTCAAGGTTTCATTTGGTTTTCATTGTACTCATGGAATTTTGTGCCTGTCACATTATGTACTCATATTGCATTTGAGAAGGAAAGCCATAAGGTCTACTATTTGACAGATATGGAGCCAAGCATTTAGCATTTTATTTTATTAAATACTAACAACAACTATACAGGATAAATACTCTTAGCCCTACTTTATATGTCAAAAACAAAAAATATATATGACCCAAAAGTTTCAATATCTTGCTTAAATTGACCCAGTACAGTGTAGGGCTGGATTCAAACTCAGGGCTCTTTGTTCTTTGAGACTGTAGTTCTGTTAGGGCAGAGGCCATGTTTGTCTATGTCTTGCAATGGTGGGGACAGGGGGAGGCAGGGCAGTACATGAGACCATGAGATATAGTAGGTAACATTTTGCACTCCTGTTTCTTTTTTACCAGTGTTTTACAATCTTCACTCAGCAGCCACTCTTCTTTTGAATTGTCCTTCCTCGCTGAAGGAGCTCCAAGACATCTTGATCTGATGTCTGCCCCAGTTCTGTTACTGATGCCATCTAACTTCTGTTTCAATAAATATTTGAGCTTCCCATGTACACCGGAGATTTGGAGCTATTTCTTCCCTTGTCTGCATCATTAACCATTTACTCTTTACTGGTCCTCTGTCTTTTCCTCTGATTCTTTTCTAACAATCTAAAAAAATCACCTTTCAATACTCTACCTGTTTTTTAACCTGTCTAGAAATAACACTTGGTAACTAGGCTTAGGAGTTTACTCTGTTCCATAGTTTTAATATTTTTTACTGCTACAAAGCAGTAGACCACAATGGTGAAGCTAAAACATTTAGGATTTGTTACTTAATGTCAGTATCTTACCATGAAAAAGACTTCTCATCTTAACTTTCTCATTGACCAGGAACTCTTTGATCTTTAGCAGGGATACTCATTTCACTGTGGAAGAGTAGTACTCTAGTAGTTTACCTAGACTTTGTAGATTGACCAAAGCAATGACCTTTTTGAAATCTTCTCTATCTTGGTCTCTCTTCTTTTATCTTTCTTTTATCTCTTCTTTTATTCTTCCTTTATCAAAGACATTCTTGACTTAAATTTTTGTTTGTGCACTTTCCTAGCTCTTCTCTGACATTTTTTAACACTATTTTTCATGCTCTTTTTTCTATTTTACTTTTTTGCACTCATGAAAAAAATAGATAATGATCTAAGATTTTAACTCTATTAAATTTTTTGTTCTATTTTGTGTACAACATTGTGCTCTCTTAGATACAATAGCCTATATCATTTACATACAAGTCTCCACAATTCTACAAAGTGCTCAAGGCAAAGTTAGTATTAAAAAAAAAAAAAGCACTGTCACTGCATGCATGTTTGTTGATAATGGGGGGGGGTCTGAAAGCATTACATGTAAGAAACGTTTGATGTTGAATGTTAAAAAGTGTTACTATGAGGTCAAATGATATTATTATAAATTATATTGAAGTTATAGTCAAAATAATGCACTGTTCTAAAAGATAAAATATTAGAAGTTCAGTAGTATAACACAGGGCTCTAAAAATTAGTATATAAATAATATTTGGCATTCAAATTATTGTTGTAGTAGAAAAAGAGAAGATTAAGGCCTTTTATCGGTGGCACTGTAGAGTCCTGAATTCTGTTCTTGGTCAAGTTGTTAGATTTTGCTCAAGATAGATCATGCTGTCCTGGTAAGCCTCTCTGTACATCTATGAAAAAGATGCATTATTTGAAGAACTTAGCAGAGATAAGAATATTCAACGGGTTGATGTTGAATGTCCTAATCTAATATGATTAGTGTCCTTATCAGAAGAGAAGAGACACAGAGACAGATACACAGGAAGAAATCCACATTACAATAGACACAGAGATTGGAGCACCAAAGGGTAGCTGGCAACACCAGAAGATAAGAGAAAGGTGTGAAATGGATTTTAAAGTCTTTTGGACTCTCATCCACCCACTCTACCTCCAATCTCTTAAATCCAAACCTTTATAATGGGAAAAACCTTACCAATCACTGGGGCCAATTATGGTTAATTTATGAAGTTATATGGTCTTATTAATCATTATAATCACATTCAACTTAGATCCATGCAATTTAATGTAAAAATACAATTTGGTCAAGAAATTGAATTGAAAATTAATCCTGACGGTATAGTGAATTAGTTTTAGTTATATACTATATAGAACAATTTGATTAAAACAACAACAACAAAGCTGACAACTTTAACACTGATTTAACTGAATAAAACATGGAAGTATAGCTTTGCCAGGACTGATAAGCTTCCACAGTAAAAAAGTTAAAGATGTAGAACATTGTATATCTTTCTGTTTAGAGATGGCATTTCAAGCATTCTTGTATATCGTATTAAAAGAACATATAATCATTTAAATACCATTGCCTTCCAAGTGGTGTAAGAACACATTATCATTCAAATACCATTGCCTTCCAAGTGGTGTAAGAATTGGCCAAATTCTGGAACCAAGAGAAAGATAGATGCTTTTCCTGTTTCTTAATATTTTAAATATGTGCTAGATCCTAATTATAGCAAATGTATGACTATTAATTATTATCAGCTCTGCCCTTACTCAGATTGTGAAAAAGATTATGAAAAAATTAGAAAGTTAGGTTATTTATTATTATTTTACTATGTTCTCAAAGTGAATGAGGAAAAAATGTATTTTTCAGTTGACTGTCATCTCTACTAGATACATGTAGTCATGTAATCCTAAATAATTACTTATGCTAAGTATCCTATATAGTGAAAAGAAAAGCTTATAGTAGAGATATCATGTTATAGTAGAGATATTTTCATCTTTAACTTAGCAAAAATTTTCTTTCTTTTACCACTAGTCAATGTACTGAATTCATTTTCTAGTAGCAGACCAAGCCCATTTCCTCACCTCCAGCCTACCTACATTTAATTTTTTCTTTAACAGAGGTGGGGTAATCATTCCAAGAACTAAGAATATCAGTTAAAAAGTTTCCCACTAAGAGACATGTGTCTTGGAATTTTTGTGCCAAAATTAAAGTAGCTCATATGTGCATTGAATAGAAGCAGATTTTTTTTTTTTTTTATCTCTGCCTGGTACAATGATATGTTAAAAAGTTCTTTCCAGTCACTGGTAACTATTTCTAAATAAGGCTAAAAACTCTATTGTGAAGAATGATGTCTATAAAGAAAACAAAATTGATTTTTATTGAGTATATAATGTATGCCATGTCTGTCTCTGTGTGTATGTATGTATGTATGTATGTATGTATGTATCATCTATCTATTTCTATCTATCTATCTATCTATCTATCTATCTATCTATCTATCTATCATCATCATCTACCTATTATCTATCTATCTATCATCTATCTATCTATCTTTCTATCTATCTATCTATCCATCTATCTGTCATGTATTAATGATCTTATCACATGTGCTAAGCCGTGGTGATAGAGCAGTGAACAAAAGAGACAAATACTGTTTTCCTTTCTCACTTAATTCTCATATTAAGCATGTGAAATTTTATTATGCTTTCCCCACATTACAGATGAAAAAATTAAGGCCCTATGTGTTAAATGATTTGCCTATGTCTCAAAGCTGGTATAGCCAGAATTTGAACCTAGGTCTACTTAAATCCAATCATTGTAGTTTTGTTACTATTTTTCTGCTAACTCCTCAAATCCTTTATTCTTAATGTTTAAATACCAGTTCTTGATTTAAAAGTTTTAGAGTTGAATTACCTTAAATTAAGAACCACATTATCTTTAATTGCCAAATTATGTTTACTACAAGATAATGTTCCACCCTACTTATGAGAAAAATTTGATTTTGTGCAGAGGTGAATTTTTGAATGTAAGTAAATTAGGCAAAGTTCTTTGTAGAATCTAAAGATTCCATGACAATTTGTACAGAGATACATAAGGCAAAACTAGATTTTTCGCAGCTGAAAAAATATGGAGGGATAAAAATTAAAAATGTGACAGAGAGATAAATATGGAGTTACATTAGTACACACAATACTTAGCATAATAACACTTACACTAGTGATACCAAATCTGATTAAAAACTTCCTGATTAACCAAGCAAAGGGGGAAAGCAAAGAGGGAATGCCTATCATGACTAAATTCACAAGGCCAGAAAATGTGTTAAATGGTTTATTCAGTGAAAGTTTTACTCAATATAAGGGGTTAGCAAACATCTTTTCTTTTCTCTCTAAAGATCCAGATAGTAAATAGTTTAGGCTTTGCAAGCCATATAGTTTCTGTAGCAACTACTCACCTCTGCCACGATAGTGTAAAAACAGCCATAGACAATACACAAATAAATGGGTATGGTGGTATTACAATAAAACTTTATTTAAAAAAAAAATCATCAGTGGACTGGGTTTAACCTAACTCTGTCTGTAGTTTGCTGATCCCTACTCTCAACCATCACAAATATTCCCTGACAGAGTATAAGAGGTTGCTTCCTCATGAGCTTCCCTATAGGAAAAATAATATTTTCACATTTTAGTATCTTTTAATTCTCTTCAATCTAGTCCAGTAGTATACTCAATATAAACAATTCTATCAGTGGCCAGAGGAATCTCTTCCAGATATATTCTCTCTGATAGCCTGACTTGATCCAAGAAATAGGAAAAAAGGATAGATCCGAAACTGTTGAGGTATCCTTTTATAAATGTGTTAAAAATTAAAAGCTAAGTATTTAATAAGAATTACATTGCTGAGATCAATGTTATATTTTTCAAGTAGTTTAAGTAGAAATATTCTATATATTCTATATTGTTGACCCTATGCTATAGGAAAGGATATGTAAAAGGATTCTGATGCAAGAGGAAGAATGAGTGATTATCTGAAGGTACAATGCTTCTTAGGGATGTAAAAAAAAAATTTGCAATGCTAATATAGTTAACTATAGTCCTGTTAATTTACATATCAAAAAGAATATTGATCTACATATATTCAAAAACAATTACCAGTACCTACAGGTAAATATTCTGCATTGCTCTTTTATTTATAATATTTTCTACTGATTGATATTCTAGTTTTGGAGAAAACTAGGCAATAACATATTTTTTGCTATATTTTAAGAGACTTTTATTTGTGTCTTTGATTTTTTTGCATTTGCATATTTAAATATTTTATTTTTTATATTAGTTTAACCTAATATCTGTGCATGTTTGCTCCAAATTAGCTAAAGGTGTAGGTGTTTTTTGAGGTTTGGAATAGAGCAAGTGTAAATGGTTTATTCAAGAACTGGACTCATGACTACAGCATTACAAACAACATGAGACATCTATATGAACTAACAGTAGATTAAATGCCAATTGTAGTTTAAATACCAACCAAACCTTGAAGTTATTTCTAAATAATATTTTAAGTTAGTAAATATTTAACTTATAGAAACAAGGGAAGTTGGAAAGCTAAACGTAGACTGAGAGAACTTTTAGTAATTTTCGCATTCTATTTCCTCCAGCTTGTTTTGCTTAAAGACACACTTAACATGCTGCTTATATTTTATTAATAAAGATTACAGAAGCTTTACCTTGAAAAATACTATTATTTCTATAAACGCATTTTTAAAAAAATGCATATCTCCCTCATATCTCCAAAATGTAGTAGGTAGTTTTCAATAAAAGACAAAGTCAAAAGCACCATATATCACCAAAACAGAATATAAAATAAATGAAAAAAAAGGTACCTCAAAGTATGAGTGATTGAATATTAAATTATATCTCTGCTTCCTAAAAACCAAGGTAACCAGGGAATTTGGATAGTTATAGAAGTTTAATTAATTCTATTTGGTCAAAAGTTAATTTTGACTCTTGTTGTAGCCTTTGTTTTAAAGTCTGTTTTGTCTAGTATAAGTATTACTACCCCAGGTTGTTTTTTTCTTTTTTTTTTATTTTCATTTTTGTGAAATATCTTTTTCATCCCTTTACTTTCAGTCTGTGTGTGTCTTTCCATCTGAAGTGAGTCCCATATAGGCAGCATATGTAAGTATCTTGTTTTCTTATCCATTCAGCCACCCTATGTCTTTTGATTGGATCACTAAATCCATTTACATTTAAACTAATTGTTGTTAGCTGTGTAGTTATTGCCATTTTATTATGCATATTTTTTAGTATTCTTCTTAAAGAAATTTCTTCAACATTTCTTATAATACTAATTTGGGAGTATAGCATAGTAAATAATATATTAACTATGTATGATATTGGATGGGTACAAGATTTATTGGAACATTTACTTTCTGTTTTATAAATATCTAATCACTGTTGTACTCCTCAAACTAATATAATATTTTATGTTAACTTTAATTGAAAAATAAAAAAGTGAAGATAGTTCTGACCATTTTTTCTTATGTGAAATATGGTTATTTTAAATATCTTTATCAATATTAATTAAAAATAATATTTTCAATAGTAAGATTATAGAAAAATACTTACGATAAAACTATTTCTTATATCATCCTTTTTAAAGACCAGTAACATACCATTTATATTAAATGATTAGCTCAGAAGGACATTTTAGAAAGAATCAAAGCCAACAAGGTGTAGATTTGTAATACTCTGATGGTGTAATTTAATATAAAGAAAGACATATAGCAGGTGGAATCAGATCATGACTCTATCTTACTTAGTTTCAGTTAGCTCTTTGATAGATTTTAAAAATGCTGGTTGAATTCTTAGGTAAGATCCTCAGCTAATGTGTCTTCCTGATAATTAAGAAAAACCCAAATGCTGTGGATACCATTTATAGTAACAGAATAATTGGTGTTAAGATTGAGATGGAATCATGTGTTTCGTTCTCATTTGAGTGAAGAATCAACTTATTTATAAACCAATTAGGCTCAAAACATTTCTCTCAGAACTAACATTTTTCCCATTTTTGGTCTGCTAAAGTAAATTTATCAGATCTTAAGGTGCTTTCTTTGAATTAAGTAGAGCTGAACCCTAAGTGGGAAGAAAACTGAATGGTGAAGTTGAAGCATTGTTGAAGAGATTTCAGTTGTTATTTTTTGTGTGTGAAGAGATTATCTTAGGCTTTCTCTGACAGTTCAGCCATAGAGACACAACTGACATTTGGAACGTGTCTCCCTGTTATCAAGTCTAAGAGCTTATAAAAAGTAAATCAACTCACAAGATGTTTTATAACCTGTCATTTCAAAAGAATTATAATACTCTTTCTTAAAATTCTACAGAAAATACATGTTCCAACATGCCTTTCTATATTAGACTCAATCCCAATAGCCTGGTTCCATAAAAATAATGCAATTAAACTTCTTATCCATTGTGTCCCAGGTGACTAATAGGGTCTGATGAAACAGTTTGACAGCAAATTGCTTCATTACTCAATAAATGAAGGCTGTACTCATTGAAGGTCAGTGTCTACTTCTTGATGCATATTAAGTGAGGATATGTAGAAGTCATCATCCTTAACTTTTTCAGAGATAGATACCTTTTCTACTGATAATTGAACCTACATCATCCCTAAGGAAATTGCAAATTAATGTTAATTCCCAGTTCAGTCTGTTTCTGCATGAACAGGAGTTTCATGCTCTGCAAAGATTCTAGGTTCTAAACTCCCAGAAGAAGACTCATTTTACCACCTGCAAGCAGAAATTGTCCAGATGAGAATTTCTCTTACTTATTTGGCAATGGTTCTGGGAATATCCTCCAAATGGGTTAGATCTCTATCCACAAAGCTCTACTTTCTGGTTTTATAACTCAGCAATACGTTATTACCTGTCCTAAGTTATCTGAATTAAACAATTCTCATTTCAAAATGTAATGTAGTCACTGAGACTGAGACCTTATTAATATAAATAGCTCTATATGTTGAGTTTTGTGATCTTTCAAAAAAAGGTCATGTTTATTTTTTTAATGGTCCTGGCCCTTTCTCTAAACAATATCTTCCCTAATAGCTACTGAATTCCATTCCTTAGAGTTAAGCATTCCTTTCTTTCAGTGTGTAAGCCCAAGTTCTAGAAAAGGCAAACACTTTAAATTCATATCTTTAAAGTGAATTGATTTACTCACTAACTTTCTTTCATAAGAACCCAGAGCAACAGAACAATTTTACATAGTTGACCCCTGCTGATGTTTCTAATCATATGCAAATATGTAGCAATATGTTGGATATTTAGTTATCAAGATAGCAAGTAACAATAATATGGGAGAAAGAGCTGGGACAAGATAATTTGTTGGTGCTTATTTCATGTGTGTTATTTTTCTATACCCTAACCTCTAAAACACAAATTCTAAGCAGGCAGCTAGAAACTTAGAAATTTCTTACCTTTAAGATTTGTTCAAGGAGGAAAACAAGCTTTATTTGTCTTTGGTAAAGTTTTATCTTATTCCCATGATCCAAGAGTTGGAATGGGGGCCAGGGAAAAACATAAAAGCAGAAAAAAGGAATTTACTTGAGAGAGGGAAGAAAATAAGATGTTTTTCTTTCAGATCATGAAGATAAAAGAGATGTGTGGGTCAACAAGTACCAATTAAATTGTGGTCTTGAGTTTCCTTTTCTATACTGTGGTTACCAGCCCACAATAACCTACAATTGACATTAAGACTATGAATCTTCTCGCTTGTATTTTGAAAAATATGATTTTTCAGTATTTTAGATTAAAGAGCTCCTTTACATGCATTCATTTAAAAATTGGCATTCTCCAGTAATGGATAAAAGGCTGACTCCAGGGTTGAGGCAGGTAGAATAAAAGATTCTCTTGGAACATCTCATTGCACCAGGAAGAAAGGAAGTGCTCACAGAATGATGGGGACAGAAAAAGTACATCAAAAGATGATTTGAATATAAAATTCTATAACAGTAGTAATGAGTTATAATTTATTTAATAAAATAAAAATCTATGAGTCCATACTAAAAAATTAAATAGATAAATATTTTTAAATTCTTATATTTCTTAGAGTAGAAACAATATAAAACTGATGAACCATTGGGCATTAAATCTAGAGGATAAAAATGTTTTCAAGTTTAACTGCACTAATATTAGGACAAACCAGAATTAATATAATATAATGCAGTGACAAGAACTCTACAACGCTTTGTGGTATTCCTGCCAAAAATAATACATAATCTAAACCTTATCATGAGGAAACATCAGAGACGCCCAAATTAGGTGATTTCAACTAGTTTGTACTTCAAAAAAAAGTTTTAGATACAAAAACAAAAGCTGAGAATCTCTTCTAGATTAAGAAGACTAAAGAAATATAACTTTATAAAATATGTGAGTCTGTATTAAAATTCAGAAGTATATATAAAATTCAGAAGGTATATATAAAAGACATTATTGGGACTGTTGATGAAATTTAAATGGACTATAAATTAGGTAAAAATTGTGTCACAATAAACTTTTTCGCTCTGACAATAAAACCATGGTTATATAGATAATGCCCTTTGTTTTAGAAGATGTGGCAAATAATGAGCTATAAAGAGTCACAATATCTTCATCTTACTCTCAACTTATCCTTATCAACAATGATAAAGCAAATGAGACAAAATGTAATTTGAGTAATGAACATATATATGAGAATTTAGTGTATAATGCTTACAAATTTTTCCTATTTTGAAATTATACCAAAATTAAAAGTTATCAAAATTTTATGGGTTGGAGTTCATAGTTCTTAAACATTTTTTCTTAAAATTTATGATTTTTAGGAATCAGTTTTATCATAAAAAATTTGTTCTGATATTTCTCGAGGTAATAATCACTCCTTTTCTACATTTATAGCCCAGGGGTCTCACCATTATCCATTCATTCATGGCTTAAATACTTCATTCATCAAGTATTTGTTGAGTACTTGGTATAAGTTAGACTGAAGCTGGCACTGCAAATCCATTCATAAGCAAGACACAAAATCTATGCTTATAGACTTATAGCCTGCCTTA
This sequence comes from Macroglossus sobrinus, assembly GCA_004027375.1. Classification (NCBI taxonomy): domain Eukaryota; kingdom Metazoa; phylum Chordata; class Mammalia; order Chiroptera; family Pteropodidae; genus Macroglossus; species Macroglossus sobrinus. The sequence goes on from PVKZ01000557.1 coordinate 268,319, forward strand.
CTCTTTTGAGTACATGTATTTTATTTCTAAACTAGAATTCTATTTTGGAACCTGATCACTCATAAACATAATAAGCATTTAATATTTATGTCAATTAAAGTGATAATCAAATATTTATAATGAGACACATTTTAACCCATTAACCCATACTTAAACATAATATAGAAATTAAGACTATGTGATAAATTTATTTTACATCCAAAGACAATGAAAATTTGAAAAGATTTTGAGAGCCTGCAATATAACATTATAAAGACAAGATGTCATATGTTCAGAAGAAAATAAGAGAAACTAATATTTATTGAGAATATACTATGTTCTAGAAATTGTGTTCAGTAGCATACATTATCTATGCACCAATTATATAAATTACATATTGATTCATTTTTATAGTTCAAGAAACTAAGGCTCAGTACAATGAAAAGGCTTACTTATGTTTATTCACATTTCTATGGAGATGTGTTTTGTATCCAGGACTGTTCAACTTTAGATCATGTTACTGTTATCCACTCATAATTTTTTGGCCAGTCGTTACCTTATCTCTTTGAAGTTATGGGAGAAAAAGATGACAGGTGGAAGGATTGGTCAAAGGAAAGACCAAGTGTCTTGTTGGACTAATAGGTTTTTATATTGTTGGTTACAGTTGTTTTTAATACATTTATCTTTTGTCTTTATTTCATGTGGAGAGCATAATTGTTGCATGTATATTTAATGACTAGTTATCATGATGAAAATAAATAAAAATATACAGTTATATTTATTTTGGAATAAAGAACAGAGTCCCTGAGGTGTCAAGAAGATCCATAAATATAGTAACTCTTAAATTTGTTAACTTCCAAAATGTAAACGAATTTTAAATGAGGTTTTCTACAGACTTCATATTCTGAAATCTTTATATTTTTGTATAAGAATTAATTCTGAATTAATTAACATTAGATAAGTAAATTTTTACAGTGTTACTCAAAACTTAGAGAATATTTTAAAAGTGTGAATGTCTTAACTTCTTAATACATGCAGAAATAGATATTTAAACTTAAAAACAGACAATGAGTGAAGGTTAATGATAGCTAAAACCAGAGAAAATAGGAAAGAAAGGGTTCTACATTTTCTTGGAAAAGAAAACTGAGCAGATGGCACGTTTTTTACTTCCCCATAGTCAGATCAACCTTCCATCACTAAAGAGTGAGAAGGCAGTAGGTGAGTAATGATGGCAAAGGAACTACATATGGAATCATCTGATTCCCTTCTCCTATATATAGCCAAAAAAGGTCTGGGTATGAAAGTGACAGTCTTGAATTTCTAGAATAAATACAAAATATGATTAAGATATGCTTTAATTTCTTTGAGGCAGATACAATTGCAGAGAAAATATTTTGCAATTTAAATTATAATCATAAAAATATATAGATTTATATCTATTTTTTCAGATGTTTATATCTGATATAAAGCAATGAATAATAGTGAAAACAGTAATGGTCAAGGTTCAGAAAACCTGGAATCTGGTTTTTGGTATTTCAAAAATAAATTGGTGATTTTGAGCAAGTCACTTGAAACTAATTCATCCATACCATCTGGAGAAAGAAACTGAATAATCTCTATGGCCTCTTCAGTCTTCAAAATTATTTAACTTTGCTTAACCAGATTGATCTCTTCCTGTTAGTGTGCTTACCTAGGAATAATGAAAAGATGTATAGAACTTTTATGAAGCAGATGAGACAAAGAACAACAAACATGAAGCTAAGAATAAGTTGGCTCTGAAGTGGTGTTTTCAGGGTTAATACCAACAGTAAAAATTACCAGTTATTGAACTTTTTGTTATGTCCCAGGCATTGATCCATAGAGTTTCCATACTTTTCCCATGTAGAACATATAAGTGTGTAATTATTTTTTGTTTTTCATTAAAACATATAAACATGTTTTTATCTCAATTTATTGATAAAGAAACTAAGGCTTCTAGAGGTTAAGTAATCATTTTTTATATCACTCAGATAATAAGAGTTGGAAACAGTCTCAAATTTTTAATGATAACTTTGTAATCCTTATTATTTTTGGACTACTACACTTTTGTGGACTGTAGCTCTCAGGGAAGGCTTTTTTAAGGGCAAATAAACTTGGCAAGATTTAAAGGACTAAAGTAAAAATAAAGACAGGGAAGAAAGGAGAGAGGGATTAGAGTAAATTTTATATTTTTATGTTTGCATTAAGTCCAAGCTATCATTAGAGCCTGCATAAACACAGAGACACTAACCATGTACACATATACATTTAAAGTGTAGTGCATATTACATATAATGTCTATGTCTTTTAATGAGTATTAATTTTTTATAATTTTTAAAAATTAGTTGCATTAACATCAGTGATATCAGCATTTATTTATTTTATGAATTTTTTTTTCCTTGATAAAGTTTTATAACTTGAAAAATTCACGGATTATTCATACATACAAAAGGAGTAAAATTTACTAATTGGCCACTTCTCTTTTCAGATGCGATATATTTACTAACAAATACAATAGTTTGTGTTTCATTTTTAATAAAAGTGTACCTATTAATTTTTTTTTCACTTCTCATATATCTATTAACATGGGTGTTTGACTTTGCTTGAGAGTGTTTGCTACCAATTATCTTTAATTTTTTTAAATTACTGTTTACATTATTTGATATTAGTTTCAGGTGTATAGTATAATGGTTAGATATTTATATAATTTACAAGGTGATCCCCTCTGCCCTGGATTAGTCTAGTACCCACCTGATACTATACATAATTATTACAATGTTATTAACTGTATTCCCTATGCTGTACTTTACATATTCCTGACTATTTTGTAACTACCAATTTGTACTTCTTAATCCCTTCACCTTTTCACCTATCTCCCAGCTTCCCTCCCATCCAGCAATCATTAGTTTGTTCTTTATGAGTCTATTTCTGTTTTGTTTATTTTTTTTTAGAGTGCACATAATAAGTGGAATCATATGATGTTTGTCTTTCTCTATCCGATTTATTTCACTTCCAGGTCCATCCATTTGTTGCAAATGGTAAGATTTTTTTTTTTTAATGAATAATTTTCCACTGCATATATGTACCACCTCTTATTTATCTGATCGTCTATTGACGAACACTTAAGTTGCTTCCATATCTTGGCTATTGTAAATCATGCTGCAATGAACATAGAGGTTAATATATCTTTTTGAATTACTGTTTGGGATTTATTCAGATAAATACCGAGAATTGAAATTTCTGGGTTATAAGGTATTTTTATTTTTAATTTTTTGAGTAAACTCCATCTGTTTTCCATAGTGGCTACACCAGTTGCAATCCCACCAACATTGCATGAAGGTTCCCTTTTCTCCACATCCTCGCCATCACTTGTTATTTTTTGATTTATTGATGGTGGCCATTCTAAGTGAGAGGTAATATCTCATTGTGATTTTAATTTGCATTTCTCTGATGATTAGTTATGTTGAGCATTTTTTCACATCTATTGGCGATTTGTATGTCCTCTTTGGAGAAACCCCTATTCAGGTCCTCTACCCATCTTTTAATTGGATTGTTAGTTTGTTGTTGTTGTTGTTGTTGTTGTTGTTGTTGTTGTTGTTTTGGTGAGTTGTATGAGTTTTTTATGAATTTCGGATATTAATCCTTTGTTGGATGTATCATTGGTAAATATATTCTCCTATTCAGTAAGTTGTTTCTTCATTATTTGATGCTTTTCCTTGCTATACAAAAACTTTTTAGTTTGTTGTACTCCCATTTGTTTATTTTTCTTTTCTTTCCCTTGCCTGAAGAGATATATCATTAAATTATACACACACACACACACACACACACACACACACACACGCACGCACGCACGCACGCATGCATACATACATACATACATACATACATACATAAGAACAATGTCAAAGGGTTATTGCCTATGTTTTCTTTCAAGAGTTTTATGGCTAATGGTCCTACATTTAAGTCTCTAATCCATTTCAAGTTTATTCTTGTATATGGTGTAAGAAAGTGGTCTAGTTCATTTTTTTTTGCATGTATCTGTCTACTTTCTCAATGCCATTTATTGAATAGATTGTCTACTCTATGGTATATTCTTGCCTCCCTTGTCATACATTAATTAACTATATGGGCATGGATTTATTTCTGGGCTCTCTGTGTCATTAATCTGTGTGTCTTTTTGAATGCCAGTGCCATGCTGCTTTGATTACTATAGCCTTGTAGGGTAATTTGATATCAAGTATTGTGATACTGCCAACTTTATTCTTCTTTCCCAAGATTGCTGTTGCTATTCATGGTCTTTTTGTGGGTCCATATAAATTTTAGGATTATTTGTTCTAGTTCTGTGAAAAATGCTATTGGTGTTTTGATAAGGATTACATTGAATCTATAGATTGTTTTGAGTGGTATGGACATTTTAACAATATTAATTCTTCCTATCCATTAACACGGTATATGCTTCCATTTATTTGTATCTTCTTTCATTTCTTCAATACCTTATGATTTTTTGAGTTACAGGTCTTTTAGTTATTTGCTTAAATTTCTTCCTAGATATTTTTTGGATTCATTTGTAAATGGGATCATTCTCTTAATTTCTCTTCTTGATAATTTGTTATCAGTATATAAAAATGCAATCAATTTTTGAATATTAATTTTGTATCTTGGTACTTTACTGAATTCATGTATCAGTTTTAGTAGTTTTTAATTTTTTTATTTTTAGAGTTTTACTTTTTTCAGTTTGGATGCCTTTTCTTTCTTTCTTTTTTTTGTCTGATTGCTGTGGCTAGGACTTCTAATACTATGTTGTGAAAGTTGTGAAAGTGGACATTCTTATCTTGTTCTTGATCTTAAGAAAAATGTTTTTAGTTTTTTACCATTAAGTATGATAATAGCTATGGGTTTATCATATATGGCCTTTGTTATGTTGAGGTATTCCCACTATTTCCACTTTACTGAGAGTTTTATCATAAATGGACTTAGGATTTTGTCAAATGTATTTTCTGCATTTATTGATATAACCACATAATTTTCATCCTTCATTTGTATCACATTAATTGATTTGCAGATATTAAACCAACCTTGCATCCCAGTATTAAATCCCACTTGGTCATGGTATATGTATTCCATTTTTGTCTCGGTGGTCTTACATTGTAGGTGTCCTATGGGAACCAATAGTACAGTCTCCCTGGTTACCCGAGCCAGGTGCTCCCGAAGTATCTCTTGTGTGGGCTGTATGTACCCTCCTGTTGTACTTGAGACTTGATTGCTGTTGGCATGTTGGTGGGTAGAAATGACCCTTAAACTTACTGTCTGTGGGGACTGGCTATGACCACAGTGAACAAGCTGCTGTGCATGGGCTGACCTCACAGAGTAGGATTTGCCCCAGTATACTCTGGTACTTCCTGAGGGACCTCTGTGCAGTCCAAGATCAGCCACTGCCTGTTATTGGTCTAGAGCTGCCTATTAGGAGCTACAAAGAGATCCATGGGTGGTTGCTGCCTGTGTTAGACCTGGGGGTTTGTGGAAGAGGCTACACTGCAAAGCAAGGCTGGCTACCACCATTCTTGGGCCTGGAGCAGCTCAACAAAAGGCCCAGGGGACTTGAGGCCTGCCACTACATGCTGGCTGCCCATCTGACTTAGCCGCTAAAAGAGCTGTGGGTAGTAAGTGAGTTGGATGAGGTGGGGTTTCAGGAAATCACTAGTGTGGCACTGGTAGTGTTCACCAGGTTAGTGCAAATTTATATTTGGTAGCAATACTCATCCTGGGGCCACTCAAAAGGCTGAGAAAACACCGAGCCCACCTGTTGCCTATAGTCCATGGAACCCAGAGAATAGTCCAAGTAAGCCTGCAGCACAGGCCATCCCCAGGTACCTACCCACCTCCCACTGCCAAAGGTGCCTCCAGGGGTATGCAGGTTGGGTGGGGCAGGTTCCCAGGGAATCATCAGGTTGGAGCCAGCAGCTTTCACCAGGCCAAAGTAGGTACAGATTCAGCCATGTGAGGGGAGGGCCCAACACAAAGGATGGTGTTCACCCACCAACTATAGGAGAGGAGAGCTAAACACAGGGACAGTGGCAGCTGTTTCTCTAGCCCTCCCCCAGAAACCACTCAACTTGGTCTCTCCCCGTGTGTCTCTAGTACCCCTCAACACACTGTTCCTCTGCCAAAGCCTTAGCTGAATGTCTGAGAGTGAGAGTGTCTGTATGTGGGCCATTTAAGAGGAATACCTGGTTTTTTCACAGCCTTTCATCTCACTGGGACAGATGGAATGCCCACTGATTTTCACAGCCAGATATTGTGAGTGTTTCTCTTCCTGGTCCTAGTGCTCTGGCTAGGGAGTCTGGTGTGTGGCTGGGATCACTCCTCAGTGGCAATCTGCAGCCAAGATATTCCTCTCAATTCTCACATAGGTATGAAGTCAGCCCATTTCACCTCTCCTCCCTTCTTATCAATCTCTTTTGTGGCTTCTTCTTTAAACCTTTAGTTATAAATCTTCTGTTCAGTTAGTCTTTATATGGTTCTCCAGGTTGATCATTCTATAATTTAGTTGTAATGTTAATGTGGTTATGGGAGGCGGCAAGCACAGCATTTACCTGTTCTACCATCTTAACTGGAGTTCCATGCTGCCAATTATCTTACTTGCTCAAGTTAATTTAGAACAACTCTTTCTAAATAGATAATCATGATTGTGGCATTAAATGATTCTTGGATGAAGGTAGAGTTATTTTCCAATTTAATGGCAAGTTTTGGAAATTTTTTGATAAAAATCTAAAAAAATTAAATTATACTTAATATTTTTTAGAAAACAGAAATATTGAATGTTTTGACCTATAAAAATTCATAGATATGAACTCATAATAAACATTTACATTTAGAGATGTGCATTTACAGATTCTATAGAGACTACTGGGAACATTAGGTTACTGCCAACTGAGTTGTCATACAGCAATTTCACATATTTTAATGATATAAATTATATGATTGTATAGCTAGAAAACAAGTGTACATTATTTCAGATAGATTATGTGTTAATGAGAAGAGATCACAAACATATATGCAAAAACATAAACACACATACATACAGTAAGATTAGTTTACATTCTCAATATAATTATTTAATTACTTAAAAATACAAAACCATACAAAATCAATAGGGCATATAGAGCAGCACATCTTGGTACATCATTTGTCGATCCCCAGAGTCCTTACTGGGTGAGAAATGGCTGCCAATGACATTGTTAGAGCAAGGTAGTTTCTTGCTAGATCTAAAGTGAAATTGGTTTGCAAAACAGAGCTTACATAATTAAGAAGAATAGAAAATATTTATTTATCTGAGGCCTGCCTTATTCTTGAACCTAATTTAGTATTAACAGAGTTACAGTATCATCTGGGAGAGAAATCAGTATATATGCCCAGAAGTCTCTGGACAAAGTCTCCACCTAGAGCTTTCTAACAAACCAGAAATCCTCCAGTTCACAACTCTAATTTAATAACCTGATCTAGGTAGTTGTGAAAATGAATTTATCTAAGAACTGTAATTATATACCTATTTTGCTGAAGATATCTACTAAATTAATTATCCCTTGGTATTTCTATGATGTTTAACTAGAAATTTAAAAATGCATCTGTAATAATGATATTAAAAGTCAAGATTTATTGAGAGTGCAAATGTGCTTGAAAGTGTTAGAGGGTTTCAGTTAGTGTAACCATATTGTGCTGTTTATGAGGTAGGTTCTATTATTATATGTTTTATTGACGAGATATGTGAGACATAGAGTTCTAGATGATATACTAGTAAATGGTGGAGCAGAAAATGGAACAGTTTCTACTCTTAGACATTACACTTTACTGCTTCTTAGAAGCAGCATAAAAGTCCAGTATCATCCAATCTCCTGGATCTTAATATATTTGCTTCTGAATTTTAAGAATTTTGTTTTGCTACAAACCTCATATTCAATATCTGTTTTTATAGTGTATAGTTTTCATAAATACATGCTTATTCAAATAGATCAAATGTTAGCATCAGAATTTTGCTACTCCTTAGGTAGAATGCTCAAGTGTTCCAGGTAAGCTGCTTCTAATGAAAAATCACTGTTATTAAATAAGGTGTTAAAACTGATATTTTGACCAAGGTAGAGTATATGTGAAATTTCAAAGTGAGGTCTTCATATGATAATTTGCAAAAGAAATTATTGCCAATTTTTCAACTCTTATACTCCTTAGCCCAGTTTGAGACATAAGGGGGATAAGAAACTTATTGTGAGCTGTTGCCATGAGTCTTTATTCCTTTCCCAATAAGAGTATGGTAAAGTGAGTTTCAAAAGGAGCACACCGCTAAGAAAGCTTTCTAAATGTTCCTTAGATATATGGGAAAGAGGTACTGGTGTCTGACACGTACCTGAGAAACTAAAGCAGCTTGCAGCAACAGAGAAGAGAAGTCTACACTGAGAGAGGTCAGAGCTCCCAAGATTTGTTAGAGCATTAAATATGTGAATGTTTCCTTGACACTAGGTGTGGGTCATGAGAGAGAGGGAGGAAGCCTGCAGCTAACTGATGTCCTATCCAAGAGGACTTCTATCAGAAAGTGGGAACCTTGAAAGTATCTGGGTAGGGCATACTTTCAGAGAAACAAAAGTAGAAGGAGAGCAAAAAATAAATAGCCTGCTAGAGAAAAATGCATGTTTCCCATAATACAGTGAATAATCTTTGGTAATAGGAACTTTAAACAAATCTTTGAACTTCTACCAGCTCCAGAAAGCATAGAGCCATCTTACAGTTGCACTGATTCAAGAAAGACATTTTCTTTTCTTTCTCAATTTCCCTGCCCTTCCCTGACCTCACCCTGCAGGGACTGAAAACTAACACTGAAGCTAGAAAACCAACAGATTTTCGTCTAACACTAGCGGAACCAACAAAGCTATACCTTTGTGTGATCTGAAGCAGGACTGAAATGGGATGGGGGTGAGGGTGGGAGAATATTTAACATAAATCCAATGCAAAATTTTGATTACTATGTTGGATTAAAAACTCAAATTTCTTAATTAGTCCATGTTTCACAATCTTAAGATAATGATAGAACTGTTCATTATATAATAATGAACATCAAAGTTATGAGCCTTATTGAATATTTCATCTAGGTATATGGGAGATGATCCCAAAAATAAATATGCTAATGAACATATTGACTACATATTTAAAATATCCATCTAGGACTCCATTTCAGGTAATAGTGGCATGAGATGACTGGTTGAATTCTCTCTGCAGAAAGTATGTATAACACTAGATAAAATAATTATAGACAACTATTTCAAGATACAGGAAAATGATCAAAACTGGGTAAAGTTTTGAAAAGCAATTATTCATGAGCAACTGTTACTGAATCATTTAAAAACTGGAGCATTTATGGTTTTTTTTTTTTTTTTTGACTAGGGACATTCCCATCCATTCCAGCATAAGCAACAGAACCTCCAGCTCTACTTGGCACAAATAGTGGACTCTATTAAGAGTAGGTGACAGACAAGCTAAAAATGTAAGGAGAAGATTTGGGGAGCAAGAAAGCCATAGAAATATCAGAGCAACAAACACTGCTTATCATAGGCTAATTTCAAAATCACTCTGATGTGGAAGACCCTAGGAAGTTTCAGTAAAAGAAATAATTGAAAACAGAGAAAGTTGGGGATTTGTTGTGATTTTTAATAAACTTCTCACCCAAAGCATAGACTAATCAAGAGAGGACAGAGGTCTTACTGGTTTAAGATGTCTGAGAATAACTTTCTTAAAAATATTGGCTGATTGTGAAATAATACTTGCATCAAAGAGATCTACAAGAAGACAGACTTAAACATGCATGCATTGACCAGAGACATCTCCACACCATGGAGGAGACAGTTTTTAAAGTCTAAGTCCAGAAAGTTTTATTACTTACTGGAAGAAGTAAAAACAATAACCCTCAGAAGAACAAAAGAGAATACAGAGGCACTGTAATATAATATCTACAATTTCACTTTTAACCAAAAATGTCTGGATAGGCAAATATAGAATTGTAGTGTGCACTCAGGAAAAAAATGTAGTCAAAAACATCACATTTCAAGTAAGCACAATGTTGAATAAAGTACCCAGAAGCTTCCAAGCAGATGTTATTAAAAGAATTATAGAAAAATATGCAAATAATGAGTAAACAGACATGCAATATCAGTTGAGAAATGGAAACTAAGAACCAAACTTAAGGACATTCTAGAGCTAAAAACTAAAAAAAAAATAAAAATAAAAACTAAAATGAAAATTTCATTACATGAACTGAACAACAGATTTAAGATGCTGGAGTACAGTCAATAAACTTGAATATAGATCAATAGAGATTATCAATTCAGCAGAGAAGGAGCCCAAATTCAGTGCTTATATTCTGGAAATCCATTATATATCTAATAATTTATTGGCCATCATAAATTTCAGAATTATGATATCTCTTCACAATTTAGCAATTTTATTTCTTGTTTTACACACATATTAAAAATCAATAGAAAGGAGAATTACATCTTACTTTAGAGCCCCCAAAAAAGATATTTTAGTCATTCAACAATGACTAAATTTGTGATATTTCACAAATCATGATTCTCTTAGCTTTTCTACTAACATGGCTATTTTTGTAACCTTTATGTTGAAATTAAACCTGGTTTCTTCAATGAATACAGACTCCTAGATAATACATTTGTCTTATCCATTTTTCCTAATTTGCATAGGAATTCATGGAAAGTTACTATCATTGTGAAATAATTATTTAAAGAGCTAATTTTAGAATAAAATAGAATTGTAATTTAGAAGATGGTACATTTTTATAATTAATTGAATTTCATATTACTTAAATAATAAAGCCATGGGTTATTTGAATGTCTCAACATTTGTAACTTAAGGGTCACATTAAGAAAGTTGACCACTGAAGTACTTCATGGATGTTCTAAAGGTACTCATTTAATTCAGTGTAATAAATATAACTGAATTAGGATAATTGGTTGAAAATTAGTTTGTCATATGCAGTCAGCACCCAAAACTTCGAGCTTTGATCATTATTTTTAAAATATTTTAATTTTGTATAAAATTTCACTAGACCATAAAATAACTCTATTCATCAGTGCTTTATCAATGACATAATTATTGTAAACTTGAATATCACCATGCTAATAAATATATTTCAAGTTCTGATTTTCTCACAACATACAAATGTGGTTGGAATCCAGCCAATCAGATCATATTTTGCCTGGCTGTATTAATCACATATACAAGATGTTTTTATTAATATGGAAAACAATAAGTTACTTTCTCATTAAAATAACAAATTTACATAATAATATTAGCAAAAACTACAAGAGACAATTGTCTTCTTCAGAAGCAATTTTATTTCACAACATAAAAACAAGATCCCATTCAGAAATAGCCAGTATTAATGCAGATTAGTTCTTGCTGTTGCTGTTTGTTGTTTAGGGGTGGTGGGTAGAAAAAGAAGGATTTTAAAATCAAGGGTAGTGATGATTACACATTTACTTTACATTTAAGAAAATATTTGAACCACTATAAATATTTAGTTTTTCTGTTGAATTGCATGCAGAAATTACAGAAGGTATATTAAGCACTTTCGGCCTTTGGTAGGTACTTTGCTTATATGTTTGATTCTTCACAAGTCTGTGAGATTGGTTTTGTTATTCTTAATTTACAGGTAAAGCTACTGAAATTCAGAGAGGTTAAGAGCTGAAATAGTAAAAACTGAAATATTTTATGTAAAGTCAAGCAGCTTGATACATAGCAGATACAAGATTGAAATCAATGCCTGTCCTAAGTCCTGCAAACAAAAAATTCAGGGTTAATATAGCATAGCATTGTCCATCAAAATATGCATGTTACAAATATGTTTAAATTAATTGTACCTTTGGATCACTTTGCTGTAAAATTTCACTTTTAAGGACTGTGCTGTTATCAGAGGTTGAGAAATGTTGCAAATCAAATCATATTTTCTTTTTTGGTAATATTAGACTGTAGATGTTTCTAACTATGACATATAGTCTTACCTTTTCCCAATCACCAACTGGATAGCATATTTTGCCCTACTTTAAATGGGGAAACTAAGAAACATGCAAAATGAGTAACTTTGCCCATAGTGACAAAACAAATATGCCCTGGAGGCAAGAACTTATTAGAACTTATTCCCATTTTCCAAAAAAAATATGATTGTGTCCTGTTTCTACAAAGATGCAAAAATATAGCAGCAATGCTTTTTCTGTGTCAGCTTTAATTTTGCAGGTCTTGACATATGGTCATTTACGTTTTTAGTTATGTTTTTCATTGCCCTGAATGTGTTTAAGTTTTTTTTTAATCTCTTAGAAGAGAGCAGCTCAATAAATAAATAAGCAAACAAACAAACAAACAAACAAACAAACAAATAAATAAATAAATAAATGAAACAGCTTAATAACTCATTCAAGTAAATGTTTCTCTATTTGAATCTGTGACATTCTATTTAAACAAATGTGCTGTTTTGTTTACCTGAATGTGGTATTGTTAAAATACACAGCTGCTTTTGCTTCGGTGTGGGATGCTTTAGATGCATTGCCTGTCCAAGTATATTTATATTCTTGCATATTTGAAGCTCACACCTCACTACACATTTAACAGCTTATAGAAACAGCATCCTACTCATATGAGGTGTCAGATATTAGCTCTTTACAACAGTGCAGCCTATGATTATTTATTTAATATAACTTATTTATAATCTATTTAGCTCTGCCTTGTTAAAGAGGTCTCAGTCCTCTTGAAAACCAGCTTGCTATTAAAATACAGCATCTTAGCATTTTGAGAATCTCTCAAATGACTTAGATACGGTTAAAAAAATATTTTCTGTTCTGAGTAAAGGTTTTTTTTTTTTTTTTAATTTTCTGTCTAAAGGGATATGCCAATTGAATTATTGCTTCCATCTACCCCTGAGGAGTGGGAAGAAGGGTTTAGGATGAAAGTGGAATTACAAGTGTCTACAAATCAAGCCTATTAATGGAAAAGACTTCTCATCCATAGCTATAGTCCCACTAGCACAACAACATAATTAGCTTTGGAGTTTTAGTAATTACCAACCAGATTCCCAAGGAAAACAGTTTTGAAAATGCTGCTGAGTAATCACAAAGAAAATTGTAAAGTTTTCTGTTTAAATTTACTTCAGCTCACAAACAGAAATATTTGCCAAACATCTTATGATAAAGGACTAAGCTTGAAAAATAAATCTTCAATTTCAGAAATCTTTTAGCAGTTTCTCTATAGAGCTTCAAGTCAACAATTTTGTAACCCAACATCCTCTCACCATTTAGAACATTAGGGCCATTAAATTAAACAAACTCAATCCACTCGATCTTGTCCCTTCCCATGACTCATTTTGACATGTGCCTCTGGTCTGAATTTCAACTTCTTGCCTCCTTTATCCTTGTTTTTCATAATTATTACCTTAGGCTCAAAATTCAAAATGTTATGTTTTGTGCTAAGGAGTACAGTACAAAAAATATGCACACACACACACACACACACATTTAATCAAACAAAATGAAGTTACTAATCTTTGTATTAGCTCTTACTTGTGTGGCCTTGGATAAGCAACTTAAACTTTTTTGACCTGTGTTTATTTTTCAGATTCTAAGGTTATACTCCCTGTGTTATAAAATATATTTGATAAACCTCATTATATTATCCATAATACTGATCAACTCTAACTGTAAGTAAGTTTACCCATGCTGTTTTCTCTCATAGCACATATCTCTGACAAAATTACTTTTGTTCTAATGAAATGAAACTCCACCACATCTTCCGTCATTTTTCTTTTACATTCTTCCTTGAACTGAGCCTAGAACTCTTTGATAACACTATTTGCTTCAAACCACTACCTAAGATCTCACTTTCCTCTGTGCCAAGGTCATGTTTTCTGCTTTGCATCCAATTAATAGAATAAGGAGGAAAGTTTAACACAATCTCGTTACTTTCTGAGACATAACTGACAGTTCTTAAAGATCTTTATCAGAAAGCAGTGAACTTTCTTCTTATCATTTCTTTTATTTTCTCGCTATTATCATCTTCCAAAAATGTGACAGGCATTATTTTAGGCCACCTACATTAATCTTCAGGACTGAGGCATTCATTTCTCTAACTGCCTAGAATGTTAGCTGTTGGTGGCTCATGGCTGAGTTCTCTAGGAATAGCCCACATTTGAAGAAAGCTCCCTCAGTCAAGTTTACACTCCTCTTGAAAGTTCTAGGTGATATAACTGACTGCGGTGTGGGTACTATGGCCTTGTGGGTACTATGGTTCCTTGACTTTATTCAGAAGGATTTTCAAGGGACATCCCAGCTTTAGTACTCTCCATGGGGTCAATTGAGGCCACTTTTGTAGCTACATATCAGTTCAACTACTACTACCCAGTCCTGCACTCTGCATTCTTGACAGATGTTATTATTTATATCATGCTGCGATACCACCCCTCTATCCGACACACACACACACACACACACACACACACACACACACAGACACGTGTACACACAAATATCAGAGTCTCTGAGTACACACAAATATCAGAGTCTCAGGTAACCAGATTTATTATAATTGGTACCAAAAGTGTTTCTGGAAAGTAGACACTAAATGGAATTTGGGGGGTCTAGATCATTAACTGGCTGGCTGGCAATGAGGATGCTATCACTGGTATTAGATGGAGTACTAATTGCCCTTAGTATATATTTGTGATATAAGGTTAGTAAACTCACTAGTAGTGAACTAGGATGGGATACTAGAGTATGAAAATACACTAATAAATATATCAGATTTCTTAGAGAGTTTTGAGGAAAATAATAGGTATACATATTATGGAATGAGTGCACTAGGGGATGAGGGACACAACAAAATGCTGAAGGTTTGAAGTAATTGATCACCAATACAAAGCTAGATGTGAAAGCCAGAAGATGTGCAGCCTTTAACAATATTTTCTCTCCTGCAGTTAGGGGATAAAAAGCTAAAAATCAGTTCCAGAACTTAATTATAAGAGTAGCAGAGTTTCATAAAAGATTGAATTCTCTATCCTGACATTTTTATTATGCTAAAGTTAGGTCATAGATTGAGAAGGAGTGGAGACCCTAAGACTTTGAATGAGAATATCTAAAATAATGTGCCTCGAATCATTCATCCTCAGATTCTCCTGAACTTCTGGGGCTGGGGAACTAGTTCATCCTTCTTATGAAAAGCTAGAGATTGTTCCATTTGCTTAAAAATAATATAGAGACTTCTGTCTTACAAGAATACTCATGTCTTCTTCCTCCCTCTTAAGATCTATTGTCACTTCCCTTTCTGGCCATCAGACTAATAACTAGGGCCAAGTCTCAAAATCAACAGGCCAGGGAAATATTGAGCCATCTAAGGGAGAAAATTGTCATATGCCAAAAGATCTGCAAGACCCAGCCAGCATGTACCAGCAGGAACCAGTAGAGTAAACATGGAACTAGAGCCTCAAGACTGGAAATTCAGTATGAAAGATTATCTAAATATAGGAACACTCTCTCCTGAGATATAAAATTTAACATCCTGGAAAGTACACTGAGTTTTGATACCAATAAGTATACTGTTTTGTTGCTTCTTACATATGCAGAAAAGTCTGTGACTTGCATTAAATGAGATAAAATTGCCAGAAAAGTTGTTATAACAATGAATAGGAAATTAAAATTCTCAAAGAATTTGGCATGGTATAATGGATATACTAATTAATGGTCAAAATCTCACTAGGCAACTGTTTGAGATAGAGCCATTAAGCTGCTATACTTATGAAAGCAATAAGGAATGCTCTGATAAAAAGAAGCACTATGGTTTTCAAAAGCTCAATGAGGACTGTCTTTGTAAGGAAGAGTTGAAGCACATTACGTGATTTTAGACCTAGCTTCCTAATAACAATGAAAATGTTAGGATTTTAAAATAATGAAAGCCATGTGGTGGTGCTCAAAAATTGGAAGCAAGACAAGGGCAATTATTGTTTGAAGCCGCAGGTCACAGTAGAAGTCAGAAGGGCCTCACCTGCAGAGAGCTATGCAAATATTTAATAGACTACTGCATTCCTAGAGGCAAGACAGATAGGCAGTCACCAAGGTTATTGATCCATTTATATACCCTAAATAAATAAATAATTTATAATAATTATAATTTATAATAATTATAATAATTATAATCTGGAGACTGAAGACAACTGCTCCAACAAAGTCATGATCTTTTGCCCAACTTTCAGACATGAGCTAGCCCTCAGAATCCATTGACTGATGGTGAGGAAGGACCTGAGTAAACATGGCAAGTGTAGGTATAACAAGTATGTTCTTCTTCCTAGTGTCATATAGACTTTTACTCTGATATCCATGTACTAGATAAAAGGGATAACCATTCATTTTGAGGACCAATAGACACAGGGTTTGAGCTGACATTAATACTTGGAAATATAAGATATCATCATAAAAATCTTGTTAGAAGAGAGGGTTATGGAAGCCAAGTAATAAATAAAATCTAGGCTGAGATTCAACTCGCATTGGGTTCCCTAGGTCCAGGGGTCATTTTCAAGGTACTTGAATGTATATTTTGAATGGACATATTTGTGGGTTGGTTGAACCTTCACATTGGTTCCTTGGCCTGTGGGATAAGAACTATTATGGTGGGCAAGACAAAGTAGAGTCCCTTAAAACTGTTCTCCACTTTTGAACAAGTTTTTAAGCCAAAACCAATATCACATCCCAGAAGAAGGATGCAGGAGTAGTATTTACCATAATATATCCATTTAATCAACAAATCAATATTATACAAAAATAAGTTGGATCAATCTTAGAATAAGTCTACTCAACCTCAACCTAAAAATAGGCCCAATTGCAGGTGTGATACAAGATATCTTTGCTAGAGCATGAGAACACAACCTTATGTGCATGGTATATTGCAGTTGATGTAGGAAATGTATTCTTTTCTATGCCTATCAAAACTATTTCATAAATAGTTCACATTTATATGGAAAGGCAAGAATCGTATGTTTCTGCTCTTGTTCTTAGGCTCCTGCACTTTCTCAAAATGTAGTTCAGAAAGACTGAAATTATCTAAATATTTTTCAAAATGACATATTGATTCACTATATTGAAGACATTATGTTAACCAAGCCATATGATCAAAAAGTGGCAAGTGCTTTGGAGGTTTTGATAAGAAATGTAAGTTTCAGAAAGTAGTCTACTGTATTAATAAAATGTTTAGGCATCCAGTAGTTCAGGATCTCCTAGAACATCCACTCCATAGTAAAAAAATAAATCATTACATCTCACAACTCCCACCAGTAAGGAGAAAGCACATCACCCGTTAAGTCCCTTCAGGGTATATGGAAGCAACATATTTCACACTTAAGAATATTACTCCAACACATTTACTGAAAGCCAAGGAAGGCTTTCAGTTTGGAGGATGCAAAGAAGGAAACATCCTAGCAGTAGGTTAATGCTATGATACAAACAACCCTCATACTTGGGTATACATTATGGTAGTTCTATGGTATTGTTTTAGAGGTATCTATGTAATGTGGAGTTAACAGCAAGGCCCAAAAATAAAAGCACCACTCTAGAGTCCTGTAGCAAAGCTATTTCATCTACCTGGGTCTAAGTAGAAACAGAACACCTGATCATGGAGCATCAAGGGATCATTGAGTCAGAGCTACTCATTTTGAGCCAAGTGATAAATGTGGTCAGGCTCAGAAGCAATTTTTATAACCTGGAAGTGAGACATAAATGTAGAGGTGTGAGCAAATCAGAAGTTAGTTGTAAAAGAAAGTAGCCCAAATCCCCATGTCACTCTTTGATGTTGTTCTAGTGCTTCCCCATCAGCTCATATCTTCCAGTCAGAAGCTAACAGAGAAGGGAAAATATGAAGCTTGATTCATGGATGAGTCAGCATGATAAGTGTGTATAAGCCTAACATGTGCTGCTGCTACACTCAGTGGTGGTCCCGAAAGACAGTGGTGATGGGCAAGCATCCCAATTGAAAGAACTTGACATTGTACACTTGGCCTTCTAATTTTTATGGAAATAAAAGTGGACATAAGGGTGATAGCAAATGACTTTACAGGTTAACCAGAGGCCTAGAAAGAGACATTGAAAGATAGAAGACAAAGAGATATATACTTCATTCACTACCTCAGAAAGAGCCTCAATTCAGAAAACAATGGAGAAAATCTGAAATATCTGAAATCTATAGATAGTCAACAGTAAGAGCAATTTTGGAATTCTCTCTTTGTGACTAGGATATTAGAAATGATAAAAGTGTATAAATATCTGAGAGGAGGTTAGTATAGACCCTTCTTGCAATCTTAGGGAAATTTTACAGTGATAAAGATGTTAGTTGGGGAAGCCATAAAGGCTATGACACTAAAATAATAAAATAATATGAATGAATAGTTGTAAGACCGTAAAGGAAGATATAAAGAAGAGGAGACAAACTAATGGGAGGAGAGAGAGAAGGCAGGTTTTTACTAAATCAAGTAGAAACCTGGTTTAAATGTTGCACTAATGGTAGACGATTTTTGTCATAGATATGTTCTTGTCAGAAAGTTGAGAATTGACGGTCTTAAATAATTGAGCAAGGGAAGATACCTAGGACTTTGTGTCTCTTGTTACAAGAGTACATTGGGAAAAAATATTAAATAACTGTTAGGAAAATGAAAACCCAAGAGTAAATCATCTTAAATCTCCATATGGCAGAAGACAAACTGAAGTAACCTAGAGTCGAGTAATTTTGAAACCTTAATTTTAAATGCTTGAAAGATATTTGGCACCACACAGCAATTAGGAAATACCATGTTTACTTGTGTGAGAAGAGTTAGTACTTAGATTCTTAGTTTAAGATTTGGAAAAATTTTTATTCAATTGAAAAGCTATATCCATCTCTTATAGTCTGAATTAATATACCCCCCAAATTTATATATTTAACCTTCAACTACCAACCAGTACCACAGAATAGGACTGTATTTGGAGATAGGACCTTTAAAGAGGTAGGTAATTAAGATTAAATTAAGTCATATGAGTGGACCCTCATCCAATCTGACTGGCATCCACATATGAAGAGGAAACTTGGACACACAAAGACACCAGGGATTCACATACACAGGGAAAATACTATGTGATGACACAGAAAGAGTGTGGCAACCATAAGCCAAGAATAAAGCTCAAAAGAAAGCAAATATGCCAACACATTAGTCTTGGACTGCTAGCCTCCAGAACTATGAGAAAATAATTTTTTTTTTGTTTATAGTACCATGTTATGACAGTTGTAGACAACTAGTGGTAAATGGTGTGGTCTACAACTGCTGAAGGTGACTCTACCAGTACTCTGAGTGAGATCCTTCTGACTGAGCTGAATTCAAGAGGAAATTGAGGATGGACTGACAGGCATTTATAGCTCAATTTCTTAGGACGTCAATATTTGTGAAGAAAGAAAATATAGAACATTCTTATATGAGCTATGTAGATTTATGGTGCTCATTTGATTACATTTAGTGAGCTATGTTGAATAACATGGGTAAGTTTAATTTGAGATGGAGACTAGAACAGTAGTTTTTAAAACTTCTCCATTTCAGTTAAATGACATGATTAAGGCCCACTTCAAAGACTTTGGTTAAGAACTGAATTAGCAATATATCTGGGCCCAGGAGGACTCAAGAAAACCAATTACTATTATAAACAAAGCAACTTTTAAATGTGGAAGGACATAATCCCCTGATGTCCTCTCACCTCTTCCCCAAAGAAGGCTTCACAACCCATCACAACTTGGCCTTTATCCTAGACCTTCTGCTTTCTTATTCTTTGTAGTAAATATTGTAGGAAGGGCCAATGCCTAAAAGGTTAACTATCTCTTCTTTCAATCTCTTACCTCTTTTTTCACTCTTTTTGTTCGGACTATTCTCTCTATCTCACATGGCTTGCTCTTGTCTTACCATATCTAGTGAGCTAGCTAATCATTCATCTTTTCCCCTGCTGATAAAAGAAGATACAAAAAGAGATCTCTTCTTATGTTAGACTAGTGGTGTCTGGATATGATAATCAGAATGGCTGTAGTCATCTTAAAGACATGAAGTAAATGAAAGAAATGAGTTGATCTATTTATGACAGAATATAAGAATGAAAGAAACTTGAAATATCGATAATGTTAATTCTGAGATGATAAATCCTTTCATTGTTTACTCTAAGTGAGTTAACTTTTTCTATTTCTTGCAATTAAATTATCTCTACTTATATGCCTAATATATTATCCAATCAATTGTTACTTTTTCTACAATTTGTTCGATTTGGTAATATACCATTTTCTAGATGAACTGTTTTCTTTGCCATTGCTTCTCTTTGACAAATTAATCCCATTAATGAAAACTTATTTTCATAAAATAGCTGAACATGTAGAGACAGATATGCATAAAGGTGTTCATTTTGAAATTATGATAATTTATAATTAGAATCAAATTAAATGCCTATAAATACAGAAGACATTAAATGAAATATGGCACATCTATACATTAGACAGTAAAAAGCCATTAAAAACATAGTTATGGATATCCACTGATATAGGAAAATATCCATTGTGTATTACTGTATGGGAAAAAAAGAGTACTCAACAAATTTATGAGAATGAGCAAAATAAACTTGTGTTTATAAAAATTTCATGGATATATTTATTTAACATACATACATATGAATAATAATAATGCAAAAAAAATGACTACTAACATTTACTAAATATCTTCTCAGAGCTAGATACTCTGCTAAGTGCCTTACATATACTTTAGAGATTAATCTATATCTCAAATGATATATGTATTATTATCTTCATTTAAGGATGAGTGAAGTGAAATTACTACCTAGCTATTAAGAGATAAAATAAAGGTTCAAATCCAGCTTTATATAAAAACATGTTATAACACATTATATTTTAACATCTATATCATAACATTTATATCATATACCATTTATATTACTGCATATTATATCATATTATATATATGTTGAATGATCTCCAAAAGGATAATAATTACCTTTGGGTAGTGGAATCACTTTTTTATAATTACATCCATATAATGTATCATTATATTTTCTACAGGAAATATGTATTATCTTAAATAAAACAAATAAAAGGAAGTAAATATATAATGTCTAAATTGTAATAAACTTTTACTATGAAATGACTTTCCTGTTCCTTTTTGCATAGTATCTGGAGTGTTTCTAGTTCCAGGTCTACCACTTGGCTCTATAACATTAGTAAGTCATTGAACCTCTTAATTCACTCATATGCAAAGTAGATGTAATGTTATTTAGCTTTCTTCTTTCAAAGAGTTATCATAAAGATTTAATGAAGTAGTGGAGATCAATGTGCTTGGTAAGTTTTAAAGCATGGTAAAACTTTGTAGGAGTGTTATTTTTTTCATATTGAAACAATTTAAATGCATACTGTAGTTTTAAAAAGTTGAATATTGAACATCAGAATATAACTTATATCTTTGATTCCTAATCTAGGTAATGGGATGGTAATATTGACTTATAAGTTATTGTGGCAGTATGTTGATATAAAACATCATAAGGCATCTTGCACCATAAATTCTGACACAAAGTAGGGCCCATTTAGGGGTGTGTGTGTGTGTGTGTGTGTGTGTGTGTGTGAGTGTGAGAGAGAGAGAGACAGAGACAGACAGAGAGAGAGAGAGAGAGAGAGAGAGAGAGAGAGAGAGAGAGAGAGAGAGAGAAAGTCCTAGTGGAAAATAAGCTTCCCTTTGGAATTCTCTTATAATATAAACTCACATTTTTGCTCAAAGGAATAATAGCAAGAACAATAAATGTGCAATCTGGTTCCCTAAGGAAAAGGAAATCCACATTTAAGAGCTTTCATCACTCACACTAATACATTATTTAGTTTGTCAGAGGGGATATATTATTAGCATAATAAAAGAGTACCAGGAAATTGCATAATAGTAGCTAATTGTCTACCCTTCCTTCTTTCTTGGAAATAAAAGTGTCACTAAAGTTCATGAACACACATGAGACCTTTTCATCCCATTGTTTCTAAATTTGCTTTTTTTTTTTCACTGCCTTTCTATTGTCAATCTGCAAGGGAATTGTCTTCTGAAGAGAGGGAAATTCCATGTGGTTGAATGGGCTAATTTACTAGTATTCCCTGGATCCTGGAGTGACCATATGGTTTGCGGAGTATTCTTCTCCATCCTTTGCTTACATCTTTACTCCGTCTCAGAAGTTTTATTTAGGAAAACAGATTATGAAATCCTTTGGATAGAATCTAATAGTTATTTATTGTAGAAATGCTAAATGATATCTTCCTTATAGTCATCCTCATAAGAGTATATTTGTTATGCATTTATATACTCAACTTGCCTAAAAGAAAATGCTTATTATTTATTCTTTTTGCAGTCCGTCTTTTGCCTTAATTGATAACCAAACTGCTGAGTAAGTATAGAACTGAGGAAATAATAAACAAGAGAGTTCCCAAACAATATTTCATTCTCTGAACATTTCTGATGCCCTTTTATGTCATTCAAATATCTGTTTCCTGTGTCCCATTATCCAGGGATCAGCTTTCTGTGACCTGACTGTCAGATAATCTGATAAACTAAATTCTAATAATGAACTAATGGTTGTTAATGGGTAATGTTACTCTTTCCAGGAAATTTGTGTTCCATTTAACCAAGTCATTTAAAAATAAAAATTTAGTATTAAAGTGCCATTATGATGGTAATTTCAAGTGCCCCAGCAGATCTGTAATGGATTGTGATTGAGTAAATGGATGAATAAAAGAGTAGGTAGTATTCTCTCCTCTCTATATATTACTATGACATTCTCATGGATATGACCTAAACATTTTTCTCCAGGAGTCTGTCTTCTAATGCATTTACCAATGAATGATGGTCTGGAGAATTGAAGACACTAACAACTGCATAGGCACCATATCAAGCAGATAAAATAGTATAGAATATCAAAATAGACAACATTGAAAAATGTTAAATCAACCATTCTATTGAATAAGGATGAATTCCCATGTCTCCTTGTCTAGAAGAGGAGAAAATTCATGTGCATGGGTGAAAAGGAGGCATTTAAACTGAGGTGATATGAGAGTTCTCAGACACATGGAGTAGTAGCTTGTGAAAAAGCCCACAAAAGATGGGGCAGAGTTCATTTTAATATGTGGGTATGGACTAAATTGGCAGGAAGGAGAATGACAGGAAATAGCTTATAAAGAACATTTGTAATAACTATGTTAATATCAATGTTGAATAAGAGACTTGCATAAATTTATTTGGGGACTATGCCTCAGTATTCAGTGATGAGTAGCAATTGTTCTGCCCACAAGCTTCTCTAGTGAACAAAGTTAATTTTGGTGACGTCAGTCTTCCCTTTCTCCTTGTTGCCTTAATTTCCGACCTTTCTTCTTCCCTTGACCAGTGGTATCTGGAAAGAAACTCAAAGTATTCACCAAAAGGTAAAAATTTTTATCAGGGATGAGTGAGTTACCCATCCAAAATAAATTTTCATGTTAGCAGGAGTGAGGCCTTAATCTCATTTTTTTTTAATTAAATTTCAGGCAATTGTGTTTACATCATGCAGAGTATGCCCACCTTTAGACCGTCATAGGTACCCTTCTTGGGCAGACTTGAGTTCCCTCTAAGATAGGTTAATTTCTATGATGCTAAGAACTTCACGTACAAGACATGAAGCCTGACTGGAATTTGCATGCTGTGCACTGGAAAGGGATTTATCAAAACCAAACAACAACAGCAACAACAAAACAGTGGTATCTGCTGAGAGTTTTTTTTCCTTCCCTGCTGTGAACAGATTATATTGAAGGGTTAAAGGGCTATGCACATAGACAAACCAACACTCAACATATTTAAGAGGTTGAAAGGAAAGTTCTCAATACTGTTCTGAGGTGTAGAGACCTGAGCAGATTTTTCAGAATTTATATATTTCGGTTCTAATTTCTACTCTACATTTTACCCAATGCGAAGAATTTTAAATCTTCCTTTCTGGGTCTCTGATTGGTACCATGAGAAGTTTATATCTATCTACATCTCCTGAAAGTTGTAGAACGTTTTTGATTTGATTTTTTAAAAGCATCCAGATGCCTCATTATAGCATAAATCCTCTTTTCAGCATAAGGCATTGAAACCCATACTGCTTTCTTTAATCCTATGGATTAAAAAAAAGTGTGTCTGTGTGTGTGTGTGTGTGTGTGTGTGTGTGTGTGTGATTTCCTTTTGACAACTTTTACAATACCCGAGTCTGTGTTTCAAAAGGGCAGTTCTAGTAAAAATAGTAAACTTTTGTTCTGGGCCCCACCAAACATGGAAGAGAAAACAACTATGAGAGGAATGTGTTATATTCCCAAAATATGAGTATACTGCTAATATGACTATATCATATATCATATGACTATATCATATATCATATGATATATCATATATCATATATCATATGACGATGTCATATTCCCAAAAAGAAAGGGGAATATTTAATTCAATTAAAAGAACAGATCATTCCCTCTATTCCTGAGAAGCTCGCCAAGTCAATGAGGAAATAGGAATCGATAGAAGAAACTATGGGGAAAAATTTTAGTTCGATATAAACATTTTCTAAAATGATTGTCCTAATTGTTCTAGATGGCATAAACTTCCTCAGAAGATAGAAAGCTTCTCATCACTGAACCATTTGAATTATTGCAAACTGGCTTCAAACTGGCTTCAAACACCAGATATGGCTAGTAGATTTTCAACCTACAAATTTTGTCTTTAGCAATTTTTCTAATTTCTCTTTTCTATGCATTTTATTTATCTTTTCCATTTGTTTCTTTTCCTCTCAAACCTTTTGTTCTCCAAGTCATCACAATGTAATCTAGGAATTTATATTCAAAATAAGGAACTAGTAACTTAATATGTTACCTTCCTCAGAAATTTTTGCAGTTCTAAAGAATATAGCAAGAAGGTAATGCTTAACTAAATGAAATGCATTGCTAACTGAAAATTAGAAAATAATGTAAACACAATGAGAAGAAAGTTTTATGCAAAAGGTCCTTTTCAGTGACTGTCGACAGAAAACATCATGTGATTGCTTGCTTTGTACAAATATGAAACAAAACCTTACAAAATTTGAGTTTTAAAACTAACAACAATTTACTTTGTGAAACATTTTAAAGCCTTAATTTAATATTAAATAAGTCATTTCAAATTTAACAATATTAAAAATAGATAAAATGAGATTGTCAGAACAATGGTTCACAAATTTGAGTGACGTATGCTAGGGTAGAAAAGGATACAAATTAGAAGCTGACACAATCTAGGTCCTAATTCTGACTTTCACATTAATACTCTGGGTCATATTAAACAAAGTATTTAACTTCTCTGGGACACCATTATCTAGCCTTTATAATGAGAGAGTTGAACTAAATAGTCACTAACATCCCATTTTAGCTCCAAATGACATGTTCAAAGAATACCATGGCCAGCAGGTAACAATGCTCATCTTCTGAAATGTTAGCCAATTGTGGTCACTAATGGAACTATCCTGTGTTGTGGTAAATATACTCACTCAGGATCAGGTAGTATACTTTGATATTCACATAAGTAAAATTTGTTTCTAAGGAATGATCACAGAAAGATGGGCAGAAATGGCTTTACTTGAATCCTTACAAATAATGAGCAGGTCCTAGATAATCTGTTTTTTGGAACTACCCCAAATCTAATTGGCCTAGCAACCCAGTAGTCACCAGCTGCTGTAGTCAAGGTTCCGATACAGTGTTTATGCTAAGAGCACTGCATCTGCTCACACAGACACAAGCCAGTAACTTTCTAATTCCTATCTTTTATTTGCCTTTATTTAAATCCTTTAAAACAAGAGTGGCGATGCTTGACTATGCTAATAAATTCTACCTATTTATATAGATTTTAATCTCAGACTTATTAAAGAATCAAGTGTTTGATGAAACAAATTATAAACAATAACTAAAAGAAAAAAGTATTAATGAACCAACATACTAATAACAATGAGTTAAAATGATTATAGGTTCTTTCCTCTCTTCCCCAGGGATTTACCAGGCAATGGTTTAAAAAAATTAATATTACCATTATGCACAATCTCTTATTTAAATCAGACTATAATATCCCTAGACAATTCATAGGTGTGGCAGTGTTCCACTAAAATTTTATTTACAAAAACAGGCAGAGTGTCATATTTGATGCTTGGGCTATTGTTTACTCAACCTTGTATTAGAGTATACTTTATTAGGTGTAAGTTGTATTTGGGTAAAGTTAGAGCAGGACAGTATTTGAGTTACAGAACTAGGTATATAAAAATGATTGATTTTTCAAAGCCAGTTTTCATAACACTATAATTAGCAAATCCATTGCTTGCAAACCACTCTTGTCTCTAGAAATTAAGTGATGTCTAAAGCAAATTTATCAAGTCTTGGAACCTAAAGAAAAATGTCTGTGGGTTTAAAAGAAAGAAAACATATTATCAACATAATCAAAAGGTCTGTGAGAGTTAGTATTTGGCACTTCAATTTATGTAATAGAAGTGGAAAACAACATATGCATAATTATCCAACACTGCTTTTAATAATATCATCTATTATAATGTAAGGTCACCTTAACCTCCATTTCTCCATTGCACAACATGCAATGTTAAAAATGTACATACATGTTTGGTGCTCTAGAAAGCATGACTACATTTGAATAAAATATATTCCAAAGCATAGGGAACCTTTGTAAACTCTTAGTCTATGAGAGTATAATAATGGTGTTCTGAGCAAAAGTTAGGCTGATTCCAAGATGAAAGAGACAGATCTGTATAGAGGGAGGAGGGAGTGAGGGTAAACTGAAGAATAAGGGCTGTACTACAGGAGAGGCTAAAGATTAGAGTTCTATTCCAAGATGATTTATATTTTAAAGATATTATGTTATCTTTTAATTTTTAAAGATAAATATTCTGTAGGTATCATATTTCTGGTATCAAAAAATCAGACATCTCTTGTTTCTTAATTGGCCATCTTCTTAGGATCTCAGCAATCTTTTCTCTTTTTTAGTGAAAATATTATTTTCTCAAGGTCTGACTCACAGAGACCTTCGGAGTAAGGTCATTAGTTTTCAAATAACAATGAAACTTACCAATATAAATACCACATATTGACAAAATTTAAATAACTGATGACCAGTGTTTCCTATTTAGTATGGTCTTGAAGGTTATCTTTGTGATTATAATTTCTACTTTTGAGTGTTTTTACAATTCTTTTCTCTCTTTTACTTGTAAAAGAGTGGCTCACGGATGATGGCTGTATGCCAGGGTAATTAGCGTGCCACTCCACTTTTTCAAAAGGCCTTAGTTATACTGCTTCATCATTTAAAACTTCATTTACTAAGGTACGATCAACGTACACTCAAGGAAAGAGATATATAGTTGATTGTTTGCTTATAGGTGCATAAAAACATGTCTTAAATAAGCAGACTGAATTTTACTTCATTCTATAGATGCTGAGTATAGAAACATTTGAGCAAACCATTTAATCCTTCTTCATATTAGTTACTCTTTTCTGTAATATAAATATTAATCACCTTGCCTACCTTATGGCTTCAAAATAATAGATATAGCTTTAAATCCTTTGAAAAATACAAGGTATACACATACATATAGTAATCTTTGGTAATATTGGTTAAAAATAAAAATTATAAAATTGTGAAAGAAAAATGCAATACAGTAAAATTTAAATTACATTTTCTATTTGTCTTAACTGTGATCTCAAAAAAAGAAGAGATTGGGACAAGGACTTGAGTTTATCTGGGAAGAAGTGGGAAACCAAAGTAAGAAGACATTTTCAGATTGGTTACCACCAAGAACAATGTATCCTCAGTCCTCCTGGAACCTCCTGAAAGCTGTTTAGAATGTGCCTCAGAATGCTTCATCTTGGGTGCTTCCTCCTATTTGTCTAGGTTTACCCAATGGTCAGTTACTTTCTAGCACAGTTAAGTTGTACATGCCATGAGTAATCAGGATTACTTCGGGTTCCTACATTGAATATCAGGCCCCAGGGAGGAAGAGTCTACTGCTAAGTTGAGGTACGGCCCAGCAGAAATGGCTAATCAAAAAGATGGCTTGATTGAACGTGAGTCATGGCCCAAGAGAGACACATACTGTTTTAAAATAGTATTAAATACTATTATTGTACTGTAGGAATTATTAGTAAACCATCAAATAAATTTAATACTCTTTAAAGCATTAACATAGTATTTTTTCTACTTTAATATAGTACTTTTTCTAGAATTTTAATAAAAAATTTATTCAAAATATTAAAATTCTTAAGTTTAAATGGCTAGAAGAAGAAACATGGTCTCTACCACGGAGTTTAAGAAAACAAATAAGAAACAAAGGCAATATTCTTAGGCATTAGATGATTTTTATAAGAACCTTATACCAAATATAAAATAACTATTATGGTCAGACAATGAAATATGTAGAGTTTAAAAATTAAAATAAAATTCTGGCTTTTTTGACCATCAGAAGTTGACACTACAGTACAGAACATGTATTCTTATAGTTTTAAAAATATGACACCCCAACTTTTGCATGTAACATAATTATCCATTATAGTTTATCAAAAATGAAGTGACTAAATATTAAAGGAATTACATTTTAAATAACATCAATAATTTTCTGGCTGAGAGAGTGAAACTGTGAGATTTGTTATTAAGGAAAGGTGAGTAGCCTTGTTTACCTGGAGATATTGAAGCAATCCTGTATATCATAAGAGAATGGATTAAAATGATTCTGCTGACCACTTGTTATTTCTCTATCTGTATTTCCTACTTCTTATTCTTTATTGTAGGGAATGGTGTCCTGAGAGTTAACATTTCCAGGTTTCCTTGTAAAATGGTTTCTGGATAGAGTCTACCAATGGAAGCCTCATAGGAGATTGGAAGGAAAGATGGAGGGGTATCATAGGAAGTTTCCTTCTCACCATGTTTCCTCCTTTCATGGTTCTAGTTCCCTCCAAATGATTCCAATCCCAGGCTCTGAGTCTCTCTGTTTCCCTCGAATCCTAGGAAAGACACTGGCTTCCTACCATTGCTAGCTCCTAGGTCACCTTACCTTCTGCTTGGCTATCAGTTCTCCCAACATCTTTGTAAACCAGTTTCCTTATTAAATCCTCTTTATTGTTCTGCCTAGCATACATGAGCTCCACTTTCTTACTAGACTCTGGCTAATACAGTACTTCCTGCCTTGCAGTATTTTATGTCACATTCTTCTTAGTAATGATGGCTAGTTAGTCAGAGAATTTCAGGTGAGTTTCAGTGTAAAGTTGCAGGAGCCAAAATGCTCCTAGAGATTACAGTAGATTGTGTCTGTTGGTGGATGGGTGGAGATGTATATTTTAAAAGAGAATGCAAAAGTAATTCTGATATCCCCAAGTTGGCACATGTCCTTATATTTGCAAGTGACATTTTTTGAATTTGATATTTTAGGTCTCAAGATATTTTATTCTATACTCATAATGCCCCTGCCTGTATGAACATCCTTTAATTTTGACAAGCAATCATGTTTCTGATTTTTCCCTGAGAAAGAATGCATATGCAAGAAACATTTTACACACACACATACACACACACGTGTGTGTATGTGTATGTGTATATATATATACACATATATATATACACATATATATGTATATATATATACACATACATACATACATACATTACATACATACAACATTACATACATACGTAAATACAGGAATGTGATGCATCTCTGTAATAGGAAGGTTCAAGTTATCTATTACTATTTTTAGATGCTTGTTACTGAGGTGAGATCTGCCTGCTGACCAAGTGAAGAATCTATGTAGTCCTTTTGACTTGACTGAAAGGAAGTAAACAGCATAGAGAATCCTGACGGCGAATTTTAGCACTGAAAAAAAAAAAAAAACCTAGGGTTTGGCTCAGGGTTAGCACAGTGGGTGAAATCTGACCTGGGTTAGCACTTCATTTACAGTTCAGAGAAGATGACTACTCCCTAAAGAGTGAAGCAAGGTTTCTGGAATCTCAAAACATGTGGGGAACAGGGAAGGTAGAAATCATCTGAATGTTTGTTCTGTGTCAAACAGACTCTAATAAACAAAGTTTTGCAGGGAAATAATGAGTAAGATGGAAACTTTTTTTTTTTTTTCTTACCAAATAGAAGTTACAGGAGGGAAAAGAGGCTAAAGCTATGGAGTTTTTCTGTCTATATTTGATTCAAAATTGTCCCATTTTTTAGTTGTGTGACCTTGGACAATTTAACACTCTGAACTTCAGTTTTCACATCTATAAAATAGAATAATAATAATAGTAGTTTCAATTTAATGTTTTGATAGAATTGAATGAAATAGCCTATATGAATTAGCACATAGTGTGTGCTCATAGGGTTAATTGGGGGTATTATTTTTAGCATTAAGATATTTTTTCACAATCCCCATGTATATTACAGAAGGAAAATTGGGAGCTTTAGGAGGGATGAATTACTTTTTGTACTAGACCTTTGCTTTCCTGATTAGGGTGACACCCTTGTGTAAGCAATTCTCTCATTCTGAAAATTATATCAGGATCACTTTTTTAGCAAGTGGTCTTTCTACTAGGTGATGAAGTGACTAAACTTTTAGAGGAATGCAATCTTGTTTTTTTTTTCGTGAACATTTGTTATTTATTCTCTAGCTTCCATTCCCCCTTCTTCAGGCAATTGCTCCAAATTCAAAAATAAGTAGGAAATCCACTTCCACATTTTCAGGTCATGGATATGGATGAGTTTCAGGAGCTTGGGAGACACACCCTTTAGCCAATCAATATGTTATATCATTCTGAACACAGCTGTTGAGATAGTATAACTATTTACCTGTTGATGGATATTCAGGTTGTTTTCAAATTAATTTTCATAATGAGTTCTAGTATTCCTTCTCCCATAAGATAGATATGAGAAATTAGGTAGCCAAGTCTCCAGTTTTAGCTTTCATTTTTTCACTTGTAAAGTGAGTAATTTGGATGAAATAATCTCTTAAGTTTATTTTTTTCTGTGATAACATTCTGTTTTATATTCTCTGAGTACTGACATAGCTCATTAAATAACCAATTCCTGTCAGTGCATATCTGTTGGGCTATCTCCTCTTCTTGGCCTCCATGAATAACCTAAGATCGATCAGAATTCTCAGAGAGGTACTATGCAGAGCACTGCTTACTTCCCCAGACTCTAATATGCTCATAGTGTGGTCCATTTCTTCTAGCCATGTGTCTTCCTATTGTCCTGATATGCCACTATAGCAACATCTGTTCTGCCTGCTTCAGACTGCACCTTAGGGAAATCTTCACCACTACAGGAAGACAGGCTTAACTTTGCAGAGTTCTTTGGCTGTTTGGGAAACAAACATATTTTTCCAGATGGGTTAGCAGACAATTTTGGAACTGATTCCAGGTTGGCTATATTTCAGTAATTTCTGCAAAGTACCTGCAAGACAACAGGTTCAGAAATGTCTGATTACCTTAACCTACCTATGCTATGCTATGCTATGCTATGCTATGCTATGCTATGCTATGCTATGCTATGCTATGCTATGCTATGCCAAGCCATGCCATGCCATTCCATGCCATGCCATGCCATACCATGGTATACTATATTATATGCTTGTTCTGGGGCATATGTTCTTCCTCTGCTACAAACCATACATGTCAGCAAGACCTCTTGACCTGATTTCAAAACCTTGGAGAAAGAAGCCAAATAAGTCAAAAAGAAACAAAATCTAATTTGCCATTTAAAATCCTTCTGTAATTAAATATATATTTTAGTATATTCACTATCACTGGTAAGATTTGATGCAAGATTTTTTTTTTTTAATAAAGCAGTTTAGTGTTTTAAACCATAAGAGCTGTGGAAGTTCACTTTA
Source organism: Macroglossus sobrinus (assembly GCA_004027375.1). Lineage (NCBI taxonomy): Eukaryota > Metazoa > Chordata > Mammalia > Chiroptera > Pteropodidae > Macroglossus > Macroglossus sobrinus. The sequence continues at coordinate 300,335 of PVKZ01000557.1, forward strand.
AGAGCATGATCAGTTTTGACTGAAGTAGAAAGTTATAAACAAATACCAAAAAGTCCCAGTTCATTACTATTAGTTACTAAAACTAACAAGTATTAAAAATAATGAGTTTTAAACTATGCTTATTAAAAATAACTATTAGGAAGTAAAAATCACATCTTTCTCAATATCAGGGCTTTGGTTTCCTTTCTGCCATAAGTGGTTATGGTTATATTTAAGTTTGGGCCTAGACACAAGAAGGCAGGATGTTTTCCTGCTTCATGTGGCCTGATACTGCTAAGCAACAGCTCCTCTTCCCAAACTATGCAGAATGAATGATAGTGGTGTGAGGAAGGAGTGGGTGAGGTTAGCGCTCACTAAGCTTATAGAACGTTGGCAGTGCAGTAATGGTCTCTTAACTTTCAGTTCCATTGCTAATAAACACAAAACACTATAAGGTCTTGCAGTATCAAGTTTTCCTAAAGCCTTGGAACTAAGAACCTTTCTGGATGCATGCATCAATCCAAGAGTAAAAATAGAGTGTTAAGATTAAATATGTAGATACGACCACATTCATATTAGGACATAATTACTAATGGGAAAAATCAGTAAGAATTATATCAAATTATACAAAAGAGGTTTTCTTTACAAATTATGTGGGTTTTTTTTAGTGTATTTAAAATTTTAACATAATGTTCGGAAATTAGTAAGAATAGACCTAAAAAAATAACTGTATGTTAAATTAAGACTAGAAATTGATTAATGGTATCTATCTTGATTTTAGGTACTCATACTTTACACTGGGATCTGGTGGTTTTAATCTTTTAATCAAGATATCTAACTAAAAGTATAACAGGTTTATTTGTATTTTTCTTTCTTTTTTTTCTCCCTCTCTCCCTCCTTTCCTTCCTTCTTTCCATCCTTCCTTCTGTTACTATGGGAGCAATTTAAAATTTGTTCTCGTTCTGGGAGCACTGAAGAGGTCCTTGGTTCTTTTTGCTAAGGCAGTAAAGAATTACAGATCAGCGAGATTTAGAAAAAGTAAGATTTATTAAAGTATGTTTTAAGAGAGAAACAGGTTACGCTAAACAGGGCTGTTGCTGTGCAGAAACAAATGGTATGACTAAAGTACCCTCCAAAGGAGGGACAGGTTACTGCGAAGAGGGCTGTAATGGCAGAAGTGGAGAGTTCTCAATTATATTAGGACCGCGATGGGAGGTTATGAAGGTGGTGCTAAATTATTGGCCCGTGAGGTCATTTTGATTGACATTTGGCTATTACAGAACTCTCTGTTTACTAAGCATGCAGTTACCCAGAATTCAGTCTGTTATAATTAGTTTCATGAACTTCCAAGCCTAGGCATGATGTTATAAAGATGGAATAATGAGGCCAGGTCACAGAGAGGTTAATGTAGGAATGACTAAGCATGGATTTGCAGCCTGATTCAAACGGCCACAGGTTTATGGTTTCTTACCCCTTTGTGACTTAGGATGTAGACATAACTTAAAATAAGAAAATGAAGGTTTTAGGGAAATCATTAGGGAGGTCTTTAGGAGGAGCCTTCATTCCTTCGTTCCCCTGTCGCTCATGTCTACCTAACTACCTAACACTTCATTCCATCCTTCCTTTCTATAGTAATCAATTATCTTTAAAGTGAATACATAATCCTAAACACTTAAAATTATAATCATTTTGTCACCATGCATATCAAAGCAATTATAGTCAAGTTAACTGTCTGGTGTTTGTAATGTGCTTAAAATCTCATTGGGGAGATGACTGTGTTATTAAGTAGCAACAAATGTAAAACATATTAATAAAGTGAATCTTTGAGCAATAACTATAATTAAAATAATAAAGCAAATGCCAACTATTATATACTATAGCAGTGTTTCAAAAATATCACCTCATTTGCACAAACCTCTCAGGTAAGTATAATTAGACCCCAATTTTAGGTGAGAATTGTTTGGGGAACACTTAGTGCCTACCCTCTGGGTTTAAATGTTAAGAGACCTCTATTAGAGGAACCCCTGCATATTTCTTAACATTATTACAATCCCTAGTGAAGTAATTTATTTTATTCATAAATTTAGGAGAAAGAATTGGGCATGTCTTTTTTAGCTTCTTTCTCCCAACCCTATTTTGGAAGCTGGCTGCCTACAGATAGGGCATATGTGCATTAGTTCTTTTGACTTTGGTATTGAATTTGCATTGAGGGCTCTGTCCCCAGTGTATAGGCCTGCAGCTATTCAGTTTTCCCTGTGACCAGGCAAATCTGTCTAATCTAGGTTGCAAGAAGGGGCAGGGTCACAATCACCATTTACCTGTACCTAAACTATATCCCTCAAACAACTTTATTGGTAATATAAGGGCTTTTTTATGTCTACCTGCATGACATCTATATTTCTCTTATATTTGGATGTGAAATGAGAGATGAGATTTATTGACATTCCCTAGATTCTAAAACTTAGAGCCTCAGAAGCTTTTTTTAAGTCATATAACAGTGAGTGATACAACAAATATAGTAGCAAAGGGTATAACATGTTTACAGAGATTCTTGGAAAAGGATTGACCTGGGCCAAGCTACAGTGGTTATCAAATGGTGGCCAACAAAGTCTCAAGGTTTAATGGTGGTGTATCAATGTCTCCTGAGAATAAGGAAAAAGTTTGAAGGATAGGGCGGGGCAATGAATGCTCTTTTAATTGTTATATATATTATATTACTTACATAAAGATTTTTTTATTACAATAATATTTATTTTCAAAACAAGAGCTTTATCATTTTAAAAACTACTTAACTAGAATAATTAGTGAATATTCATGGAATAAAGGAATACTTAGTAGCCTCAACTGCTCCTTCTTTTTCAGTATTTATTTATATTCTATATGTATTATTGACAGTTGTTTAATTGCTCCTAAGGAAGCCCTAGTGACAACAAGACATATCTAAACAGTATTTTCATCCTAAAGAAGTAACAATTCAGCAAAAATACAAGTATTAATCCCAATTCCCTTAATGTTTAAGCATTTTAAAAAATTCAGCAAGAGATGTTTATAAAAAACAACATTTAAAGAAGTATCAGAAACATAATATTACTGTACCAAAGGAACCCTGTTTTCTCTGTTTCTCTTATTTAATTACTTTTATTTCTTCTTCTTCTATTATTATTATTATTATTATTATTATTATTATTATTATTATTTAGTTTTAAATATATGCTCCAAATTTTCTAATAAGCAATAATTGCAGGGTGTACCATAGACATTTTCTACATTACTCTTGCACTATGGATGTATGAATACCTATTAAATGATATTCCTTGACACATCGTTATAAACCTAAAATACCCAGTCTCAAAGTCCTAATCTCTTCTCTGTGTCGGTTCCCCAGTACATCATTTTATCCACATTCAGCTCACATCTACTTATACTCATAGTCATCCATCTCAAGAAATGGTCAGCGTTTGATGCAGTTTGTGACTAGGAGGGCTGAAACTGAAGGCCTTCAAAGGAAGCCAACAATACCAAGTCCTCCGTTTTCACATCTAATTTCTAGAGTTGAGGTGATATTTTGGTCCCTTTGTGATCCCACTCTAAGATAACTTCCAGATATCCATATGCAAAGATAATAGAAAGAAGGTGCTGAGTTCTTGGAACAGATCTGGCCTTTTGTGAGTGTCAATTCTTTTAGCAGAATAAAACTCTAGGGTGTTGAAGGAATGTGATTAAAGTAAACAAGGAAAAGTGCCCTCAGATCCACACCCATGCAATGGGAATGATCAGAGGTAAACACAATCCAATCTATACCTCCTCATAGCTTACACTTCTCTCTGGTATTTGCTCTACCAAAAAGAGAGAAGAAAAAAACTTTATTAATTATACATAAAATCTTAGATGTGGTATCTATATTGAGAATAAAAGAGAGATGTGTTCAGTCCCTTTTCAATGTTCACTATCTCAGTTCTTGATCTAGGTATGTCACTGCAGGAACACAAATGCAAGACTGGGTCAGAAACATTTCCTTCACCACTTCGCTAATGTGTTGAAAGGAAAGACAGAAGATAGAACAACATTGAGACAGCAGATAATTTAATGAGAAAGGCATGCCTTCATTGTCCTTTTGCTCTTTTTTTTTTAGCCTTTTCACAAGTTTCTTGCTTAAAAATGTGTCTATGCTTGAATTTCAGTTTTTCTGAAGGGGGGAAAAAAAGAGGAAGGATGTGGCAGATCAGGAAAACATGAATTAATAGGTTTGCAATATGCTGTAATTGGAGAAGGCAACAGGAAGTATCCCCTTGCTCTACTTCACATTTTGTTTTGTAGTTTAAATTTTTTGAGAATTCTAGTCAAAACCAATACATAATTTATAACTTTATAATATAGTGTAAAGAAGAGGGAGAAGAGCAAGATTCTCTTCTGCGAATATGAAACAATATGATACGAGAGTTAATTTAAGAGAAATAGATTGTATTTAAGTACCTTTAGTTTAATTCTGTGAATAAACTTAGAAAATAAAGTTGTTAATAGAGAAGAAAAGATACAGCTATGAAGGATGAGAGAATCTTACAAAAAAAAGATGAAGAATAGGGCCATACCTACAGATAGAATTTAAATTAAGAATATGATTATGACTAAAAATAATTTTAACCTCAACAAAATAAAGTACATCTTAGGAAAATATAAATTATTCAGAAACAACAATAGAGCCTAATATATCTTTATGGAAAAGGTTTGTCTTAATTGTTAAAGAATTGTCTACAGTATGGAGCACAGGTATATTATAGGCATATTGATTCCTTTATTTATTCAAGAAGTACTAATTGAATTTAGGTCTATGGCACTAAAGAACTTTCAAAGGAAGGTAATTCTCATGCTTTAAAAATTATATAAATTGTTTCATAGAACCTTTTTGTGTTATAAATACTTATGTCCCCCAGGTAGCATTGGTCGCACCGTATGTGCTTCTCAGCATAGGCATAAACTCAATTACATGTTTTACTCTTACTAGGCTAAGGTGTGCTGAATTACTTGCAGAACTGTTTGTAATAATTTGCTCATCTAAATTTGCATTCTGCTTTGCAACATGACTTTCCTACTCCTTGAATTTAGGCTTTCCTGTGATTGTCTTTGGCTGAGAGAATATGATGAAAATGTTGTTACATGACTTCCTTGCCTAGACTTTAAGTGTCTTTGCAGCTACTGCTCTCACTTTCTCAGTGCTGCCACCCTATAAAGAATCCCAGGCTAGTTTGCTGGAGACACATATCCCAACTACTAGCCTGATCCATCACCAGACTTATGAGCAAGACCAATTCAAACTATGAAGCTCTAGGAATTAAACCACAAAATAAATACAGCCATCTGAGTAAGCCCAGATACCATAATATGGGATATAGATAAGCCATCTGATATTTCTGATACCTGGCTAACTTGCCCATCTTTGGAATTATGAGCAAATGAATTGTTGTTTAAGTCACTAAATTTTGGAGTAGTTTGCTACATAGTAAGAGACAGTTGAAAGAGAGATTAGATCTAGAAACAATGTGTTGTCTTAACAAACATCTAAATTTGTATCATTGGCATTAGGATTTAGGTGGCAAGTAGATGTGGAAGAGCAATAAGAAGGCTGCTCAAGGAGGCTGAAGAAGGGCATAATGTAGCAGTGTAACAGTTATCAGTACTGCTGCCTGGAGTGACTTAAAAGGACAAATGTGTACATGGCAATCAGTACTTCATATTTGTTTAGATTCATCCATCCTTTTTCAATGACTAGTCACTCACTCATTGAATGGTGAAACAGGTGAATAACTGAGAATGAAAGGAAAGGAAGGGTAATTGGAGGTGACATTTTAATTGGACTTTGACCCCAATGGCCTTTTTTTGTTCCCTAGTAGATAAGAGCTTTCCTATGAGAGAAAGTAATGTTTTGAGCAAATGCATGAAATCCTAAAGCATTTAGACATATAAAAAATTAGCTATGTAGAAGAGGAGAGTCAGTGGGGAATGAGACTGGAAAAACAGTTTAGCATTTGAGATAATTCTTGAATGTCATGCTAAGTAATTGAGTTTCATTGTGTAATCAGTAGGTACATATTTGCCATTTTGGCAATTGAACATGTATTTCTTCTTTGTTATTACCTGCATTCAGCAATTATTTATTTAGCATATATTTGTATTCTTGATAGTGATAGGCATTGTGAGAGATTTTTCTTTTTTTAATTCAAAAATGTGATTCTAGCTTGGGAGAACTTGTAGCTACATTTAGAAGTCACAGATGAAACATAAATAATTTTACTCATTTCAATGCCATATTATATTTTTAAATCACTTGCATTAGGCTTTAGTTGATACTCATAAAAATAAATTATGCAAATAGTAGGACAAGTCTAATTATCACACATTGTTTATGAAGAATCTGAGGCCCCAAGAGTTTTAAGGATTTACTCAAAGTCAAATAGTAAATTCAGAGATAAATTCACAGTAAATTCAGAGATAACACCAGCCCCTTGTCTTTCTTTTTCTGGTGGTCTTTACATCATGATAATTAACTACAGTGAGTAATACCTATCCACTCCTGTACTACTTTAAAGACATATCACTACTGTCTCCACTCATCTAGATATATGTTTTTTATCTACATTGTCTGTTTAGATTTGTTAGATTTTTATGACAGAGATTTTAATCTAGACAGAAATGAGGATCTGTGGGAGGAACTACATACCTTATTTGATCAGAAAGCCCTACAGGAAGAACTCCACATATAGAACAGATCTTTGTGGTCATAACGGCCCTTCCCTTAACTTCTTCTTCCCCTCTATAAAGTACTTCCTTCATCTTTGTTCAGACAGAAACTTGCACATATCTCGCCATGCCTGCACATACTGGATTGCTATCCATTCTTTTTCCAGAATAAGTCCTTTTTGGTGATGGAATACCTGGTCAAGTATTGCTTATGGGTGACAAATTATAAGCTCCAAGAGGGTAGGGTCTATATTTTGGATATTCTTTTCTTAGGACATTAAGAACTTTAATAAATTACTTTTGATAGTTACTTTCTATGAGGTGAAAGACTTTCAAAATTGCAAGAAGTGCTTTCTTCTAAAGAAAAAGTTTATATTCCATTATATATTTTTCCTTATATTTTAGAAACCTACTGAAAGAAATAAAACAAGGAGAAATGGAAAGAAGAAAGAGAAGAAGGAAGGAAGGAAGGAAGGAAAGAAGGAAGGAAGGAAGGAAGGAAGGAAGGAAGGAAGGAAGGAAGGAAGGAAGGCAGGCAGGCAGAGAGGGAGGTAGGGAAGCAGGGAGGCAGGGAAGAAGGAAAGGAAAGAAGATGAGAGAAGACAGTAAGGGGGAGTTAGAGGAGAAGGAAGGAGTGGGAGGAAGAAAGGCCTCAAACAAATTAAAACACTACATGTACTAAGCCTTGGATATTTTAGTATCAAATGATCTTTACATTTCATTAACAAGTACTTCTATTTATTAAACGCAATTATAGTTATGCAGATAAAGCTGTACTATGGCTATGTTGATTCAGCTATATCCAAAGGCTATGCTAATGTCTTTCCAAATCTGTGACAAATCCAGTTTCTAAATGACTTATTTTTTCAAATTCAACAAAAAAATATTATTTAAGATGCTTTGACTATTTCTACTAATTTTATACCTCCTTAAGAGGCATCATACTGTGCTTAGAAAACCAAAATATGATAAAATTTTATGAATTGGTTTTAGGTGAATATAATTCTTTTTAGTTTAGTCTATCTAGAAATTTGATTTTTTCTTAACTCTCTTTCTTCCACTGAAGGAAGGGAAAACTATATAAAAAATTATGAATCTATAGGACAAATATATTAAATAGTGTCCTTTTCAAAATAATTATTCAAAAAACAACACTTAATAAAATGAAAAATATATTTACATTTTAAAAGAAAAATAATTAATCATTTGTGACTTTATATTAACTTTTAAATTATTTTCTTAGGTTACAATTCATGTCGGGAGACTAGAAAGTATAGTAACAATATCTATAAAATGTTAGTTTGAATAATAATGATAATATATCATTCTAGTAATAACAACTACCATTTATTGATAATTTAATATATCCCAGAAATTGTACCATTTTTTATAAGTCATGAGTTTATAGTAGCAATGATACACTGACCCTTAGAGTATGTGTGATACGTGGAAGCAATCAGATGTGTAATTTTTAAAATTCAATAAAGTGCTTTCACACTCTCACTCTCCTGATTGTTTCAACAATACAAAGTAGCAAGCAGAACAAAAAGTTTTGAAAAATAATTTATACTGAGAATCAGAGATATTACATGATGATCTAAGATTCAGATTCAAGTGATGTTTCTTGAACATGTATAGTATGCCAAATATTTTCCTAATTGTTTCCACATGTGCCATAGCATCCTGACGGTAGTCATGTGGGATAGAATCAAAGAGATTTTGTAACTTCCTCAGTGCGTCATAACTCTAAAACTTACACAGTCTTTTCTTAAACTTAGGACTTCTAATTATAGATGGATAAATGAGACCCCTGTGATCATTACATTGTCAGTCATGAGGAAAGCTGTATATTTATGCAGAATATATTGGAATCTCACTTTCTTAGAACATGTGCACCTTGATTAAGTACGATATGAAAATAATGAAGATATTATGAAGAAATTGAACTCTGAATTTTTTAAATACCATATTGTTAATATTGTATTAATATTGTATTAAATACAATAACAGTAGTGGTTGTCAATGTGTTTAGTTCTTTGCCTTCAGAGAATTTAATCAATCTCATTGCAAAACCCCTTTTTTCTTGAGCATTAAGAGGCCATCCACTGGACATGTGAGTCAGTGGGCTCTCCAAAGTGTGTGGCCTTTATTCTTGAGCACTCACTGACTGCATAATTATTGATTGTAACTTCAGTGCACTAAGAGATACTTGGCTTGAAATAGTTAATGATTCTGCTAATTGCCTAGTTAACTCCTGGGGAACACTCTTCATAAGGAAGAGCTAGCTGGATACAAAATACTACACGCCAAATGTTTTGACTCTCTTCATTGAAAATACCTAGAGAACTGCAGAAGAGGGATTCTCCCTGTTGTCCTAGCTTACCCTGAGGGAATTAAAAATACAACAATAGTCAGAGCCACTGGATTTGAATCCACACAATACTGTTTCAGTCCCTTTGTTTGGTTTTTAGAGGGGACTAAGGAGCCATAGAACAATACACTTAAAATGGAAAGTTTAAAAGCAGAGCTTATTTTCCTAGAATTTAATTGATGAAAATATTTTTAAATGAATTGCAAACATCTTTGACTTATTAAAGAAAATACAGTAAGAAACTTTTAATCTTCCTTAGATATTTTAGGCTCATTATTCTAACATAAGACAATAATTGAAGTACGCAATTATCTCAGATGAGTTTAGCATGTTGGACTATTCAAATGTCCATTTGCCTAAAAATGCAAATACTTTGCTCATTTTCTTGATTCTACTCATTCTCATCCCTCTAAAATGACTTTGGTTAATTATAATATGTTGCATGATATATTCTTTTAACAAAAACGTAGTTAAGAGAGGAAATTTTTTTTAAAAAAATCATGTAAAATAAACAACAAATTATTTTGTTATGCAAGTAATGCAGAGATAGATAGACATTTGTGAAATATCAAGTTAAAAATTCTGACACAAGTGTTGGATTATATGGTTACCAAAGTAGCTAATAGTCCCTATAAAATCAAAAGCACCAGAATAAATACTAAAGGGCAACAATAGCAAATTATAGATAGCATAGAGGGCACACAGAAGAATGGTGAAGGAATATGAAACCAGACCATATTAAGAAAATTGAGGAAACTCATAGGTCAGCAGTTCAAGTGAGATTGGGACCAAGAAATCATACACACACACACACACACACACACACACACACACATATACATATATATGTATGTGGATGGATAGATAGATAGATAGATAGATAGATAGATAGATAGATAGATAGATAGAACTTTTCAATATCCGAGGAAAAATATCAAAGATTTATTGGTAAGGTAGGAAGAAATTTGAAAAAAAATTATTAAAAACTTAAGAGAGGAGAAATAAGCAAGGAAAAGCCAATTCATAGTTTCAAGAACACCAGGGGTAAAAGAGGATGGGGAATATAATATAAGGCCTTTGGTCTAGTAATTAATAAATTTGGAGTGGGTTTTTAGAAAAGTTGTAGGCATAGATGCCAAATAGAAAATAATCTATTTATAGTGGGTAATGAGGAAATAAATTAAGGAGTGTATAACTTCTTTCAAAATTTTGACTATAGTTTGAAATGTTCACCTAATTTATTTTTTTTAAAAATCATTTTTAATATTCCAAATAAGCAAAAGGCACATGTCACAGTGTTTTTATGTGAGAGGTAAAAATCATTCATTACAACCTAAAAGTGCTTTTCTCCTTTTATTATCCACCAAGAATGGGAAACATTTTAGAACAATAGGCACTTTGAAATCTGAGATATACTAAGTGGGTGTGCACACAGTGTGTATTTGGAAACATCTATTACTATTCTTGCACAGGTGATTATGCTGAAGAAGCCAGATTTTTCAAGAGCAACAATAATGTACATTGCCTCATCAAAATGAACAGTTAAATGCATATCCCCACACCAGTTAACAAACAAATGTTATGTTGGACACTTGTGCCTCCCACATGTACTGGCCATAATGAAATTGTAAGAACCAGCTTTTCATTGTTGAACTCAGAGGACACAGAATAATTTAATCATAGAAACCAAAGCAATAAAATGTTTGAAAGTATTTAATCCAATATCTTCATTGTATGGATAAGAAACTTGAGGTTCACAATGTTATCTGAACTGTCCGAGGTCACTTAGCAGGTTTGTAGCAGAGCTAGGAGCGTAACACACAATTTATACTTTAAATTCCATGACCATCTCTGGAAACTGTTCATTTTAGCCACCTTTTCTCTTTTGGTTGCTACAATGAAATCAATGTTTAGAAATTACAAGTTAATGAGGAATTTGACATATGAATAAGGGTGAAAAGTGGTAAGGATGTGTTTCAAATTAAAGAGAATATAAAGCAGTCAAAGCATAGGAGAAATGCCAAAATTACAAACCAGGTTGTTATTCATAAAGACCTAAAATGCAAAATCATACAAGTAAAAAATAGAACTTAAGAAATAATAAAATAATTAGAGGGAAAATAACTGACTACATATTAGTGGCTTCTGTTGTGCACTTAGTCCTTTAGTAGACATGTCAGAAGATTCATGAGAAGCATGTATCATGGCCCCTGCCTTCAAGGAACAATTTTATCCACAAGAATAATTATAAAGAGGACTTACATAGCACTTATTAAAATCTAGCCACTGTTCTAGTGCTTGCTGCATATTATCATTCACAATAAGTCTATGATATAGACAATTGCTGTCATTATCTTCATTTTACAGATGAGGAAACTAGACAACAAATGTTATATAATGTATTAGTTTCCTAGGGTTGAAATAACAACTTACCACAAACTGGGTAGCTTAAAACAATAGAAATTTAATCCTCACAGTTCTGAAGTGTAGAAGTTCAAAAGCAAAGCCATGCTCCCTCTGTAAGGGAGAATACTCACTTGTCTCTCCCTGACTTTTGGTGGTGGCTGTAAACCCATGCAGCTTCTTGGCTTGCAGATCCATCACTCTGGTCTCTGCTTATATCATCACATGTGTCATTCTCTTCTTATAAGGACACCAGTCATAATGGAAATAAGGGCCACCCTACTCCAATATGACCTCATCTTAACTAATGACACCTGCAAGGACCTTATTTCTAAATACAGTCACATGCTGAGGTACTAGGAGTTAGAAATTCAACAGAACTTTTTGAGGAAAACCATTCAACTGAGAAAATATAACTCATTGTGGTTCACATAGTTACTAGGAGGAAGAGCCAATGTCATCATATTCCAGAGATGATTCTCTGAACTACTGTGCCATTAGATAATTATCTAAGATCTCAAAGAATAGTGGTATGACTGTGTGCTGGAGCACTGTTAAAATGCTGAAGCTCCAATTAGATCATTGACAAGGATGAATTTAGTCTAGTTGGAGAGGATGTCAGGGGCTCCTAAGTGAGTGAAACCATTGGGATAGACTCAGACTAGATCAAAACAACTGGAATAATGAATATAAAGTCTTGGAAGAAAATGTTCTGTTCCAGAATCCTGTGATTGAGAAATATCTATAAAAGGAAAAAATAACTTTAACACTAGATAAAAATGAACCTATCCAGTCCACTTCTGTGTCTGTAATATGCTTAAACCTTCTTTATGCCTTCACCTCCAATATCATTTGTTCTGATTAGTTACCTTATAACAATTAGGGCAGCATTTTTTTCTTTCTTTTGAAGGGAGAAAGATTAGGAAATGATTACCAAAGTAAAAGTGGCATTATAATTAGAAAATTGATAGTTTTGCTTCTGGTAATAGTAACTAGAAATGTAGACCAGTTTTCCACTTAAGACAACCAGAAAATGTACAAATTTGGATTTTAAAAAATCTGCTGAATGACATTGGTAAGGCAACATAATAGTATTTATTATGTTGCATTTAGGGCAACTTTTCCTCTAGTACTCATTTCCCAGTTCCAGAACAATGACAACACAAATTTACATAAGAGACTGATCAGAGATTTTGAAAACATAGCATGTTTATGCGGACAACTGGAGTCTAGTATCAAACAAAGTTGAGAGTCAGTTGAAAGCTGTGTTTGAGGTAGAGATTCCAAAGGGCTGAACCTTAGAAGTAAGGGTAAAGTGGGACTGTGCTAGCTCTCCTAGGGATTGCATTCCACCTGCATCATCTTAATTTTCTAATACTGTTAGTGAAGTTCCATATTGTTAGTGTCCACAAAAGTTTGCTCAAAATAAACCAATAAACTCCTTTCCGTAAAAAGATAGCATTAGACTAGTTCTCAAATTATTTTCACAAAAAATATTTCAAATGTATTCTTCAACACACAATAAAAATAACCAGGGACATAAACATGCAAGGAATCATGAATTAATAGTAGAAACAGACTATATAAACAGACATATAAGCTCTAAATTTGGAGTAGATCGTGTATAGATTTTAAAATAACTAGGCTTATCGGGTTCAAAGAGATAAAAGATTGAGAATTTAGGCAGACAATTAGAAAATATAGAAAGTAATTAGAAAACAAAACAATTGAAGTTTTAGAATTTATTAGCACAATGAGCAAAATCAAGACCTCATTGGATTAGACACAGTCAAAAAGGAAGAACCAGAAAAGAGGTCAGAAATTATTAAAGGTAGAAAATAAAGGAGAGTAAAAGTTCAATGTAACAAGGAAGGAAGAATGGTATAGAAACAATATTCTTGAATTTTCAAATGCTGAAGAAAAATATGAAATCATAAATTCAAGAAACTTCATGAAGGACAAGCATAATTAAAAGAAAATAATTAATTAAACATAAACAAAACCCCCCATAAAATTGGTATAAATAAAGTCAAAGAGAAAAATATTGAAATGCTTAGACTTCCACTGACTTCTTAATGAATCAATATCATAATATCTTTCTGAAATGCTGGAAACATACGTTTTTAAGAATTACACTGCAATAACAATATTTTCAGACAAAAGACAGCTAAAAGAATTTTTAAGTAGACTCATGATAAATAATATAAAATTATTTTTAGGCTGTAGACTAATGCTGCCAGATAAATAAAAGTATTCTAAAAATATATAGAGAAAAATGAAAAAGAAAAATATGTTGGTAAATCTAATAAATAATGATTATAAAAAAACACATATAAATACAAAAGATTATACATCAAGAACTAATTTGGTATATTTCAGGACTGCAAAATGGCTTAATATTTGGAAATCAATTAATGTAATTAATTAGTAAAAAAGAAATTTTTTCTATGACAATCTCAGTAGATGCAAAAAAAATACAGATAAAATTTAATATCCATTAACAGTTACCAAAAAAAAAAAAAAACTAAGAAAATGAAGAAAAAAGCTTTCTAAAATTGATCAACAGTGTCTAAAGAAAACACCATAATAAATGGTTGTGTTGGGTTTAAAGTTTTTACTTAAAGATCTGGAATGACTCATAGACATTTATTATTTCTATTCAACATTGTACTGGAGGTCTTAGCTAAAGCAATGAGAAAAAGTAAGTTTAAGAACTAAGAAAGAGAAAATAAAGTGTTATCTTTGCAGATATGTTTATATACACAGAACAAATTTTAAAATCTACACAACAATTATCAGGATACATGATGTAGCAAGCAAGCTAAACAAAGTCAATATACAAATTTAATTTTATTTCCATGTGATAGCCAAAATACTTGGGTAATGAATGTAAAAGAATATACTATTTATAGTAGCATCAACATTATCATCTAAGAATAAACTTTAAATATTTTTTAAATGTCTATGTAGAAAACTACAAAATATTAATTAGATTTAAAAAGTTAAGGGACCTATATAGAATCTTATAATATGTTCAGGAATTGAAAGACTCAACATTGTAAAGCTGGAACTTCCCTCCAAAGTGATCATATCTCTATTTATACTTCAATATAAAACCCAAGAAATTTTGTAATTGATTGGTTGATTGATTGTTTCAATTTGTTTGAAACTTCACAATCTAAGTAAGAAATATACTAGTATACTTGAATGGGCATATCCAAATAGAAAATCAGAAGGACCAATACATATGTAAATAATGACCCAACTTTATTACTCAGGGGGACATGAAAATTAAAACCAGAGATACAGCTAAGTACAAACGCTTTGGGTTTGTGAAATTAAGATTGACACTACCAAGTGTGGGCAAGAAAGTAAATCAAAAGATCTCTTATACTCTGCTGGTGAGAATATAAATTTTCACAACAAATCTAGGAATCAGTTAGACATAATTTTCTAAAATTGAAGATTTGCATATGCTGTGACCCAGTGTTTTTAGTCTTAAGCATATAGCTAACAGAAATGCATGAATGAATGTGTATTGCTCATACAGCAAACATGTAACAATCTAAATGTTCACCATAAGAAGAATGTAGAATTAAATTGTGATATATTCATACACTGCGAAGAATAAAGTATTGAAAATGAATCATTGTGGTTGCATAAAATAACAAAGATAAATTTCACAAACATTTTATTGAGGGAGAAACCATGCACAAAAATAATTCATACTATATTATTTAATACATAGAAATTTAACTATATAGAAAGAGTTTCCAGGTACAAACTAAGGTGTTCCTACTCTTTAAAAAAAAAAAAGCAAACTAATGATCATGATGCATTGAGATAGTGGTTTCTCTGAAGTAAGACAGAACAGTGATTGAGAGAGAGCAAATGGGACCTTCCATGGTTGCTAATAATTTTGTTTTTAACCTGGGTTATGGTTCTTGGATGTTAACTTTTGTAATAAGTTTTTGAGTTACATATTTTTGTACACATTTCCATTTATTGTTATTTAACAATTAAAAAGTAAAAAAATTATTAATGTCTACACTTTTAATTATGTTATAAAATCCAGCCCCTAATGGAGGTATGAGGTCATATAAATAGATCCAAATGTAACACTGGACAAAAATATCATGTAGTGATGAGTCTAATGTGAGACTCATACATAGAAAATATATCTCGATTTCTTCTTGTAATTATTAAAATGTATTGCCATCAAAAAGTTCATGTCAATTTTATTTAACTAGATGGCAATAGTAGTTGACAGAGTAAATGCATTACAGCTTAATAAAAAAGTAACAAGTTGACCTTGTAACCATGGTAACAAGAGATAGTTTAGACATAAAGTCCATTTGTAATTAGTTAAACAAGCACATAATGATATCTTCTATATGCTAGATATTGTGGTAGACAAAATATACATGATCTTTGTCCTTCAGTTCATATTCTAGTATGGGAGAAAAACAAATGCAATGGAAGCCATACCTAAAGGGTATGTAATAATCCCCAAAGTGATTCCTTTATAGCTCCTTCAATTTTGCATTTTTGATGCCCAAACCATAGACTGAATTAAAAGGAATATACTATCTTCTCTTATTCTTCTAGTAGCTCCTCAATAATATTAGTTTATGGATAGAAGAAAGGAGGAAAAAAGTCAAAATATAGAAAAGAAAGTCCAAGATGGCATAAAAACCAGGGAAGACAAGAGTAAGTGGGTTCATAACCAGAACATGACTCAAATTAGATAAACACAGAATTCAGCGGGCTAACACTTAAAAGTTTCCTTCCAGTTTTTCCTTCTCTTCTCTTCTCTTTCTCCTCTCCTCTCCTCTCCTCTCCTCTCCTCTCCTCTCCTCTCCTCTCCTCCTCTTCTCTGTTCTTCTCTTCTCTCCTTTTCTTTTCTCTTCTCTTCTCTCTCTTCTCCTCTTCTCTCTCTCTTTTTCTCTCTACCTCCCTCCCTACCTCCTTTCCTCCCTCCCTCTGTTTGTTTCTGGTATAATATTTTCATGGCCACTTGAATTAGTTTTAATGACTTTTGAAGGAACTGAATAATAATAATTAGGATTTCAATCAGGAAAAAGTTGGTAGGAATAGAGCATGTAAGACCTAACATCTAAATTTAAACAAACCATCAATATAATTTTTGAGTTGAGATTTATAAGCATTTTTCATTGCTCCAAGGAATTAAAATAAATATTATTCATGCCTGGTTTCAAAATAAGCTTAACTTCTCTTTTAAACAATTACACCAAAGAATTCAGGAGTTAGATGGGTTTAAGTTTCTGCAGGTAAAATCTATAATTTTGCATACTTGCTATAGGAAAATAAAGATAAAAATTAATCTCCTGAAAGATGCCCTGTTGCTCAGATAAATTGCAATAAGTGTTGACACATTTATTTTCTTCTTTATTTCTTAATGTGTATCAGAAAGTTGCTCAGTTCATCTTTTGTTGTTATTTCTATGGAAAAGGGTGTCAATAACCTAAGACTACAAAGATCTCTCTCTCTCTCTCTCTTTTTAATCAAAGCTAATTTTCAGTGTGGCATGCTTTTATAAGCAGAGCACAAATGAAATAGTAAATGCTTCAAATAGGTCTTACAAAACTTTTTATCTTCGTCATAAAAATGTCTCATCAATAGTCTTCCAAAAGATTTTCTTTTTATTTTGCCTTCAATTATTTATGTGATTTTAGGAGTAAAAATATGTCTAGCAGTGTGTTGTTACTTTGTTGACCCTTGTTTTTTTTCCAGTTCATCTCTTTTATTTCTCACCATCTCAAAGATTGCGAAAGTGCCACCATAATTTTCTGCAGTTCCTCCCAACAAGAGGTAACATCTATTTCCCCACCACCTTGTAACTTGCTCTGGGAAGTAGAATCCAGCAGAAATGACAACATGTACAATCTGTACCCAGGCCTCAAGATGTCTTGCATACCTCTCAGTCTTTGAAATCTGCCATCACCATATGACCATCTAAGGCTACCATGATGGATAGTCCAGTCATCTTTTTACTCCTAACTGATAATTGATCAATTTTCAGACACAAAAGACCTTCTTTGACCAATAAGCAAAGTAGGAACATTTCAATCCCAGCCAAGGTCAGTCTAGATCATCTGATCCAAAACATCTGAGCTAATGGTTTTGGTCATAAACCCCTACTTTCAGATTATTTGTTTTATAATATATAACTGATATACTGCCTCTCTTCTTTATTTACTTTATCCCTCCTTTCCCCCTTGTCATCAGTAATTATATATTCACTGAGCACTCATCCATCCAAATACCCTCTTATCTGCTAATCTCATTTTAGTTTTTGTGTTAATGTGTATGAGTAAATGTCATGTGTATTCTCCTTGTAACAGTGCAATGAAGCTAAATTATATTTCTGTAAAAAATTAAAAAGCTATTATCCACTTCTTAGTTTGTTAGGAAGGTTAATTTGGGTATCACAGCAATGCCTGGAATGTCATAAAAAAACTGATAAATATTAGCTATGATTATTTGGAAGAAATTCTATGGTCTTTGTAATCCTTTCTTCTAAATTGACCAGTTTTTTAATCATGGATAATCCACTCTTTTTTCTTTTTGTTTGACAGAGAAGTATACAAAAGCTTACTTCCAATGAGTTCTAAAGATTGATCTTCTTAGGGTTTTGTATTTCTTTTCTTTTTATTCTCTCTAGGGCACATAACTATGTTTATCCTCTTGTTCTTCCATATTGTAAACTTTCATGTAGTTTATTTAGGTATTTTTTCAGTGTCTGTGTTACTCATATCTATGTAATTAATACAGATTCCATTACAGACCTGACATGTAATTGGCCCTTAACAAATAATTATTGAAATGAATTATTTTTGAAGACTGATGTTTTAAGGTGTCAGAGACTGTGTTAATGAAACTTAGTTTTAGTGCTATGTTATACATATGCATATAGGTACATATATTAACAAATATGAGAATACATTTAAAGTTTGACTTAATTTCATAGAAAGAGCACCTATAAATTAAAACATGAGGAATTATTAAATATAATTCATTATACTATGTTTCATTGAATTCTTTGGTTTTAGTGTTAGTTTTATTACCAGAGGTAGAATGACATAGATGCTATAACAATTTATTTCAAGTTATAGAAAATGCCTTCACTTTACTTAGCTGACATCATCTTCTTTTCTCCTGAAATGATGTGAATGTAACCCCTCAAGTCTTAACCTGAATAGGGAAGTCCCAGATAGAACTGCCATTCTAGACACACCATGGGACATATCTTTTCTCTCACTCCCAATTGACCTTCAGGATTTAACCCTCTAATCACTGGGCTTGTTCTACTATTGCCAAATTTCCCCTCCTTATTCTTTCCCACAGTGATCTACTAAGAAAACAGAAATTTCTCCTTGCTATCTTTCCCATGCAAAATGACATTATAAAATAAATTTGTTGCTTAGGACATTTGTTATTCAGTGTATCATTCATTGGCCAAGTACTATATTAGTTACTATAATATGTAAATACTGAATCAAAATAATTTACCATTTAATACCATGTGACAAATATTTTATAAAGTGAAACTTTTAATGATGATATTAATGTAGACATTTTGAAGTTTACAAATCCAGTTTGGATAAAGTAGAATCAACAGACACTGACTTTTAAACATTTTATTCCCTTAAACCTTAGTATGATGGTAGTCAGAGTATCAGACTTTTTGATTATAAAAATATAGGTACTTCTACCAGTTCTTCTTCATTAGGAAGCATTTTCTTCTGTTGAATTTACTGATTCAGTGATTTCCAGACCAGATCTTTCTAATTCAAGTCGGCAGAACAATGCTTATGATCAGATAATAAATGCATATTTATAAACCAAAATCATATTGAAAATGCTCCAGGCAAGTGTATAGTATAATAAATTTAGGTTAGAGAAATGAAGTATTTGTTAGAGTCATCTAATTTCTTTGGGGCCATTACTTATCTGATTTAGCTACCTGCCTTGATCAGCACTAAAATTTTCTCTGGGTCACATTTGGTATGGAAAAAAAAAAAGAAGTAATCAGGTACTAAAAGATGAGTAAACAAACTAGCCCTGTTAATCAGCATTAATACTACTTTTGTGTCAAAAATAATAGCCCAGGCTCTTGAGGGGAAATAAAAATTGGCAATGAAGAAGCATAACAATACTAATTTAGTGCCAAATTTTTATCTTCAGCCACTAAGTAGGCATTGTTGGTGCTATAGACAATGCAAAGTTAATTAAAATATTTAACTAAATAAATATTTAATGTGAATGATTAGCTCAACTCAGTGAAAAAGTCAGGTTCATATGGATGTGTACCTTAATGGAAAACCTAGCAGTGTTTATTTCTAAGTCACTGATGAAAGAAAATGTATCTTGATATGTTACTATATCTATGCTGATAATTGTGGGGATTTTGTGGGGGGTTGGTTTTTGTTTTTTGGGAGGAAAAGGGATTTCTCAACAGATAAAGGCAGTGAAATAGAGCTAGAAAGTGAGAACATGTAACCTGATCCTCCACATGACTTCAGCAAGTAAAATGGATGCTGGCATAGGTGGCTGAGGTGCTCACTATAAGTCTACATTTGGGATACATGACCTGAAAGAAATATAGATTGTAGATAAACATTCCCGAAGAAATCAGTCATGCTAGTTAGAGGAAATCAGGATTTAAATATATAGTTTTATGAGATCCATATCATAAAGGATGTAAGAAGCATAAGTTTCACTCTCCAGATGCTAGCAATCTAATGGGGAATACATAGCATAGACACACAAAGCAAAAATGAAAGATAGTGCATGGAATACAAGCATCATATTCTATGAATTGATAGTGAAAGATACATCATTCATTTATTTACCAAACTTTTTAGATTTCTCTTATGGTCTAAACACTGTGGTAGAAGATGGGGCTAAAGAGAATGAAGTGAGTACCTTGTCCTCACACAGTTTATAGTCTAATAGACGATTATAATAGAGTATTATAAAACAATGTGGAAGAAATATCTGCAAAAAATACTGTGCAAACTCAATGATAATTAAAATTTATTGATCACTTCTATGTCTTATGTTCTGGTCTAGGTAACTTGCAATAATTAACTTATTTAACCTTGTAATAATTCTATAAAGTAGGTGCTGTCATTTTCATCCCATTTTAGAGGTGAAGAAGCTGAGGTGTCCCAAAGGTTACAAACAAATAATTGATATATTTTGGCTTTGAATCACCAAGGACAGCCCGAAGTCCTAGCTGGACAATAGTAATCTGCCATCTCACACAAATGAGTTTATCTCAACTAGAATTTAGCCAGTAAGACGTTAAAGATGAGTGTGCACAGGGTGAGCATGCCAGGCAGAAGAGAAAGTATCATCAAGGTTCGAAGAAGAGCATGGTGTTTCCTGGAAACCAAGTGTAACCTGGTGTTACTGAACACAAAGACAGAGACTAGGAAACAAGAAACAAGGCTGGTTTACTGGTGAAAATATTGGGCAGGAAAAATTATATAAGCCTTTATATTAACATATCAATACTTATGTACTAGTGGTCATGGCATAGCAATCTAAAAAGCCTGAGTAACAGAAATAAAGAGGTTATACAGAGGTTATTTTTTCTTTTGTTTTGTTTTTGTTTTTGATATTAAATTATAGGAGTTCCTAATATATTTGGGATGATAACTCTTTATCAAATATATGGTTTGCAAAAAATTTTCCCCAACATTTAATGTGCCTTTTAACATTATTAATTTTTTTCCTTTGCTGTGCAAAAGCTTCTTAGTTTAATGTAGTCCTATTTTTGCCTTTGGAATTATTTCCCCCGCAAAAAAGTCATTGCAAAGACCAAAGGTAAGAATCTTTTTTCCTATTTTCTTTGGGAGGAAGGTCTTATGTTTAAGTCTCTAATCCATTTTGAGTTGATTTTTGTGTATGGTGTAAGACAAAAGTCCAATTCCAATCTTTTTGCATATGGATATCTAATTTCTCGGCAACCTTTATTGAGAGACTATCCTTTCTCCATTGTATATTCTTGGCCTCTTTGTTGAAAATTGGGTAAATGCATATGTAAGCATTTATTTCTGACCGCTCTATGCTGTTTCATTGGTCTATGAGTCCTTCCTTATGCCAGTACCATACTGTTTTGATTACTGTAGCTTTGAAATATATTGAACCCAGAATGTCTCACGCCTCTAGTGTTGTTTTTCTTACTCAAGGAACTTGAATAGACATGCTTCCAAGGAAGACATACAGATGGCCAACAAGTAGGTAAAAAGGTGCTCAACATCAGTAATCATCAGGAAATGCAAAGCAAAACCACAAATAGATATCACCTCACACTTCTTAAGATAGCTATTATCAAAAAAAAAGTAAAAGTGAGTACTGATGAGGATGTGGAAAAGAAACCCTTATACATTTTGTCTGATGATGAAATGTAAGTTGACATAGCCACTATGGAAAAAGTATGAAGATTTCTTGAAAAATTAAAAGTAGTATTTCCATATGTCCTAGCGATCACTTGTCTGGGTATGTATCCAAAATAATGAAATGTGTATCTCAAAGAGATACCTGTATTCCTACTATTCACAACAGCCAGTATGAAAACAAACTGAATGTCTGTCAGTAGATGAATGGTTAAAGAAAATGTGGTAGTTACATACAATAGAATATTATTAAAAAAGAAATCCTATCATTTGGAAAATATGGATCAGTCTGAAGGGCATTATAGTAAGACAAAAAAGCCAGACCAAAAGACTAAATGCTGCATGATTTCACTTGTTTGACAAATCTAAAATAGTTGAATTCATAGAAACTGAGTAGAATGGTAGTTAATAGGGACTGATAGGTGGAAGTGGTGGAGAGGCATTGGTCAAAGGGCCCAAAGTTTCAGTTATAAGTCCTAAAAATACACAGTGCCTATAAATAACAATACTATACTGTATACTTAAAAATTTGCTAAGTGGTAAATTTTGTTAGGTATTTTTATCACAAAAAAAGATAAAGAGGGGAGAAAGAAACTTTTGGAAGAAATGAATATGTTTATGGCAGAGATTGCAGTAATGATTTCATGGCTGAATACTTACCTCTAAAGTCATCAAGTTGACTATACTGAATATGTACAGCTCTTTATATGTCAGTCATATCTGAAAGGAAGACAAGGGGTTACTTAAATATCATCAGCATCTAAAAACAGCCTAATCCAATCTGTGATTATCTACTATACAGACCCTTCCTATAAAGCAGCACCTGAGTTAGAAATGGTGCAGTTAGAATAGATATTCCTACTATGAGTGCTATATTTTATGTTCTACCCATTATTCTTGTGGAATTAAATCTGCACTTTAGATTTTAGCTAAGTTATTTTTGGTGAGTTCTTGTGCAATTTTTCATTCTTTTCTTGTTTTCATTTCTAACCACAAGGCAAAACTTTGGTAAGTAATCTCTGAAAAATATGATATTAACCTCCATTATATGTTAAGATCAGAATTCATTTTATTTTCCCCTTGTAATGTAGAACTCCACTTTAGTATATAAATAAATTAAATCTTGGTCATTAAATGGGAATAAGGGCTATTTGCACACATCTTCTGATACTTTTTGAGCATTTCCTTCTGAAGAAAAAAAATCATTTTAGAAAACAAAGAAAAAATGCATACCTTGAATAGTCTCTGATTATCCTGTTCAGACCTGAATTTAACTTCTATATTTCTCGCCATGACCCGGAGAACCTTCATTTGATCCCAGTTATATATGAAACATAATTAAATGGAACAATTTGAACAAATAATCACATGAATTAATATTAGTAGTTGAAAAGTGATAGCTACAGTCTTTTTAAATATTAAAGTAAACAATTTTATCTAAATGTAGCTCATCTGTTGAAGAAGTATGGCTGGCATGAATTGAGCAAAAGCTCTGAGCTAGGCACTCTGCTAGGCACTTTAATCCTCAAAAGAGAAGTGCAAAATAGTTGCTCTGAATCTCTTTTTTACAGATCAGAAAATAAAAGCCATGAAAAATTAAATAGCTACTGAATGATGGATCTGTAACTCAAATCCAGAGTTATCTGAGTACACAAATTCCTTATGGTTTCTATCCTGAAACTCTGATTCAAATCATAACTTCTTGATGCCTTTCTTGACAGTATTGGCCCATACCAATCTCTTTTGTCTGAAATCCTACATACTTAGAGTTTATGCAGTTCAATTCACTTGAGTTGTGTAGAGCATGCCTTCTTCTCTCATGGCTTACTTGTCTCATTTCATTCATGTCATGCACAGTGGCTGAATACCTACAGAATTTGGACTAATTACCAGTGATTGATTATTACAGGAAAGCCACAGACTGGTGCAGCATTTCTGATTCTGGTCTGCAGATCACTTGCATCAGAATTATACAACAGTATGTATATTTTGAGCAAGATGATTTTGTTGCATGTAAATCTAAGAATCACTGGTCTAGTTAGTTAGGCCCATCTCCTCAACCCAAATAGAAATTTGTTATAAGGTAGAAATTGTGTCACTAATTTTTGTGTCTGTATTATGCCAAAGGCAATCCTAGGCATAAAATAGATACTTAGTATTGATTGAGAGCAAACTGCAGGATTGCAGAAGCCTTCTTAGAAGAGACTCCCAAACTGAATCTTGATGAATGTATGAAAAAAAAAGCCCAGCATAGAAAAGTGAAAGGATGCTCCAGGTAGGTGGATTAACATGATCAAACAACAGAGAGGTGAAATAATACACTGAGTATAGAGTAATTCCTAAAATCAAGGAATGGGTCACTAATTAGGGTGTCTTATACACTGACATTATATATTAAGATTTTTTCAGAGACAGAACCACTTAGTTTGTTCCTGATGCATTTCCACATGGAAGGGTTTTGCATGTTTCCCAAGGAAGAATACTATCTCACTTACTAGTAGTGATGGCAATGCCTAAATTATAATGTAAAATAATTGTCATTTGTGCCCTTAAGGAAATGAGCTATTTGATCATGGAAATTGAGACAAAAGGGATGATGGCTGAGACAGTGCGTCCGATTCAAGTTTTATGTGGGCAAGAACAACATCTGTTCTCCTCACCACTGAAAATCCAAAGAAACTTTGTACAATACTTTTGTTTCACCTATTGCTCTATACCAAGCTTCTCTTCAAGTTAATCCATAAATCACTTAAAACTGCTTTCATTTTTATGTAACATAATCAGAAATTTTCAATTCTACACTCTTCCTGACTCAGAATAACAAACCAACTGTTTCTCATTTCCTGATTCAATGTATTGGAGTCCCTGCTATGTGCCAAGCATCATACAGGAGTGTCAGAAATAGACAAGTAAAAATATTTGTCCTGTTTATTCAGTGAGATCACAGTCTAAAAAGACCTTGTGGGTATTTGATGAGAAATTGTTCAAAAAAATTCTATTACAAGCACTAGTTATGCAATGATGACAAACTAGATTAAGTATGAGAGAACCAATAACCATTAGCCACTATCATGTCATCTGTGGCAGGTGAAGTCCTACATAGGAAACAATTTCTAAGAAACTTGGAGGACTTACTAAAAAGTAAGAGACTCATAGTCTTCCTTAACAATTTAACTACCCAGAAATATCTAATGATGTTTCTTCCTTAAAACCTATCTTTAACCTTCAGTTGATAAATCTTAACATTCCTGAAAGAGAACCCCCAATTGACAAAAATTCCTCTTGAACATTATGAGAGCCTTCTAAGTGTTTTGTCATATGTGAATTTCCAGGGCCATGTGTCACACTCTGCAACAGTAATACTGTTATATTCTTTGAAAAAAAATTTTTTTGCACTATGCCAGCTATATGTGATTAACAATTTAAAGTAAATTGCTGTCAGATTTGCTTAATGCAATTTTATATTTATTGCATTTAGTCATAATTCCTCATCTGATTGATAATGATATAATTTACTGAGTAAAAACCATGTTCGTGGCACTCTTCTATTTACATAAATTTATCTTATACAATCTCTATGATGAATTTTTGAGGTATGATTTTATTTTAGATAAAGGGAAATGCAGTACAGAGAAGTTAAATAACTTATGCAACATTATACAGAGGCCGTGTATGATAGAACTGCCAAACTTCAAAGATTATGCTCTTAATATGTATGCTGTTATTACATATTAAATGTTTCTGTTGAAGTCACATAAGGTGCAACAGAGAAATTATGGGTAATCTTATCAAGAACTGTAGAGTCTGAGTTTTACCCTCCTGGCAAGCTAACAAGAGAGTCTGACACACTTTTAGAGACTTTTGGATCAGGGACAGAGAATAGTTTGTTACTTGCACTATAGTGGTATCCAGAGTGGCACCATTCTTGCATTGGTTCCTTGAGTCCTAAATCCCACAAGGTCATGTGAAGAGGACCTGATGGAACCTATATATTCAATGGGTTGCATTTTAAGAGATAAACCCTGAGCTTAGGAAACTTTACCCCTTTAAAATGAGCAGAGAAAAACCATGTCTATCTTTGCTATTAAGCAAGACAATATCATCAAAGGCTGTCCATTACACATCTTTGCAAAGATAGTCTGGAACAAAGAGAAGTCAAGGGCTCACTCACAAGACTTGCAGAAATGCAAATTAACTATGAAGAATTTTCTCCCCAAGTCTCCTGTTCCTAAAATACGAATCTCTTTCTTCTTTGTGATAAATCTGTATTTCCTAAAGGAGAATTCTGTGGAGGATACTGCAATTTATCTCCTACCCCACTCCCATTATTGCATTCCCTATTGTAGTAACAAACATCCTAACTTTCAGAGGGTACATGGATTTTCAAAATAAATGCATTTTTTCAACCCTTTTGAAAGTAAATTTTAACATGTGACTAATGTCTAACTCATTACATTCCAATAGACATATAATTCCAACCATATATGTAATTTAAATTTTTTTCCATACTATTTTTTTTAGAATAAAGAGAAAGATAAGAGACTAATTTTAAGGATGTATTTAAAGTAGTATATCCAAAATATTTTCATTACAGCATGCAATCAATGTAAAAATAGTAATGGTATATTTTTCATTATTTTTTTTTCATACTAAGTCTTCAAAATCCATTGTATTTTAAACCTACAACACATCTCAGTTTGATATTGAGCTGTTGTAGCTTATATCCTCAATAGCCACATATGGCCAGAGGCTATTGTGTTGGACAGTACCCATCCAGCCAGTAAGACGTGAGAAAAAATGATGTGTGCAATTTCTAAATTGTATTCTGAAAAAGGAAAGAATGCCCTTTTTCTTGCCTCATCTATTCTACTACTTTGATGCGTTAATGGTGACAAACCATTATAGGCATAGTGGGGACAACATTGAAAATAGCTGGATTTCCAAGGAGTGGAGTATGTAGCCATTATGTAATTATTCTGTTTATACTGTTATCAGGGAGAAAAAGAAACTATATTGCTGAAGTCATATTATTTTGTTGTCTCTTATAGCAATTAAAACTTTATCCTAAATAATATAAATTGTGTCTTATTCATTTATGTATTCTCATTACCAAATGAAATACAACCCTGCAAATGTTTATTGAGGTAAGATGTGAGGGCACAGCAATGATCTAAATCACAAGGTCATCTTACAAATGGATATACAGTGGCTGAAAGTCACACTCAGAAGTGGATGCTAAGCAAGATCCATTTCTCATTAATATTCCAGAAATGGACAGTTCAGTATTGCTATATAAATAAAAGTATTTTTAGAGGCAGTAATGTAATATGTCCTTTTCTAGATATACAGATAACACAAAATAGTGCTTAATCTCTTGCTAATCTATAAACACAGGCATTATTTTTTTGAATTATTTATACACACACACATATGGTATGGTATGGTCTAGAAAGACTTGCTAAATGCACTGGAATTTGAGTTAGATCTTGGAGGACAGGTAGGATTTAGTTGAACACATATAATCTTTGTTATCTATTTTTTAGTTAGAGAGTGTGGTATCTTCTCAGCCCTATATTTTGAACTGTAAATTAATATACAGCTTGTTCCCTGTCTTAAAATAACCCTAATTTTTTATTTCTACCACTAAGTGCTTATTTTATTTTATTATCACTAATGAGATAAAAATGATGCATGAGCTATAAAAGTAATATATATCCATAGTAGGAGACTCGGTAAACCCTGAACGTTATGAAGAAACATGAAAAAAATCACTTGTAATCTCATCACTCTAAAATAATCACTATTAATGTTTTACCTTTTGTCTTACTAATATGTTTTTGAATTATACACACACATGCATATACACACACATACATCTTTACATAATTTGGTTGGGATCACCCTTTATATACAATTTTGTATGTATTGGTATGTACACTAAATGTTATATTATAGGCATTTCATTTATTAAAAACTTTTAGTGATATTATTTATACAGGCTGTATAATAAACAATCAAATGAATGTGTATTATCACTTATTTAATTATTGTTATTTTCAAATTTTTAAATTATATTTGGCATACAATATATCACTTTCAGGTGTACAACATAGTGGTTAGACAATTACATAACTTATAAGATGATCATCCCAATAAATGTAGTACCCATCTGACACCATACATAATTATTACATTATTACTGACTGTATTCCTCATGCTATTTGCATCCCCTTGACTATTTTGGAACTACCAATATGTACTTCTTAATCTCTTCCCTCTTTTCACCCATCCCCCCAATCCCTTCCCATCCAGCAACCAATAAAATGCTTTCTGCATCTATGAGTCTCTTTTCTACCTTATCTCTCTGTTCACCTTGTTCTTTAGATTTCATGTGTAAGCAAAATCATGTGGCACCTGTCCTCTGTCTGACCTACTCCACTTAGCACAATATCCTCTTGGACCACCCATGTTGTTGCAAGTGGTGTTGGGAGCTATTCTTGATGAATCACCTGCAGACAGGTTGGAGTTTCCTGCAAGCTAGAAGTTTGCAGAGCAGGTGGGCTCATTTACTGAAAGAGGAAGTTTGGCTTAATGGATAGCTCATTACTGAAGGAGGAAATTTGGCTTAATGTTGAATGTTTCTTGCCCCAGGGAATAAGAGACAAAAACAGGAACAAGGATGTTTTGCGAGAACTTATGTAAAGGTCAACTCGGGGTGTGGTATTTACTGTTAGCCTTCCCGACTCTATCTCTCTGTCTGTCTGTCTCTCTCTCTACTCTCTCTCTCTCTTTCTTTTCTCAATCCTCACTCCCCCTCTCAGGAACTGTTCTATCTTAGCCGGCTGGCTCCAGCAAAGTGGCAAGATTTCATTCTCTTTTTATGACTGAGTAATATTTCATTGTATGTATGTACCACTTCTTCTTCAGTCCCTCATCCACCGATGAACACCCAGGCTGCCTCCATATCTTGACTACTGTAAATAATGCTGCAATGAACATATGGATTCACATATCCCTTCAAAGTAGTGTTTTGAGTTTTTTTAAAATAAATACCCAGAAGTAGAATTACTGGTTCTTCTTTTTCTCTTGTTATAGCCTTTGTTTTAAAGTATT
Source organism: Macroglossus sobrinus (assembly GCA_004027375.1). Classification (NCBI taxonomy): domain Eukaryota; kingdom Metazoa; phylum Chordata; class Mammalia; order Chiroptera; family Pteropodidae; genus Macroglossus; species Macroglossus sobrinus. Next base: position 329,363 of record PVKZ01000557.1, read on the forward strand.
TTTGTCTGGTATAAGTATTGCTACTACAGCTGAGATATGTCTCTCAGTTTTCAATCCCCCAAGCAGATGTGGGACCAACTCATTTTATGTCTCTTCCCTTGCTACCAGTCTCAAGGTGGTCCCTCTGATATGTCCTTAGTTGTATAACTTCTGTTTAGCTAGACTCTAGGTGATGTTCAATGAGATTTTGTAGTTGTAATTTTGATGTGGCCATGAGAGGAGGCAAACACAGCATTTATCTACTCTACTATCTTGACTTGAAATCTTAATCATTGTTCTTATTTCGGACATTTACATTCTTTTCTTCACTCTTATAATTGATTTTTGTTAAGTTTGTGCAAACAATATTTGTCTAAATCTCTGATTATCCTCTTGAGTTTTATTTCTAGGAAATTTCTCAAGTATTTTGACACATATTGCCAAAGATATTGTCAAAATTACACTTAAACAACAATATATATATGTATTTCCAATTTCTGTGTTCACCAATTGAATGTCATTCCCTTTTAAATTATTTGTCAGTATTTTTTTAATTATACAATTGATACAATAGATGTATGAAAAAGTACAAATAAAAGAGAGGTAATAGAAAATATTAATTACATTATAAATTAACAAAATGCATATTACTTTTCATCCTGAAAAGGCATTCAATGTAATGAACATCAGTTCATGTGAACAATATCATTTGATTTGATTTTATAAGTACATAATAGTTTATTGCATGAATACCATAATTTATTTAATAAAATACGGGACATTTAATACCTGATTTGTGCTGTTGTATAAATGTGCTGTTGTATAGACATGCTCATATATATATTTTGTGTACACATTTAGGCTGAATTTGAATAGCAGAAATATTAGGTAAGCAATTATAAGCCTCTTGAAATCTTTTGATAAATATCACAATAGTGTCAGAAAGAATAAAATTTGTAATTCAAACAATAATATATGAATTTTTTGTCGATAACTTGACTATTTGATAGGCAAAAGCAGTATTTCATTGATTATTCAAGTTGTATTGCTTTTATTAGTTGCAATGTTGAATAAGTTTCTGTTATTTACTGAGAATATATTTCATGATATATAGAACTGAGTCTCAAGAATCTGAATTTTTTAAGCTTCTTAGACATTTCCTATGTACACAGTAGTTTAAAAAATTTTCCTCAGGGAGTTTATAGGGTTCAGCCCCATGCAGATTATTATTATTTTTTGATTGAATGCTTTCTCAACTTAACAGGTCAATGGTTTTTTTATATAATCTCTTACATGAATGATCATGTTCTGCTTTTGATTTTGCATTTTAATTTAGAACATCCAGTACAATTGCTTTCTCAGTAAAACTCACTTTTGTTTTTTTTTGTTGTTATTTATCGTTAACTTTCGTTTTTGTTGTTGTTGTTGTTGTTGCATCATTCCTGGGAAAAAAGATATTTTGCAAGCAAAGGTTAAAAGAGGTTAAAATTAAGCAAAGTACTTAAAATTTGTCTGTGAATTAGTAAAAACCACTTTGAAAAATGCTCTATTTTAAATAGTACATTTATGTAATGGCCTCATTGTACCCAGAAAGACACTGGAGACTGAGATAGACTCAGACCCCAGAGAATTATGACATATGAAATGAGCCTGGAATTCAACATAAATTAGGATATTGCTTTTCTGATAGTTTCTTGTTACTAAGAAGTAAATTTTAAAAGTATAGTTTCTGAATTACTGTGAAATCATGATCAAAGGCTACCTCATAAAAAGAAATGAAAATTAACAAAAGTGCAGTTTCATGCTGCTAAGTCAGGTGCAGGTGTGGTCCACTATGGAGCCTGCAGGGACCATAGGAAAATTTAATTATATTCTAGCAATGATTCTTCTTTCAACTTAATAGCTTTTATTCTCTCATAGCATTTGTTACCATAAATGACACATGCAAGCCAATTTAGCACTGTAGAAATATCCCAAGAGATGATGAAAGAGAGGATCTAAATTTCAGATTTTTAAGAGAGTAAAGTATGTGGACACTGTAACCTGTGAGGGACGTATAGAGAGCTTTCATTTGTCCCAAGCCCATGGGGAGTGAAAAACATTAGAATCAAAGAGCTCTTGTTGCTCTTTGTGAAATGAGTTAGTCATTTCAAGCCAATTCCTCATGAACAGATGTCCAGACAACAGTTGCTGTGGTTACTGTTAACAAAACCTGTTTGGTTTTGGAAAGTGAATCAAATGTATATGCTATATACAATTATTGTATCAGAGAGTACTTGCACAGAATCAGCAGAGTAAATGTAGTAATACTGTACAGCATTTTCAGATTATAGAAGTAATTTTTGGTCTTAGTATATTTGGACCAATATAAACAACTACAGATACTAAAAATTATAAGGAATTCAAAAAAGCTTTGAATCTGTTTCTGGCACCAGTGCAATTTAGATCTCTAAGAAAGCATATACTTTATTAAGGAAAAAAAAAACATAACTAAATTTGTTAACTTTCCTTGACAATATGTTACAGAATATTAAAAATGGATTAAGAAAATAATTCTAAGTTTTTCAAGATTCTTTCTCTATAAAGTGTTTTTTTCCTTTTCTTCTAGTTATAAAACAAATAATTAGTTATAAACATATATAAACTGTTACTAAATAACCCATATTTTTTTCTTAAAAATTTGCCAGCTTCAATTCATGATTATTTGGATTTATAAACAAAATCCAGTTCATTATCATGCTGTATCAGGATATAGTGAGCCACTGCTTTAGTATTGTTTTTGCTTTAGACTACTATTCTATTCAAGAAAATTAATTTGCATACACACATAAGAGAAGTGTCTAAACATGATTTATCTTATAGAAACTAGTGATTAGATTTCTAGGTTTTAAATATTGATGAAAAAATTTTTCAGACCACTTATCTTAATTGGTGGTGCTGGTTGCAGTGTATATGGGAACTCTCTTTATTCTCTTCATAACTTTTCTAGAAGCTTAACATTATTTCAAATAAGTTTAAATGTAACATAAGAATTCATTTTAATAATTATATATGGACTTGGTGAATGCTACATCTAGAATTTTAAAGATGATTCTCATGATTTTAAGGAGTGGTGATAATGGTAATGATTGGAAATTATTATAACAATAATGGTGACTAATATTGTGTATATGTGTATAGTACTGAGCAACACTTTTTAAAAATGTATCTCATATGCATACATTATTCTTTTAATTTTATTCCTCTTATTGAAGAACACCAGCAAGTTGATAGCAGACTTTTTTACTCCCTTAGTGATTAACATAATCTTAATCCCGGGTTAGATTTTTATGGAAATTTGAGAAATTAAATACATCCTTTTACTGAGAGAAACTCTCAATAAATGTGATAAATGTGGATAACTGGATAAATGTGAATGTGTGATTTGACTTAATTGACAAGGTATTAATTAAAGACATGCTATATCATGCATATACAAATCGCATAAGGGAAAACGAAGTTATTTTTTGATAACTGCATGAAGACACTGAATGATAAAAGTTCAAAGGTGTCTTAAACTGTGGAGTGGTTTTAATTGCCATCAAATAGTGACATTTTTATTAAGGAGAAAAATTATAAATATAAATATGGTTCTATAGTGTTATAGTCCAGTTGCTTATGACAAAGCAATACAGCTATCCTTCAGTTCTATTGTTGTCTGCTTAGTTTTGTAATAAACACACAATCTAAGTAAGTAGCTTTCAAACTTGTCTTGGTTTCATAACTCTTTCTTCAAAAGCTCCGTAGAGATGTGGAGTGTCTCTGGTCGACCCAGCAGGATGTTCTAGAACTCTGTGTCTCTATCTTTCTCTTTTTTTTCGGGAGCACTTGAATGATGGCACAGTTTTCATACAGTTTGGTGAAAGGTTTGAAAGCCACTGCTTAAACAATTGTACTGTATAACCTAATTGTATTCTTGGATAGGATGGGAGAACAAAAAAGATTTCATCAATTTTTCTACAGTTTAGACTTACTGATTTTTTCCTGGTATTGATAAAGAAGCTTTCAGTTGCAAAAGATATCAAGCCTAGACAAAAAAAATATTTTAAAGAAATAGAAAAATATTTCTGCCTTCTATAGCTAACGGGTGTTAGGATAGGACTTGTTCAAAACTCACACTCCTTTTTTGTTCTTCTTACAGCTTTTTCATTGTCAACTCTGCCTTTGGCTATGCAACTCTATTTTTAAGAATGAAGAAATGGCCTCCACATGGTCACAGGATAACTATGGCTTCTCCAGAGCCAATGTTATTTCAGCTTCATTCCATGTTTTTTGTTTTCTGCTGTTTTTATATGTATGTGTGTATATCTGTATCTGCATTTGTATGTGCATATGTATATGTATATGTATTCACATATGGAAACTCTCATCCTAAAGGTTTTTATAAGAAGGTATTTAGACCCTTATTTCATTTATACGGGACATGAACTCAATGCATTGATTGAATGGTGCATTCATTGACTTACATATAAATCACAGGCTCTACCACTGAACCAGATAAAAGCCCCACTTTAAGCACAGGATCTGAGTTTGAGGGTGAGGAGGGTCCCCAAGGGAAACCTAGATTGAGTTAACAGAAAAATGAGGGAGAGATATGAGAAACCACAAGCAGCAAGTGCATACTGCTTCTCCTATAATTGATCAAATATATTCATTAACTTACTTTCTTACAAAGCTGTCCTGAGTTTCTGTTGTGCTATGTTTATGTTAGTTGGACAAATGCAAAAGATAATGTCTACATGTTGCGTGTATCTTAATAGAGCTATGTTACCCAAATGCATGAAAATCTATACTCTTTTATTGATCTATCAAATTTATCTATCTGGTCAATTATTCACTATGTGCACTTTTCTCTAAATATTTGAAGTTGAAAAAAAATCCTCACCACCATCTCCCTTTTTTACACATCTCCATGTTACTGGCAGAAAACTGGAAATGACTTAAGATTTCTCAGCACCCCTAGTGGTATGTTAACCAGATTCAGTAGGAAATTAAAAGAAGAAAAAAACTGTACACTCCACGTATTGAACATTAGATTAGGTGTAAATTCTAACCAAATACCTATTGCAGTTGGGCTGTAAAAAAAATTCTGAGAAATTATATAAACCTCTTTCTGGTTAATATTCAAATGTAAAAAGTACATGATGATGAATAACTTTTCTATAAATAAAAATATATTAATCATAAGCTGTAAAGGCACTAAACAATTTCAAGAAAAATGATAAATAGGCCTGTTTATGAATCAGAGTAACATGAAACAGATTATATGATATATTCATAGAAAATTAAATGTGAACTTCAGTGGAATGTTATATTAAAAAAGCCAGTGCTATTTCAAAAACAAATGAACATGTAATAGTTTTCTTCAAAATGTTATCTAATGTTATTATTAGGCTCAATTTTTACTATTTATGTAGGAAAAAAGTGATAAAAAGGAAATTTATACAAAAATATAAATAATAAAAGCAATGCCATAATTATTATAAAATTTGCATATTTTAGCATGCAAAAACTTTAAAAATTAGTGAACAATGTACTTAAAAAATAATAGAGAAAAACATAATGTAATGTGATTTCTTATGTAATATGCAAGCCTAAATGTGAATCCCTTCATAATGTTTTTATTTCCAAATGATTTTATAACCTCTTCTTAATAGGAGCAAATTGGTTATACAGAAGCCCTTCAAATGGTTTCTGAAGAATGAAATAGAAGGGCTATCAGAAAAAAACATAGAAAATTAAAAATAAAAAAAGACAAGGATGCATATATAAATAGGAGACGCCACTGTGTGTTCTCTTGGAAAACAATCTAGAGTAGGATGTAAAATATGATGCATCTCCATGGCATGCTTCCAAGTCATAGGATGCCTAGAGGAAAAAGGTACTGTTGCACAGACATGTCATGGTCAGTTAATATGTATATGAGAGCAAATATTTGGAATAGAGTATTGGAGACAGAGTTTTCTTCCTAGCTTGGAGGAAATTAAGAGGAGAGGAAATTACAGCAATAAAAGTACATCTTTTTACATCTCAGAATATGGCGTCTGACTTTGTATGATTGCAATGTGATTGAGAGCTCTCTAATGATGGTACAGATGTTTGGCCCAGTAAGGTGTGAATATTGAGTCTTCCAAGCCTTGATTGCACAAAGAAAGTTTCACACACATCCTCATCCTACCTTCTGCATACTTCATGGCTTCCACCTTTCTGTTGACTGCTAGAACAAAGGCCTTATTATTCATAAACAGATATCCTTGCTTCCTCACTTTGGCCTAATATGCAATCCAAGCTATCACAGCTACAGAAGTCTCTCCTTCCAATATCTCCTTCTTCTCCATTCTTTAGCTCTGCACATTCATAGGTATAACCCTTAGAATTTTACCCTTTCTAGCCCCAGGAACCTCCACTTTGCCAAACCTCTCAGGTGAGGTGTGGATATCTTGAGTCTCTCCTATGAAGAAATTATCATTTTAACTTTCATTTGTTTGGTCTAAAAACACAGTAATACAGAGAAGACAAAGATTAACAAACAAGATCAACAAAACAGAATCAGTTACAAATTATACCAACAGAGCAAATTCTTAAGCATTATGTAAGAGCTTCTCCATTTACAAGTAGAGGATATTGGAATATAATTAAGTGTTCTGTCCTACTGACTAAGGATAGGAGAGGTTAATGGAAAGAAAAGAACTCAGGACTAGAGAGTAGTCTCCTGTGGAATGTCAGGGATTGGACATGTTACTGAAATTTCTTATTTGAGATAGTACTGTCAAAACCAAGATAGGGGGCAAAGCAGGAACCAATTAGAAACCAAAATCCAAAAAGCTGAGCCACAGCTTCAAAAGGTCTGTCAATGGAAAAAGCTAATACAATCTAAATATAAACCAAGATGCCCTGTGGCATCATCTTTGTATCTATATTCATTCATGAAAATATAGTTCTATAGCTAAAAGTAATTAAAAGACATCCTAGTCTTCACCTGTGCAGTTAAAAAGATTCAATTCAAATTATCTCTACTCACCCTAAATTGTCTTTTGTCCCTATAGTGATTCCAAAGGCTTCTATATACTATAACCCCTCCTGCCTCTCCAGCCAGAAAGACTTTTCTATTTCTTTTCCTACTGCCTTTCTTATTGATTATTTTTATTATAAAACTTGACAGATTCTCCTGCTTATCTTCCTTTTCTTTCTTCATCATCTAGTACCCATGTTCTTGACAAACAGGTAGCTGTACAAGAAACCCAGAAGTATGATTTGGTAAATAAATCTATTATTAATATATTTATTAATGTATATGTTAATATATTTACTAATTATGTATTATAAATATATTATTAATCCCTTTTCCACTATTTCTTCTATGCCTACATCAATTATTTTTATTCCATGTCATTAAAACCCCCAAACTAGACTCATATAGGTAATAAGCTTAGAGTACTATGGAAGGGAAGAAGCTGAATGTGCAGACCAAATTATTTTAGGGAGCTGATGGTGAGAAAAGAGGAAAAGAGATTTCTCCACTATCCTACCATTCTCCTGTTAGAACAAGTTCACTGAATCCAAAACTAGGAGAACAACATAAACTAATGAGGAAGGTAAACACATAGGGAAGAGTCTGCCTAGAAATCAGGTATTTTCGATAATTTCTGAGCCAATTTGTGTTCAGAGAAGTGAGGCACAGAATTGATCGATCCTAAAAATCACAGGTAGATAAAATTTACTACTTGAATAATATTTCGGAACAGCAAATCCCAGAATGTATCCCATAAACCATCAATACCATGAAACATTAGGGAGTGGAAAAAGGTTTTAGTGGTCATTTTTGAGAAACATGTTCATGTCTTGGTTACTCACAAGGCATAATTGCATATTAAATGTTCTTAGAATTTTACTGAGAAAAAAACAGCTTAATTTGATTTGAGTGTTTCTCAAGTTTATTGCTTCAATTCTTTTTTTTTCATAGAATGCTTTTCTATCAAACATACTAATCTGGTTGCTTTTCTAAAGGCAAATGAGTGTATATGCAAAGGGATACCTGATTTATTTGAAAAACATGCTAACATCCAAGCTCATTTGTGAGCTGTGTTGCAGCTTTGGAAAAATATGCATTCATTGCTCTAATTCAGCCTTAGTTGCTATCAAGTGATTTAATCACTGCAAACTATATTCTCTCCTTTTAATGTAGAGTTGTTTCCAGTCAAAACTTTAATGACTCTTCAAACAATAGTTTGGCAAAAAGAAATGGTGTCAGTCAAACAAATATAAATATCTGTGTTTGTTTAGAATAAAGGCCTTTTTTTAATTAAATATATAGATATACCAGGAAAATTCCATGTCGCTGGATAGTCTATTGAAAAAAATGTCCAATCTTCAAGAAACAATATGTGCCATCTGAAAAATTCAGTCTCTCTCATCGTTAGAAAGTTGGTTTTTGCTGTTGTGTTGTTTTTAAAATGCATATGGCTTAACTTCTCACCTTCAGATTTTAGAATAATGAAGGTCTTTTCTTTATTGTTAAGAGCATATGAAAATACATATTAAATTAGTAGGAGTACAGTTATGAAAGAAAATCTTACTACAAAATAAAGTGTCAAAGTTTCTATGTTCTACCAAATTCTGTCATCTTTACATGTCTTAAAAAATACTTCTGCCTCATTTGATGGCAAGACTTTGAAAAAACAATGGCAATGTAGTGTTAATTGTTCAGTAGTCTAAAAATAGGTCACTAACTTGAATATTAGACATGATTAAATACTGCAGCATAATTATTTTGTTCTAAGCCACATAATACCCATGTGTCTTTTCTCTTGAAATTATTCCAAACATTTTTACTTTGATCTCTAAAAATTTTTAAATATAAAACTTATTAAAAATTATAGAAATGCACATATGAATATATATGTAAATAGTTCAAAAAATACTGTGACTTTTCAAAATAATCTGATACTTTATAAGATAATTATTCTTATATTACATTAATCTTTATAGGACAACATCAGTAATTCCAAAGAAGAAATATTGAATAAAGCCTTTCTAATTCTCTTTCCCAAAATATTACCAAATGGCTAGAATATTATAGAGTGGTAATAAATTTAACAGTTTTAATGGCCATCAAATGAGTAGGTTCTCTTTAATTGGAAGAGCATCATAATATTAGTAATTATTAAGATTGTGTGTCTTGGCAATTCAACACTATTTCACAGAGAATAACTATCATAGCTATACTCATAAGTAATATCAATGTCCTTATTATTGTACATATGTCTTATATTGATTTTTATAGTATTCATGACTAATAAGGATACCTTACTGAATATTAAGTAGGTTTCTACTATTATTTACATTTTTTTCCTTCAGGACATACCCCTATATTATAAAAATTAAGTAAATTGGATAGAAAAATGTGACATAGGGCAATGATTTGTAATAAGATTTTTTTCACCATTTCCATTGAGAAAAGATCCAGATGGCAGCTCTTTATTATGTGAATTAACACTCATTTGATTTTATTAGTTAATCCCTCTAAAATGGCATAGAAGATTGTGGCTCCATGGTGCAGGCAGATCTCCATGATGACTAGTTTTAATGGGTGAATTTCTCTTTTATTCCTGGGACATATCACTGTCATAGACTTTTGACTGGCTTTACTAAATTTCCACCTATGAAGTTTGATTAAAAATAATCATTAAACACACGGCACAGGAGGTAGAACATAGGTTTTGTTTTGTTTTTCAATCTCACTGTCCCTGGACTTAGATCTCATGGTCACCTTTATGAAATATTTCAGAGAAGAAAGCTCAGAAAGACCCCTATAGTAGCATTAGAGGCCACTTCTGTAGCCATTAAGCACTTATTACAAAGATATGTAATAATCTGGAGCAGTAGCTGAACAAATTAGTCCTCTACTATGTGTATCTGCTGCACTCAAATGACTACATATTTCTTGTGTCTGGCAGCCCTAGCTAAGTCTGGAGTCATAATCTTACATGTTCTTCTGGCTCAGAATTTCCTATCTTCACCTTATCCAGTAGCATTGCCACTCTTCATGGGAGTGCATCTGAGGCAACCTTGCTTCTCTAGGTGGTTTTTATTAGACTCTCACAGGTTCCAAATCTTGTTCTCAGATGTTTTTTTTTTTTTGATCTTCACGTGTGGTTCAGACCAGTTCCAATATTCAGGATCAATAATAAATACAAGAAGGAAAATTAAGCAACTTAAGGAACCCTACATAAACACTCTCTAACTGTCCTGATGATACTCCACTGAAAAATAGGTATTTGCTTTATTTCTGTCAGTGTCATTACACATCTTATAGCCTACTTTTGCAGGCTGGATTTGAGACTTGTTCCTGGGTCAGTCTCATTCTTGATATCCCACCTATTACTTTGATCTACTTAGTCTAAATCTCTGTCTTACTTTTCTTACTTATTCCAGACCCACACCCTGAATCTCATTTTCATAGGTAAGCCCCTGCTATATTCTGAAAGACCTGATGTTGAGTTTCCTGGGTAGGTTTAAGGTTGTTAGCTTTTCATATACTTCACTTTTTTTTTTTTACTCGTATTACACTAGATTCTCTTCCTTGATCTAGAGGACTGCCTCGAACATCTTATAATGACTATATCTGTTACATACTATCTTCTACCTGCTATTTCACTTTTGCCAAAATGTGACTCTGCATGCATATCCACAGATCTTTCTCTACCCAACCCATGCATAGAGTTCCAAATTTTGTTGATGTTGGTGTTGAATGATCAAGGTTAAAATGAGAGATCTCTAAACTTCAATTAAAAATCAAATGTATAAAATTTAGGAGAACTGGTTAAATGAAAATCATCGAACCAGAGTGCTTTGCTTCACATTTTACTACAATTAGCACAATTGGTGATTAAAATTTCATTATACAACCACAAATACCAGCTGCTTTCTGATCAGAAACCAACCAAATATGCCAAGACAAGATTGGAATTTGGGCTTTCCCATGACCATAGAATTATGTGATTGGAAAATCCATCTGGTCTATTCACCTGCACACTTGGATATCAATTATTAAACAACTGCATTCAATTTGTTTTATAAATTTTTAAGAAAAAAAAGTTCTACAAAGTTGGTAGCACATTTTAGAGAAAGTAATTATTCTCAAAGTTAAAAATTCACCTTTACATAGCTATGGTCCACTCATTTCTGAAATGCTTGCTGACAGTGTTATTTTATTTTTTGTAGGCATAACATATATCTTCCTTGTTGTTAGTCATGAATACTTGTGGCATTACTCTGACTTCTTCTCTTTTAGAGATTACAACTTTGGTCTTTTCCACTATTATTTTTTTTTCTATTTTAAATATAAATACTATGTTTTTTTCCCTATAAGCCAACACTGATGCAAAGGAGTAAATACACCCAAGGGAGTTAGGTACTCTGTGTAATAGCAAGGATCATGTCAAACTAGAATAGGCCTTGTTTTCCTCCAGTTTACTTCTAAGTTAGTGAGAGAGTAACTGTGAATATATGCTTTTTACAGAACTGATGCAACAATTTTGAAAGTTAAAGAAATAATTATTCAGGTTAGCCTGAGAGATGAATTCACATAACTCAGATTAAAGAGCAAATTGTAGAAAAAGCAGTGATGTTTACTAAAGTCAGCTTATAAACAAATGGTGTTAGGCAGAAATTGCAACCTGTGCCCTTGATGCTGCTGAAAAATTAACACCCAATAGGAAATAGCCTATGCTGGTATTTGGCTTTCAACATGCAGTACTGAAGAAGGCATTTTACTGCTATAATTGTGGGGGAGAATGCCTGGAGACGTTTCAGAAGGTCTTATTCCTTGAACTGCTACTTGGAGAAGCTCTTGGGAACTAAAATAAATCATCATCACAATAAACTAATTTTCTTGATTGAGCATCCACCCAGACCGATGAGGCAAAAGTCAGTTACTTATACTATTGCTGTTGTCATCTGTTTCGCTATTTCTCAAAGCTGGAATGTTTGTTGATTAGTGTACAATATGCAAATTCATCCACTTTACAAGTAGTGACCTACAATTACTCATGCAAAACTATCTGATGAAGCAATAAGGCAGTCAATCAATGCCAATAAAGCATCATTAATGATTTTGGCTAGCCTGATGTTATAGAATAGGTAATATTTTTTCCGTTACCTGTGCTATATCAGTCAAGTTATAAATAGTTGTGTAATGCTTCTTTAAAGACATTTTTCTGACATTCCACATAAGATTCCTGATTCTAGAAGAATTTATAGCCTCTTTAGAAATGTATCCAAGTGATTTGCAATTACTAAATAAATTTTATCTGTTTCTTGTTTCTGTTAGCTCCCTGAACTTTTCCTTAAATAATTTATAATTCTCTGTGTATTTACTAGTTAAAATATAGATTCTGGAACTAAATTTTGAATTTTGGTTCTGCAATTTAATTGGCTCTGTAACCAACCTCAGGCAAGTTATGTATTCTCTCTATATCTTGGTTATCACATTTATAATGAAAATGATAATTGTGTTCTCTATATCATACATTTGTTGTAAATGTTAACAGCCCAGAAAAATTATGTGTTTGTGTGTGTGTACATATTTGTATAGAAAAGAAAGCAAAAGAGCAAATGGTAAATGTAGTAAAATGTAACAATTGACAAATCTGTGTACAGAATATGAGTGTTCTTTGTACTACTTTTTATTTTGCAGATTATCCATAAAGTTGAAATTACTTTCATACAAAATGGGAAGAAATATTTAATAAGATTTACTTAATATTTAAAAAATCAATTTAAATATATTAAATGCTGATATTAACTATTTTTATATTCTACTTTTTTACTTACATAATTATGAATAATTTCAAAGAAAAAACTCAAAAATCAAAATTATTTCTTAATATTTTAAAATTTAACTTATTTTATAAAATAATATTTATATTGTACACAATTGAAATACTATCACAATAAAATTTTAATTTTTTATATAATGCAGGAGAACACAAATCAATGAAAATCTTGATTATTACTATATAAGCAGTGATTTTGCTGAAATAAAAGCAAGAAAAATAAATTTTATGGGACAACTATATAACAATTTGTGAATTATATATATATATATATATATATATATATATATATATATACCTTTATTATTTATCTAGATATCACTAGCTATTCAGCAGAAAACCAGACACATAAAATCATAAGTAAATTTGACCATCTCTGAAATCTTCTATCTTCAGTCTTGTTAAAACTATAGATTTATCTATACTTTTATTTTGTTATAATAACTAAGTATTTTTCAAGGTTAGAGGGTAGAATATATATTTTTGTGCCTGTTTTTTGGCTTAAAATATTTAACTTTTAAATATTTAGTCATGTACAGCATTGAGTCATCTTTAGTACTCTTTAGCCAGGTTATATAATTGTTGGGTGAAATTATGATGATCCACTTATGTAAATTATAAAAGAAGAAAAATAAAAACACACAAAAGAAGAGCAGATACTTTCTACTACTATAATTCATTTTAAAAGGGTCAAGAATGAATGCATCCTGTAAAAGAGGCATCCTGGAGAATTGGGATAAAGTAGATATAGAATGATGAATATAGAAAAAGGGACTGGTTTTTTTCCCCCTCAGGACTTTTTTTCATGGGCATATTGTGTTTATGCATTACTTATTTAACTATTCTTGATATTTTAAAAGAGCCATTTTATCTTCTGAGTCCTATGCCAAGCAAATAATCATAGATCTTTTCTTATGTACACATATGGTATAGATGACATTTTAAACACCAATGGAAACATTGAATTTGCCTTTCTTACTTTTTATCTAATTATCTGTTGTTAGGAGCCATTCTTGCTGAATGCCCTAAAGACAGGGTTAAAGTTGCCTGCAAGCTAGAAGTTTGCAGGGCAGGTGGGCTCTTTAATGGATAAGCTCCTTACTGAAGGAGGAAGATTGGCTTAATGGATAAGCTCCTCGTGCACATCCTAGGGTATAAATATGCTGTGCTTAATAAACTGGGGGCACAGTATTCACTGTTAGCCCTCCCGACTCTATCTTCTCTCTCTCTCTCTCTCTCTCTCTCTCTCTCTCTCTCTCTCTCTCTTTCTTTTCCTTAATCCTACTCCCCATCTTGGGAACTATTCGATCTTAGCCAGCTGGCTCCAGCAGTCTGTTATGAACTGGTGTCAACAATCATGTAGACACAGATCTATTAGCCCTTGTTTGGTATGATTTGAGAATGAGCTAAAAATCCAATCAACCATACCATTGATTTGATTTACTAGATCAATGTCCCAAAATATGTTAATAAATGACTTACCAAATGATTGACTAAGATCAAAAATCTTCATGGTCTATTCGTCTAGCAACGTCTGATACGGACAAAGGAAGCTCTTCTAAAATAAATGTTTTCCATGCCTACTCATCAGCCCTTGGACATCACCACTTCCTCTCATAAATACTCATAAAGCATGCATTTGATCCACTCTAGAATTTTGCTTTTGTGAGATCAATATTTTATGAAATCCATTGCCTCCCCTTTGAAAAAGCTAGTAGAATTTTTTTTTCTGTTACTCAGTTTTTGAATTCCTTTTCTATTTTCAGGTGACTCAGGATTACTAGCAGAGGTTCCATGTTCATGCTTACAAATTGCTCTAGTAGCTGAGAAACTTAGGGTTTCTAGCCCAATGAATGGAATTCCTTTTAATGTTGTTACACACTTTTTTCAGATTCTACTGATATCTATTGTGTTTTCTATTTTTCTGACTTTGCTAGACATTTCTACATGTATGACCTAACAACAGTGATTTAAGGTGTGTGTCATTTTCCTATTTTACAGATGAATCTCAGACTGGAAGACTTACATTTTCAATCACAGTTATGATTTTAAGTGAGTGCCAATAAATAAAAACAAAATGAATTTAAAAAATAACTTTCTCTCATCAGATAGTTAAGATTTGAATCTGAATCTTATAACTTCAATTCATATACTTATTCCATTAAACCACCCTATATCTGCCAAACTGGCATAGTATTGGAAAATTAAAAGCAATCACACTTATATAAACATACTTTTAAAGATATAGAAAGGAGATAAATGAATGACCATGAATAAATGGGAAGAGATGAATGGAACCATGAAGACTTTTTATTTTATTTTACTCATGTCTACAGTAGTCCCAGAGGATACATTCCAAGACCCCCAGTGGTTGCATGAAACCACAGATAGTACCGAACACTTTATATACTGTTTTAACAATATATACATACGTATGATAAAGTTTAATTTATAAATTGGCACAGTAAAAGATTAACAATAATAACTAATAATAAAATAGAACAATTATAACAATATACTGTAATTAAAGTTATGTGGATGTGCTCTCTTTCTTTCTCCCCTTCTCTTTCTCTCTCAGTATTTTATCATATTATACTCACCTTTCAATATGTGTTTTCTTTTTGACATATCTGCATTGCTAGGATCACTACTTGCTCTTTGGGACCCTTTTTTTTTAAGTAAAATAAGGTTTACTTGGACATAAGCATACAATACTACAATACTACAACTATCAATCTGATAAATAAGACAGCTATTAACAGGTGGGTAGCATATACAGCATGGATTTACTGAACAGTAAGACAGAGTATGATTTCATCATGCTACTCAGAATGGTGCATAATTTAAAACTTATAAATTGTTTATTTCTGGAATTCCCCACTTAATATTTTTGGATCATGGTGTATTGTGGTAAATGAAATGGTGGAAAGTGAAACCATAAATAAAGGAAAGGGGACTACTGCATTAGAAAAAAGGCATATGCAAATTAGTAATTTGGCCACTATATCTTAGATAATTTGCTAAGTAAATATTTCATTTATCCAACTAATTGAGCCCTTACCTATGTGCTATGTGTTGACTTTGAAATAAACTGCAAAACTATCTATTTTATGCAAGCAATAGATTTTTTTAAATATATTTTTTCATATTTTCTGTTTGAATATCATTTATTTTAAAATCATAATTAAAGAATGATTAGAAATGTCATTATCCCTCCAATCCCTTTCTTTGAGTATTGTCTTGGAATGCATTATAAGGCAGAAATCTGAGATTTCCACATGAAAGCACTGATTAAGCTGACTTTAATAGAAATGTGACTAATGTTTTGACAGTGGATTCTACATTAATTAATAATGATAAACCACTTCAGAACATTTCTTGCTATGAGAGAAAACTTTTGCCTTTTCCTCTATTAAATTACCTGTAGATATTTAGAATCAATTCTTTTGGAAGATTTAATTGACTCAGATTCCTTTAACTTTTGTTTGAGCTCTCATTAAAAATAAAACCTTTTCTCTTAAAAAAATGGTTCTTAGCATAAATATATGCTGTAATTTGTGATTGTTTTATTTCTGGACTTTTATCTTCTTAATACAAATTTCTCTCATATGCTATGTAAATGTCCCAAAAGAATTGCTTGAGATGTAAAACATCTGTTAGATTCCAGAAATAACCAATAAAATGATATAAGGAATTACAGCTCTACTAAAGATTATTTTATTAGTTCTTTGTCAAATAAATTATATATAGTAATATCACAATATTTTAAACTTCTTGGATTTTTATTATTAAAATGTACAATGAGAAATAAGATGTTCAAAGGGCATTTCTAGTTTTCTAAAAACCTGGGGTTATAACTTGTCACACCTTTGAGGTAAATGACTTCCCAATATTACAAACCTGATTCTTTGATAAAAGAGTTGCAAATCCCAAATTAGATTCTATATTTCATATGGGAATATGCTTGTGTAGAATATTTATATGCATCTTCTATGATTCAATAAAGCAATCTTCCTATCTTTCTTTTCCCTTGGGATATTCTTCAACACATCTTATAATGACTTTCACAAAATTATTTGAAGTCATGGTGACATCATTCAGAGTTTGCTTTATTGAACTAAAGATAAATGAACTATTATAACTTTTCACTCTGCCTCCTGAAAAAGGGGAATAAAATCATAAGTGAGTGATGACACCTTTCTAATCTCCCATCTTTCTTATTGCATTTTCTTTCTCCTACTGTGTGCACTTGTATCTGAACAGTTTCACGTGAAATCAAGGCAAATGCTTGTGTGGTTTGTGGGGTTTTCTTTGTTCCCACCATTCCTTTCACAACATTGCTTTTCAGGAGATAGACCATCAAAATTTATCGATCTAATTACCAAACCTATAGGGATTTCCTGTGGATTTATATATCCTATAAAGACATTTAAACATTTTCTTGATCCAATTCAAAAGAATGTTTATATTGAGAGCTTATGGCCCCACTAAAAATTATTAATTATCATAAAATCATCAGAAAATTAAAAGATTTATAAATATTATGAACCTTAAAACTATTACATGGAAGTTATAAATATCTACATGTACACACTTACTTCCACATTATGTAGACTAAAATAAAAGTCCTTTATGGTTCATGCTTCCCTCTGTTAAAATTGCTTCCACTAATTACTTTCCATATCTCTAGGGAAAAGGTGTGAGATATAGTGAATAAATCAGTTTACCTCATGGATTTGTCTTCACAAGTCTTTATAATAGTTCATGATTAGATAATTTTAGAACTACAGGAAAACAAATTCTGACTAATAGAGATTATCAGTAATAAATTTTTAGTTGTTTTATTAAACACCAACACCTCCACCACTTTGAGAAACCACTTTTTAGTGATATGATAATCTTAAGATACTTGAATTGACCAATCATTTATTCATTCATCAATATTTTTTCCATATACTGTGGACTAGGGACTTAACTAGGCATGGGGCCATCGCAATAGATTAAACAGATAATGCCTCCACTTCATAGAGTTTAATTTCATAGAGAAGATAAATATTAAACAAATATTAGGTAAGACATCAATAATAATGTGTTATAAAGATAACTAAAATAATGTAAGGTGATTGAAAATGACAAGGATGCTATTTTATAGTTAGGAGGTACTTTCTTAGCGGTTGACATTTGAACTGAACTTTGAAGGAAAAGATTGAGTCAGGTATTCATATAGCTTGGAAAAAAAAAAAAAAAACTATTCCAGACAAAGGGAAGAACAAATACAAAAGACAATGAGCTAGGAGCATGCTGAGCTTCTTCCAAGAACATCATGGTGCAGCTGGGACATACTGAATGGGTGGAAGATTTTGAGATTTATATTAGGCTTTCACAGGGTTAGATTTTATTCTGAGTGAAATGAGAAACTATTGGAAGGTTTTGAGCAGCGGTGCCACATTATCTGATTTCTTTGTTAAAAAGATACTCAAACTGCCATTGGAGGATGTATGTGGAGACAGGGAAATGCAGTGTCTGTGGTCTGGATGGTCTAGGTGTGGTCTGAGGTGTTAGTGCCTCATACCAGAGTAGTAGCAGAAAAATGTGAGATGTGTGAATTTAGTAAATAGGATATTTTAAAAGTAGTAAAAAGATTTTACTGATGAATTAAATGGATTTGAGATGTAAACAAAAAGAGTCAGTGATGATTCTACATTGGACCTGACCAACTGGATAGCTGGTGGTACCAATTACAGAGACACAAATACTGAAAACAGGTCATGTGGTGCAAAGAATTAGTTCTAGATCAGAAATGTTAATTTTGAGCTGGCAATTAGATATTAAAATATACACATCAAATAGGCAGGTAGATATTTATATCTAAACTTTCTGGAAAGTTTGTCCCTGTGATTATTTTCATTTTTAATAATGTACTCCTTTATTTTTCCAGCTTTATTGAAATATAATTGGGAAGTAACACTGTGTAAGTTTAATATGCACAATGTGATGATTTGATACATGTTTATATTGTGATATATTTATGACAATAAAGCAAATTAACACACCTTTCAGATCATGTAAATACCATTTGGTGTTATTTCTTGATGAGAACATTAAAGCTCTACTCTCATAGAAAGTTTTAAGTACGCAATATAGCATTGTTAACTATAGTCACTATGTTGTACCTTAAATTTCCAGAACTTATTCATCTTATAACCAAAAGTCGGTAGCCTCTGACCAACATCTCCCCATATTTCTCTCATAATTCACCCCATAGCAGCCACCATTTTACTCTCTGTTCCTGAGTTCCTTGTTTTTAGATTTCACATATAAATGAGATATAGTGTATGTCCTTCTCACTATGACTTATTTCATTTAGCATAACATGCTTCAGATTCATCCATGTTATCGCAAATGGCGGGATTTTCTACTTTTTGGTTTAATGGCTAAATAATATTCCTGTGTGTGTGTGTGTGTGTGTGTGTGTGTGTGTGTGTGTGTGTAACATTTTGTTTCCCATTCATCCAGCAGTTGACACATTTGGTTTTTTTCATGTACTGGCTATTATGAATAATGCTGCAATATATATGGGGTCTCAGATATCTCTTTGATATAGTGATTTCATTTCTTTGGTTGTATATATAGAAGTGGCATTGCTGAATCATGTGGTCGTTTTATTTTTAATTTCTCAAAGAACTCCCATGCTTTTTTATATAGTGGCTGCACCAATTTAGATTTCCACCAACAGGGCACCAGTGTTCTTTCTTTCTACATCTGTACCACTATTTGTTATTTCTTGTCTCTTTGATGATGGTCATTCTAAAAGAAGTGAGCTGATATCCCATTGTGGTTTTGATTTGTATTTCTTTTATGATCCGTGATATTGAGCGCCTTTTCATGTATTTCTTGGTCATCTGTATGCCTTTATTGGAGAAATGTCTATACAAGTCCTTTGACCATTTTAAAATCAGTTTGTGTCTTTTGCTATTGAGTTCTATGAGTCCTTTATATATTTTGGATGTTAAATTCTTATAAGATAAATGATTTGCAAATTTTTTTTTATTTTATAAATTACTTTTTCATTTTGTTGATTGTTTCTTGTGCTATGCAGAAGATTTTAGTTTGATGTAGTCCCACTTACTGACTTTTGCTTTTGTTGCTTTTGTTGCTTGTGCTTTTGGTGGCATATCCAAAAAAAATAATACCAAGACCAATTCCTAGGAGCTTTTTCTTACATTTTCTTTTAGAAGTAGTGCAGTTTCAAGTCATTTAAGTCTTTACACATTTTAAGATAATTTTTGTGAGAGGGCTAGGTAGGATGTGTCTAAATTCCTTCTTTTGGATGAGAATAGCTGGTTTTACCAGCACCATTTATTGAAGAGGCTATCCCTTTCCCAATGAGTATTCTTGCCCCCACACCCCATAAATTTTAGTTAAACATCTACGGGTGGGTTTATTTCTGGGCTCTCAATTTTATTGTTGTTTGTACCTATTTTTATGCCAAACTTTCCTTGTGATTTAAATTTGGCTGCCATTAGAATGTAGCTGGGATTTAAAATAATTCACCTAAAGAGCAGCCTAAGTTATTATTTTAATTTGCTAAAAATAAAGATGAGAGGAATGGAAACAACTCTGATTATATTGAATATAATTAAATCATCATTTCATAAAATGGTTTAAAAATTAATATTTTCTATATGAATATGTGGCCTAATCACAATATTATTATTAAATAATAATAGCAAACATTTACTATGTGCCAGACAGTATTATGAGATTGAGATATATATATATATATATATATATATATATATATATATATATATATACACATATATATATATATATACACACACACACACACACACATATACATACACACACATATATCTGAGAATAGAGTATTATAATATACTATATATATTTATATATAGTATATTATTTAAAATTATAATTTTATTATATACTTTTTAAATCATCACATCAAATTTATGAAATAACTAGCATTATTCACTTTCCACTATAGATAAAGACTGTAAACCAGAGATAAGTAATTTAACTCACTCAAATTAATAGCTATTAAGTGCCTAATATTTTGAAGTCAGGGAACCCTGGCTTCAGAGGTTATTTATGCTGTATTGCCTTTCTAATATCAAATAAGAAAAGAAGCTGATGTATTACTGTCTATATGTGTGTATTGTTGTAATAGTTAAAATTCTTAAAATCTAAAGTTATTTTTATTAAACTTTTGTTTACACATGAAGAAATAATTCTGTATAGATGTTTGTGAAATTACTATAATAATACATCACTTCATAAAAATAGTCTAGTAGATTTAGAATTCACAAAAGTAGGAAAATAACCTGTTAGTCTTATTGAGATCATATATTTATGTGACATGCTGTCACTATTATTTAAAAAAAGAAAATAAAGCCATTTTTTTTTTTGCTACCTGACTTCTAAAAAATGTGTTTGTTCCACCGTTTTCCTCCCTCTCCTGTCTTTCTCCTATAATGAATTTATTCTGGCTCATAGTGCCACCTCTCAGAACTATTGGGTATTCAACTTCTAGTTCAATTCAGGGTTACTGTCTAAGATAGCTAGGGCTTTTCCATGGACTACCCTTCAGAGACACTAATATGAGGAAATAGCAGTTTTCCTTTTATGTACTTTGAAAACAGCTTCTGAAAACAACCTTAAGCCTCTAGCTTATGAAAAGTTGCTATTTTTAATGAAATTTTTAGACATGTTAAATAGTAAGATTCTGACCATAGGACCATGACAACTATTTTCTTTTTCCATGGGAGTGGCTATTTTCTCCTGAGGCAATGATATACGCCCCTTGAGTGCATAATCCAAGTTCTATGCTTTTTTATATTCTGGATATCACATTAATGGGAAGAGTATAGATATATAGATAGATGATAGATAGATAGATAGATAGATAGATAGATAAATAGATGACAGATGGATAGATTAGATAGATAGATAGATAGATAGATAGATAGATATGCAACATACCTTTTGACTTTAATATTACTCAGAATTATGTTTTATTCTCTCTCACCTGCATTTTCTGTTTTTTAGATTTGTAATCATAGATTATTAGAAGTTCCTTTCTATTGTCATTATGATAATTATAGTTACATAAATATTTACATTATGTTATCATTTATAAATTATTTCTTGAAGCTACCACTGTTGAAATTAAAAGCTTTTTCACCAATGACTTTAAGTGTACTCATTAACAACCCAAGGGGTACTTCAGTTGTTGCCTCAGCAATAAGGTCCTCAGGATCTTATGAAAACTGATACTTTGAAGAGATGCTATTCTAAGTAGTCTTTAAAAACAGGCAGATATTTTAGAAGGTAGTGAAGTACCACAACATTTAGATAAGAACTTATGAAAGGACATTAACATGGTAGATATAGGCATACATTATTTGTCACATGGAACAATAGTGTAACATACAATCCAAGCAATGATCAAGAATTCTGGCTCTAGAATTAAAATTATATATATATATATATATATATATATATAGCCTCTTTAAATTTATTTCAAACTTATTTTCATCATTAATACAAATTTTCTTAACTGTTCAGCTTTCACAGACCCTCTGTTTTGAACATCATTTTTTAGTGACCTAGGTTCCTATCAAAAGCCGTTGAACTTGAACTCATGCAGTAAAATTAGTATATTGTTAATATTTCTATTCTCTTTTATTATTTTTATTTAGATGCAATTGATGTGTAACATGTTAGTTCT
The DNA here is from genome assembly GCA_004027375.1 of Macroglossus sobrinus. Lineage (NCBI taxonomy): Eukaryota > Metazoa > Chordata > Mammalia > Chiroptera > Pteropodidae > Macroglossus > Macroglossus sobrinus. The sequence continues at coordinate 351,974 of PVKZ01000557.1, forward strand.
AGGTGTATAACATAACAATTTGGTGTTTTCTTACAAAATTATCGCAGTAAGTCTAATTAACATACATTAAAATACATAGTTACAATTTTTTTCTTGTGATGAAAACTTTTAAGATTTACTCTCTTAGTAAACTTTAAATATATGATACAGTATTATTAACTATAGTCACCATGGTTTATATTAATTTCCCATGGCTTATTTATTCTATAGCTGGAAGTTCGTACTTTTTAACCCCCTTCACCATTTAATAGGAATTAAAACTACTATTTTAATCAAAATTTCCTCATGTATTTTCCTATATTTTCAGGAAAGGTCATAGATAATTAGGAAGACTGAATCAAATAACATATTTGTAAAGAAAGAGAGTGAAATATAGGCTTACTAAGTAAATGTGGGTGGTGATGACCAAAATTCTATTTCTATGTAATAAGTGATTTGGGGGTACCAATCCTATACTGTTGGGAGCCATTCTTGCTGAATGCCCTTCAGACAGAGTTAAAGTTGCCTGCAGGCTAGAAGTTTGCAGAGCAGGTGGGCTCTATGCAAAAAGAGGAAGTTTGGCTTAATGGAAAACAGGAACAAGGATGTTTTGAGAGAACTTATGTAAATGTCAACAATTGTTAGCATATCTGTGGGTTTTGTTTCTCATGCATTTCCAAGGGTATAAATATGCTGTGCTTAATAAACTCAGGATACAGCATTTACTATTAGCTCTCCAGACTCTATCTTTTGTCTCACTCTTTGTCTCTCTTTTTATTTCTTTTCTCAATCCTCACTCCCTCTCTTGGGAACTGTTCTATCTTAGCTGGCGGGCTCCGGCAAGTGGTGCCCAAACAGGGACCTGAGCATGGGGGACTCAGTGAAGGACACTGCAGGACAAGGAGGCTAGCCAAGAAGTAAAGTAAGAGGCTGCGGTGATTAATTGGGAGCTGTAAATACAAGCAATCAAGAAAGAAAGAGTCTCAGGAAGAAAAAGAAAAAATAGATAAGTAAATAAAAAGAAAGAAAGAAAATGGGTAATGGCAATAGCCGCACAGTAGATTGTCCGGGGGACGCTCCGGCAGTTGTGGGAGAGGGTGATGTTTGTCTGTGTTGTGTGTCGTGTAGTGGTTCAGTTAAAGGTCCGTTATGGTGGAAAGAAGAGTGTATGTTTTTGGTGGTGGAGGGTGTAGAATATAGAGATTTATTTTGATGGAAATTAAAGGAAAAGTGTTTATCTTGAAGTTGGTTATTTCTGAATGAGTGAAAAGAGACAAATTGTAGGAATAAGCAAAGTGGTTGAAGGTTTGTGAAGAGAAATCTTGAGAGGAAATTACTGTTAGTCCTCCTGACTCTATCTTTTGTCTCTCTCTTCTTTCTTTCTTTTCTCAATCCTCACTCCCCATCTCGGGAACTGTTTGATCTTAGCCAGTGGGCTCTGGCAGTATACAAAACAATGTACTGCATAAAAATAAGTACAAATTAGCCCTGCTATTACAAAATGTATAGACTGCTAGAAGCATAGCCATTAATATAACTCACTGTAATACAGAGCAGAGTGTTAAATGCCATAACAATAACCAGCATATAAATCATTCAAAATACAGCAATGTCAATTTATAATTTAGATAACATTTAAGCTGGCTATAGACTAGATAGGTAGATAGATAGATAGATAGATAGATAGATAGATAGATAGATAGATAGATGATAGAATGATCCAAATATTATTATTTTTGTAATATTTTATTATGAAAATATTTCACCATATAGAATAGATGAAATAATTGTGCAGTAAATGCATATCAATCCTTCCATCCATACCTCTACCATCCATTAACCCATTTTATTCCTTGATGCAGTTCAAAGTAAGTTGCAAACATGCACTTGACTTTTAAGCATTCAATATGTATATAATTAACTAGGGTTTAATACCTTCATATTTTTCTATATAAAGTTACCTATAGTGAAATGTAGAAATTCTAAGTGTACCATTTGATGAGTTTTGACAAGTGCATATACTGGTTTAGCAAAAATACCTACCATGATACAGATTATTACCCTAACCCTAGAAAATTCCCTGAAGTTCCTTCTCTTTTAGGTATGTCTTCACTTCATTATGATATCTCATAATGACTTTAATTTGTATTTCCCTGCTGACTAATCAATCATACTGAGTACCTTTTCATTGCTTAGTGACCATTTATGTACCTTCCTTTGTGAAATATCTGTTTATTTCATATTATATTAAGGTAATATCTGTTCAATAAAACTTAGTACCTGAAGAAATATTTAAGCCATCTGAGAGAAATAATTATTTTATAGTACTTTTCATTCATAAAAGTTTTGTGAAAACTTGTATAAATATTAACAGGATTGTTTTTCTTATTCAAAGATCATCAAGTGGTTACTAAGGTATTTATTTGAATGACATTCTCAAAAAGTGGCTGGAAAATTCATGGATTTTAGTTAGGATTGGGTTCCAGGATTCCAATTCTTTTTCAAAGACATAAAATGTGAGAATAAGCAAGTCACCTCTTCTATGAACTTTTTTTTTTTTCCTTTGGAAAAATAAGGGTAATAATATATATGTCACAGAATACATTTCAGGATTTAAATGAATTTTTTTTTTTTTAAGTCTTAACATAGTGGCTAATACATTACATTCACTCAATACATGTTGATTTTGTCACATAATCAAACGTTACCTTAAATATTGATAAATTAGCTGTTAAAATTTTTACTAAAATTCTAGTAACCTAATACAATTGTGGTTTATAGGATAAACTAATATGTGTTCTATTGAGTTTCTCAGGGCAGGTATTATATTAATTTTATTTTCCACTTCAAATCCGGTGCCTAGAACAGTGACTGGTAGAGAAAAAGGAATTAATAAAAAAATGTAACTAATAAATAAATTAGAAAACATACTTTTTCTACAAACTGTAACCAGCTTCTCAGAATGTAGAACCACTCTAATTTGTGATACTCCATCATTTCCAGATATCCATTCATTAAATAAGCATTTATTGAGCACTGTTTGTCATGCACTGTTCTAGCAGTTTAAAGAAGGAATAAGTCCTTACTCATGAAATTGACATTAATGGGGGAAGAAAGACAATAAACAAATAAAAAAATACATTTGAAAAAATAGCAGGGATTAACAAGTACTATAAGAAAAATAAATTAAGAGAGCTCTGTTAGGGAGTGGTTATGTGTATTAACTTTTCTTCTTTATGGCTTTGTGGAAAGTAAAAGTAAAATGCCAACCCATTGCCATTTAAATATTAGGAAATGTTTTTAACCAAGAGAAATAAAACAGGCATTCTGCACGAGGCTCCTTGAAGACCTAGCTGATGCATTAGTAGACTTTCAAGGTCTGTAAGAACACAAAAGTTTTTGTCTCTTCATGAAAATAGTATGGATTTGGCAATTGATACTCAAAATACAGCTAAGAAAGGAAAAGCAAGGAAAGGTGTTTGGCTGATAATGTGCAACCTTAATGTTTACTCCTTAGCAGAATTTTAATCTTTTTCTTTCTTTGTGATTGTTCCAGAATTTGTCACTCAAAATGGCTTCTGGTTACTGACTCCAAGTATAGGTTACAATTGTTCCTCTAATCAGTAGCGATCAAAGCTCTTGGCTGTACATCAGGTCAAAGAGAAAATCTAATATTGCTTGCATCACTGAAATGCTGGTCATAATTTAGTTTGATATATCTAAATATAGATATACCAAGGCGTCATCTTTATATAATTAAGTAGTAATTAAGCAGGTGTGGGTCTACTGCAGTCAGACTTGCCAGTGTTTGAATTCTGGTGCCTTAACACACTAGCTGTGTGGTTACAAATTAGTCATTTGTCTTACATAAATTCTCTGGGAGGCAGATCCTGAGACAGTTTTGCATAGGAAAGGTTGAGTTGTGCTCTCAAGAATAACTTCTGTAAGGCTGTGAGAGAAGTACAATAGAGCACAGAGGGAAGGTTGAACTGGGATGTAGTTGAAACAGAGAAACCAGCCACTAATCTCATGGGAGCTCTGGAACTGGGAGGACTCTTCATCAAGGCTAAGAGCTGCATAGTTGTCTATAACAGTGGGGCAGTTGCAGCCATCCACTCTGGCTGCAGGTGATTGTTTAGAAATGAGTCTAACAAAAGATGTTTTGGAGAATGAGTATTTCATCACTGACATTGTTTAGGATTGCAGGTGCATGGTGATAATCAGAGCAAATTGAATTTTATTTATTTTATTTTTTTTTATTGATTCTTTTTCTCTACACATAGTGTGTTCCTGTATTGCTTGCACCTGGGCGGATGATATCTACCACCCTGCCCCTGAAACATCAGGCATAACTCTTAGATTCATTAGAAGTAGGTTGGCTTTACATCTTATTAACATTGCTGTGTTGATAAAATTGAGGCTCTGAGGAATTAAGTAGCTTGCTTAGATTTAATAGCTAGTAAGTGCTGGGGTTTGAACAAAGGTAACATATGTAAAGCCTGTGAGCTCATGTTATACTGTCTCAAGCCTTACAGAGATACTATGAGGATTTAAAGCAATAACCACATATAAATAATTTAATATTATATAGTAACAGTTTTAAAATATTTGGCCTCAGAGTCCTTTATAATAAAAAATTATTGAAGACTTCAATGAGATTTTACTTTTATGAGTAAATATTTATCAATATTCTCTGTATTTCAAATTGAAACAACAAATACAAACATTTACCAATTTATTTAAAAATATTAGTAAAACAATCCCATGTTTTATAAAATAGTGTATTTTTAAAGTCAAATATCTTGTGGAAAAGGTGTCATTTTTTTACGTTATTGAAAAATCTCTTAGTATCAGTCTTGATAGAAAAATGAATTATTGTTTCTGTTTCTGTGCTCAGTCTGTTAAGAGGTATGATTTTGGTTGAAGTAGAAGAAAAAAATGTGCACGTATTTATATGTGTATGTATATCTATACATGCATCTGTGTGCATATATACACATACTATATATAACATATATACTCACATGCACATATATGTATATAAAATGACTTTCTCAGAATATTAATCTGTATATTCTATGAGAAGCTATTGTTATTACAAAAGGAGTTTGTGAATTTTTTGCTTATCTTTTTATTAATAAGCCTAAATAGTAACATGAAAAATCCTTGGACAAGCATTCAGAAGACTGTGTTTCATGCAGCTTCACCATGTATATAGCTGTCCATCCTTACATGAGTAATTTTAATTCTCTTGGTCTTTGTTGACTCATCTAAAAAATTGTGATATCAACTCTTATCCCAAGGATCTTACAGTTATCATGAAAATTGAATGGAAACATGAAAGCAAAAAAAAGTTTGTAAATTATTATTCAAAATAAGGTATTATTATGACTACATTGTAATAATTATAGTTATTATTAGAAATCACACCTTCTAAAAATACAGGCATCATTAGTAATATCCTATTTGAAAATCCTAAAAACAAGCAATATCGAGCAAGTTTCTCTGCTGAGCACTTATGTAAACATACTCCAGGCACCACAGACACCGCATTTCTGAAACTGAACTCAGTAGTTCCCTTTCCACATTTTTTTCTCATTTTGTACTCTTTAGCTTAAATCTTATCTTCTCATTTTTCCAGTAACTCAGGCTAAGTCCCATTTTTAAATTCATCTTTCTATTCTTATCAGCCATCTAACTTTGCCAAACTTTTAAGATCCACAGTCTTATTGGTCAATATGTTCACGTTTTGTTCATTATTTTGACTATAGAAACTTCAATCAAGTTGTCAACAACTTTTAATTTTTTTTTCTTTTTAATTTTTCAGTTAAGTCCTCAGCAGCTCTTGCCCAGACCATTTTAGTTGTCTCCTAGATGATCAGTCTCCATGTGTTTGTTTCAAGGTCTCCAACCAGCCCTCGCCTGGCCAGGATTGTTTCTTCATGTGAGTGAGGTATGGTAGAGATCCAAATTCACTTTTTAGAATGAATCCCAAAAGGGTTAGGTCACTTTTCTAATTTTAACAAATAGAATGATTTTCCACTGCCTAGAGAATACTATCTAAATTCCTTGTAGTGGAGTCATAACCTTTTATGAACTTACTTCAACCTATCATTAAATACCCATCTCCTGGTATATCTGGATCCCTAGCCCCTGAGACTGTTTGGCATTCTTGAAATAAACCATTCATTTTCTAACCTGTATTACTTTTCTTATGTCTAAAATGCCCTTCACCCAGTTTTCTGCCATTCCCCGCAAAAGACCTCTAATTATTAATGTCATGCTTATTCAAACTCAGTTCAAATGTCCAAATATTCATAATTCCTGATCCTCTAGGCTTCCTGAAGCTACTTGTTTCCACCTTTATTATTTGATATATAAATACTTCTTGACAATGTACTAAACACAAGACAATTCTTAGATTATGTGTATAATTTTAAATGATTATATATGCAGCCTATGCTCAAATATCTCACCAAATAACATAACATAATGGACCTATAAGGTCTCCGGCCTTCAGATATTAGGCAGATCTCACTGAGGACTCATGGGTGCCAGGAGTTGGATATAGATCAATGACAGAGATAAACCCACTCCTATACCCACACAGCTCCCTCCCATGTCCACCTGGGAGCTTAAGTTTTATATTGTATTTTCAGTTAAGATTATAAGTAATATGATAGCATAGATTGAGATTCATTTATTTCCTCTACAGATCTAGCATTATGTTTTGCACAGGAATCATTGATTCCAAAAAAATGTTAATTTTATTTGAATTTAAAAAGACTTGGACAAGGGTTGAGAAACTGCACATAACCACTATGCCTTTTGGTATTTCTTTTTGCTAAGAAGAAACTTGTCATAAAGATCTATTTCCTGACAAGGCTCTCTAACATCCTATTTCTGTTTCTTTTGCTTTCTTTGAAAGGAGATCCAGTATACAATATTTTTCTCTAATCTTTTATTTCAAAGTTAAAAAAAAACAACATATGATAATATGGTTATAAAAACAGGATGCTTTTGATTGAGTAATATTGTTCCTGTTTTTATTCCATTGACAACTAAAACTTCTGACCTATGAACTATGTATGCAGCTATTCATCCAACTATGAATGGTGATACAATTTTATATATGAGGGCATGGTTTTAAACATTAGGTGTACTGTTTGAAGAATCAGTTTTATATGTTTGTCTGAAAAAAAATGGTAAGTAAGTCAAGAATTATATTATAGTGTGGCTTAAATGAATGAAGTGTCTTATTTTTCAACATAATAAAAAGTTCAAAGAATACAGTCAGGAACAGGCATGGTGGTTCCATGATGCCATCAGGCACCAGACACTTTCTGTTCCACCACTGTGCATATGTTTATCATCTCCCAGACATGAGATAGCGATTCTACCTCCAGGTATCATGTTTGTATTCCAGCCAGGAATGCAGGGAAGGGCACAGAGTTAAAAGCCACATGACAGCTAAATTGTTCCTTTTTGAAGGACACCCAATAACACCCACTTTTATCTCCTATTAGCTGGATCTGTATCTCTTGACCATCTTTATCTAAAAGAGAAGCATGGAAAATTATGTATTCAGTGACCACACACACAAAAAAATCTTTATGGTAGAGTGGACTAGATAAAAAATTGGGTTTTGTGAGCCAAAACCAAGTATTGGCCAAGTGATTGAGTAAAAGTTTCTCAAAAATTGTTCTTGTTCTGTTTCTCAACAAAAATTATAACATAAAATCACTTAACTGATAGGATTAATTCTTTTATTAGCCACAAAATCCTTTGGGTTCCCTGAAATAAAATTGCATATTTTAAAATGCGGGTAACTAGATATATATATTATATAATTAAGCAAATTGATCACACACATCAATATTCTTAATCTAGTCTTAAACACAGTCATTAAAATTTGAATTTATAATGGTATTTATTTGGTTTTTCTAAGTTCATTTGGTTTAGAAGAATTTTATACTCAATTTGAAAAATATGCACTGAAAGCCACATGTTTTCAACATCAGTGATTATGACCAGCTGCTGTGGTTTATATCCTGATCCTAATATCATTAGCAATCTACTAAAAGCAATTTAATATTATTAAAATCATTAATTATTCAGTATTTTATGGAAGTAAACTTAATGGCAGATTTGATCATTATAAGCCTCAGGATATTAGGGGAAAGATTCACTCCAAGCTTCCAAGTACAAAAAGTATCAGATATAAATGTATTTTCTTCTGAAAACATTGAAAATATAATGAAAAGCAGTATATTGCAGTAAAGAAAGAATAGTCCTGTATAATGAAGATCAATTGATTGACATATTAGGAAGCATTTATTGACTGCCTATTTTTTATCCAGTCATTATTAGATAGAATAAATAAAATAAATAAGATGTGGTGTTTACCAAGAAAGTATTTATAATCTTGTTTGAGAAATTCAATAAAGCACACAAAGCAATAAACATCTTTTATTCAAATGCTAAGTTTATATCACAGAATTGTCCAACTGGAAAAGACTTTTAAGATAAAGTAAGCTATTTCCATGAATTAGTCAGGGTGTTTAATGCTGGCTCTTATAACAAACAACCCCAAAACTCAATACATGATAAAACTCAGATTTATAGTAGTCAAAGGCCAATGTGGTTGGAGGGCACATGATGGGATTTACTCCATGAAAGTATACAGAGATCCTTTAATCTAGAAATCCATTTATTCCTTGGGGCCATAGAGTCCCTCATTAGATTCTTTGCTTCTAGAAGGTCAAATAAGAAGTCTAGAAAGCTTAGTCCTGGAAGGGGTATACATTATCCTCCACACATTTGATTGACCATATTGCAGCTACATCTAAGTGTTTCCTCTGCCCAAAAACTCTTGTATCTCTTCTTGACCTGCATAACTCCATATCATTTTTCAAGATCTCAGTCCACGCTCCATTTACTCAAGAAAGGCTTCCCTGACAACCTTAGCTAAGATAAATATCTCTGTTTTAAACACTCATAACAAAGAATACATCTCTTCAGTAGCACTATTCAAGATCTAATTTTAGATTTTCTGGTTAATATCTGCAACACATACTTTATTCTAAGATAATGTGCATAGGGATCATATCAGTTTGTGTTTAACATATTATCTCTAGGGCTTAACATCAGACCTTGCCTAACAAAAGTGTTTAATAAGAATCTATTGATAAAATGAATGAATTTAAGTATGCATGCATGAATGCATGAATAGAGCCATGAAGTAAATTGTTTGTGGGTGCATGTTTACCAATGACAAAACTGAAGTCCAATAATACTCAGTTTCAGTACAGTTCTCTTTACATTAGTGCCATATATTTTTATTGGGTTCTGTTTATAGATTTAAATCAGTCTTCATGCCCCTATACACTTTTTGAATCCATCTAGATGTTAATTTACAGATTTTTACATTAAAATTATATATATGGTTACTATCACTGTTACAGCAGAAAATGTTAAAAGCTATATGAATGCATAGAAATGGTCTAGTACCTTAAGAGATGTTATTATATTGTCATTGAATTTGATGAAGGCAGAAATGCAGATGATGAATTAGGTAATAACAAGTAATTACAGATATAGGATATAAAGAACTCCCCGGGGGAGATGGGGATGGTAAATAATGTTGAACCAAAATTATTCTTAAGATTTAGACTTATATGGGTGTGTGTGGTAAATGAGGATAGGGATGTGAATGAGTGAAAACAAATATCAAGAAAGGACTCAGGTATCCAAAAATGTGCATTCATCACAAATATCTACCTACCTACTTACCTGCATACCTATCATCCATCTATCATCTATTTATCTATCTATCTATCTATCTATCTATCTATCTATCTATCTATCTATCTATCTATCTATCATCTATTCTACTCCAAAATGAGTCTCAGTCAGCACAGTACATAAGACGGTAACAATTGGGTAAAAGTTGGTGACTGTTACTTTTATTTTTAAACAGCTTTATTGAGGTATAATTGACATTAAATAAACTCCTCATATTTAAAGTGTAAAAGTCGGTAAGTTATGACATATGCATGTACTCATGAAGCCATTACCAAAATCAAAATAACGAGCACTTATAACAATCTCAAAAGTTTTCTTGTGCCCCTTTGTTAGTCCTCCCTCTCACTTTATAACTCCACTGTAACCCTGGCAACAGGCAGCAACTGATCTTTCTGTCACAATACATTAGTTTGCATTTTCTAAGATATTATATTAACAGAATCATGCCATATGTGTGTGTGTGTGTTATTTTTATGGGGAACAAAGATCTGGCTTCTTTCATTCACAATAATTATTTAGTGTTTCATCCATTAATTAAAAGTTGTTCCTTTTTAATTATTGGATAGAATTTCATAGTATAGATGTATCAAATATCAAAATATGTTTATATATTTACTTACTGATGGACATTGGGATTGATTCCAGTTTGGAGCTATGGACATTGGTTTATAAGTCTGTATATAAGAACAGAATGGTTAGATTATATTATATATGAAGTCTTTAAGTTAGGAAGTGTTTATCTTCAAGATATGTCCTTATTTTCCAAAGTTCTGCTGGACAATTTAGGCATTTTTAATATCTATATGAATTTCAGAATCCATTTATCAACTTTTACAAACATATATATTGGGATTTTAATTGTGATTTGTACTAATTTCCTAGGACTACAGTAATAATTCCCCATAAACTAAATACCTTAAAAACAACAGATACTTATTCTCTCACTCTTCTGGAGGCTAGATGTTTAAAATTAAGGTGTCAGTAGATCTATGGTCCCTCCAATTAGAGAACAATCCTTTCTTTCCTCCCTCTTCTTAGCTTCTGATGGTTGTCAGCATATCTTGTTATTTTTGCCTTTTAAACATACTGCTCCAATATCTACCTACATCTTCACATGGCATTCTCCTTGTGTGTATGTGTGTCTCGGTGTTTAAGTTTCTTTGTTCTTATGCAGAATTGGTATTATTTATTCTTTAAATGTTGGATACAATTTATCAGTGAAGATACCTGGGTTTGCAGTTTTCTCTGTGGAAAAGTTTTTAACTACAATCAATATCTTTGAGAGAAATTGGATTGCTCAAGTTGCCACTTTCTCATTGAGTGAGCATTAGAAACTTTATCTTTTGAAGAATTGGTCTGTTTCATCTACATTGTTGAATTTATTGGCTAAAAATTATCCATGATATGTTATGTGTGGCTGAATATTATTCATTTCCACTGCTGTATAATATTCCATTGTGTGAAAATATATAATTTATTGTCATTGAAAATATTTTTAAAAATTATCTGTGACATTTTCTAATTTCCCCTCTTGTAGACTATTTAGTGATGTTACCTTTCTCATTTCTGATGCTGCTAATTTTTGTCTTCCTTTTTCATTATCAGTTTATCTATTAATTAGGTTTATTGATTTTCTTTAAAAATACAGCTTTGGATACATTAGTTTTTTATTGCTTTCTGTTTTCTATTCATTGATATCTATTCTGAGTTTTATTATTTATTTTCTTCTACTCACTTTAGGTGTAATTTGATTGCCTTTTTTTAATAATATATAAGCTGAGTTCATTGACTTGAAACTTTTCTTCTTGTATAATATTAATTTTTATGCAAATATTGCTTTACTAGTATCCTAAAATTGTTAATGTTGCCGTTTTTTGCTCAGTTTAAAATATACCCTAATTTCTCTTTAGATTTCTTCATTAAACCATGATTTATCTATAACTGTACTATTTAATTTCTGAAATTTGAAAGTTTTTCAGAAAGCTTTGTATTACTGATTTATAATGTCAGTATTGCTTAGAGAATATATTTTGTATGACCTGTATCCTTACATTTTTTTAATATAAATAACACTTCTTCAATAATCTTTTCATATTTTATAGAATATGGTCTATCTTGGTAAATGTTTTAGAAATGAAGGTATTTTTGTTAAGTGGCAGGATCTATCTATATCATTTAGGTCAAGTTGGTTAATAGTACTATTCACGTCTACTCTTTTCCTGTTTATTTTCTGCCTACTTGGTCTATAATTGAGAGAGGGGTATTGAGATCACCAATAATAATGGTGTGTTTATCTTTGTTCTCTTGTAATTATATCAGTTTCACTTCACATATTTTGGAATTCTTATATTTTGGGACATAAACATTTAGGATTCTTACGACCTGATGAACTTCCTATTTAATTTTTATGAAATGACCATTTTGTTTCTGGTAATTGTGTTTGGTTTGAAATTTACTTTGTTTGATATTAGTATATAGCTCCAACTTTATTTTCATTAGTGTTAGCATTGTTCTTCCACTTTTTTATTTAAACCTACTTGTATATTAATATTTGAAATATATTTATTGTAGGTATTATATAGTTAAGTCTTCTAATATATCCTACCTGAAAATCTTTGCCTTTCACATTGAATGATTGACCATTTATTTCCAATATGATTATTAGTATAGTTAGGTTTAAGTATGCTACCTATTTTTTCTATTAATCCTATATGTGTTTTATTCTTCTTTATTGTCTTTCTGCCTCATCTAAGTATTTTTTATTATTTATTTCAGATTTACTGAGATATAATTGAAATATAAAATTGTAAGATAATTAAAGGATGCACTATGGTTATTTGATATATGTATACCTTTTAAAAGCTTACTTTTGTCTAGTTAATTAACACATCCATCAACTCACATATTTACCCCCTCTTTCTTTATTCCTTTCTTTATTCCTTTCTTTATTCCTTTCTTTCTTTCTTTCTTTCTTTCTTTCTTTCTTTCTTTCTTTCTTTCTTTCTTTCTTTCTTTCTTTCTTTCTTTCTTTCTTTTCTTTTCTTTCTTTCTTTCTTTTTTTGTGAGAACATTTAATTCTACTTTCATAGCAAGTTTCAATTATATAATACAATGTTATCAACTATAGTCACCATGTTTTATATTAGATCTTCAGACCTAATTAATCTTATAGCTCAAAGTTTGTATTCTTCTACCAACATCTCCCTATTTTAATCTATTTTTGTTTACTTATTTCTATATTTATTGTTTGGTCTTATTGTGATTGCTTTCAAATTTATAGTATAGGTATATAGCATAGATATAGTATAGTATAGTCTATTTCAAGTATTATTATACCACTACATAAATATTGTAAGAACCTTAAAACACTCAACTTCCATTTCTCCCCTTTGGAACCTTGTTCTATTGTTGTCATTAACTTTTTTTTTTACATATGTTATAAACCATACGCTACATTGTATTTTTCTTAAATAATTAAATATCTTTACAATGTATTACGTACTAAGAAAAAAGGCTAGCAGATGTCCTTACAGTTTTCCGTGTTCTTCATATTTTTGTGTAGATTTATATTTTCATTTGGCATTATGTTCCACTGGCCTGACGAACTTTTTTAACATTTTTGTAGTGTGAGTCTGCTGGTGATTAATTTAGATATCTGAAAAAGTCTGAATTTTATTTTCTTTTTAAAAGTTATTTTGCTGGGTATATATTCTAGATTGATAGTCCTTTTATTGTTCAACTTTAAAATTATTAACCCTACTATCTTCTCAATTACATTTTTTTCCAAGAAATCTTTTGTCATGCCTATTTTTGGTCCTCTCTACACTATCTTTTTTCCCAGCTCCTTTTAAGATTTTCTGTTTTATCACTGGTTTTGATAAATTTCATCATGATGTATCTTAATGTAATTTTCTTCAGATATTTTATGGTTCATTGAGCATCTTAGATCTATGGGTTTATTTTGTTCATTGCATTTGGGAAAACTTTGGCCATTATTTCTCTGAATATTTTCTCTCCTTCTTGTCTTCACCAGTTTCTAGGATACTAATTACATATATATTAGACCACTTGAATTCATCCCATAGTTGATCTAAAAGTGAAGGACTCAGAAGGAGATATACACTTATTCTGGTAGTATAAAAAATAAGTCCTATGGTTTTTTAACTATAGGAAATTTGAGTAATGGCCAAAAGATATATAAAAGTGGGAATCTTAATCATTATAAATAGGATATTGCTGTGGGCTCCCAAAGATATTAAGAGGGAAGGAAATTTGAAAAGGAGCCCCATTGTTAGTTGGAAAAATACTATTGAGTTACTGAGATTCATATTTAATATTAAAGTGAGTTCACTTGTATCCAAAGAATGGCAAGACCTGTGACATAATATGCATTTAAATAGAGCAGAGATTTTACTATATGACAGTACCAAGTATCCTTTTCTAATTTGGTATAATATTTAATATTGTTTTAAATTCAATCAGTAGCATACCACCCCCCCTTAACTTAGCAATATTTGCAACGTTGTTTAACGTTATACTATAAGTTCCTGACTAGTGTAAATTTCCATGTCTAGTATAAATTCTTTTCCACATAGATTTGTGTTTGTGTGAATATGCATGTGTCTGTCTGTATGTATGTGTCCAAATGGGAAACTACATCCAGTGAGTAAGTGCCTAATTAGTTCTTTTGACTGCTTAACTAAATATAAAAATACAAAACTGAGTCTATACAAAGAGTTATACTATTAAAACATTACTTGAGAATAAAATAAAATTCAAGATTATATAAAGAATTTGAGCTTAATTGTAAAAATATATAAATATATATTTCCATAGTTTAATACATAGGAGGAGGAAAAAAACATTTAGTTTAATGGAAGAGTATAGAGAAGGTGATATTTTACCAAACATTTTTACCAAAGCGTTTCTCAGCCCACTGATTATGACTACTTAGTCATTTATAGATCTGATTTTGAATACAACAGTAATTAGATGAAATAATCTTTAAAATTGGAGCTTTTAAAAAATTCCAAATATTCTCTTCTGAAGAGAGACTATCAAACTTCTAATCTGAAAGCATGCAGTTAGAACCAATAATATTTAGGATGAAACTTGCTTTTTACCGAATTGGAACTCTAAGAAAACCATGACACAAGAATATATTTTGGGATTAGAACTTCTAAGAAGGCTTTATCTCAACTTTGCTACTGAATTTTTAGTTTGACTCCTTCTTTACACTGACCCAAAGAAAGTAAACACTTTTAAAATACGCCACATAAATAATATAGCATTCATATTTCTTAGAACTAAATAGCTCTGTTTTTTAAATCAGGAAAGATATTAATTGGATAAGCTAAATACTCTGATTGGCAGGAGGTAGGTCAAAAAACAAAATAGAAATATTTCTCAAATCTTAAAGCAAAAAGTAATTTCACAGTTTTGTTTTGTTTTGTTTTGTTTTGTTTTGTTTTTTAAGAAACAGGTATCTCAGAGGAATGAAATCATATACCAAACTCTAAATGTTTCAATCTCCTCTACTCCTCTAATAACTTAGGGAGCTGGAAACTTAACAAAAAATGTTCTTATGAACCAAAAGCTATATTGAACCAATCTGATTTATTTTAATGTCAGAATGATGATCTTTGTATGAAGGCAAAATAAAGATATACTGTATATTCTAATAGTCTAATCTCATAAGACTTCTGTCTTTTTCTCACATGACATGACTGTTTATGACCAGTTTGGAGTGTGCATTATTTTGACATGAGTGAACAACTGACAGATTAAATACCAGCATTAACCATCAGAGATTGTGTATAAGCTTAGTTGGACAGAGATTGAACAAGAAGGCCTCTGTATAAAGAGAATTGATGTGACACAACTTCATGTCCTCTCAGACCCACTTTTATATTCATAAAGCAAACAGTTTCATGCAGACTTAGCTTTGTGCAGCTGTTACCTGGCAATACATCACCTTGCTCCCTCTTCACATGCTTCTGTCCTGATTCCCTGAGCCTTCCCTGACACTGCACTCTGAGCTTTTTATGTTGGTGAGCATCATATTGGCACTGTCTCACGAGCAACCTGGAAGGCAGAGGAATTAATGCCTGTGGAGCCAATCTTGGCCAATGGGGTCGAAAGCCAATGGGTAAATGTTGTTCCTTTTTTCCTAAGTTGAACGGTTTCAAGCTCCATCTCATAACTCTTATCAAATATCCTGTTGTATGAACACCAGTCATTATAGCAGTGACTGACATAATTAAGCATTGTTGGACTGGCTTTTTCATTTTTTCTGTTCCCACCTCCTAACGCTCATGCTCTCCTTGGCTCATAATCACTATTTGCAAATAAACTATTTGCATACAAGCTTTTTTTTTTTTTTTAATCTCTGCTTTCAAGGAAACTTAGGCTAAGAGGGCAGGTGATGTTATAATGGAAACAATGGTCAGAAATTCACAGAAATTCACAGAAATATAATTCAGGACAATCCATGTTTTTTTTTTTTTCTCTGTACATTGTACAAATAGATACATTGAAATTAATCAGAGGGAAGTGAACAAGAAATTTATAGTATTTTCTTAAGAAATCAAATGTCAAGAGTGGACAAAGTGGACAATTTCTTTGTTATGGAGTTTTCATTGATGTGTGTGGGATGAGAGAAAGTAAATAAATCAATAGGAACCATTAATAAGTTTCATAAGTGCTATGAAGAAATAAAAGTATCTTGATATGTAGAGAGTAACAAGGGCTACTTTTAAATTGATGGTAAGGGGAGTTCTAAGAGGTGACATTTAAGCTGAGACACAAATGTCATGAAGGAACTGGACTTTATATAAAAGACAGTAATAATAATAACAATAGCTATAGTTAAACAGCTATCATTTATTAAAACTTTAAGTTAAGCTCCTTACTATTCCAAGTTTTTTACACATAATCATTTAAAATTGCCTGCTATGTTGTAGCAAAAAATTTAAAAAAATAAAAAATGGATAGAAGAGCCTGGCTATGAACCAGAACCTCCTGCCTCCAGAACCCATACTCTTTATTCTTTTTCCTCTCAAAGTCAAAGAAAAGAGAACACCAGTTCACAATCCAAAAGGCACATTTGTGCTTAATGTCATAGATAAAAACAAGTTTAGATTAGCTGAACTATCATGAGCAAGGTTGCAGAATGGTAGTGGGTTGAGATCAGGAAAGTAAGCGTGATCGACTATCATGTAGAACCTTGCCAAACAGGACAAAACACATGGCTCTCAATTTAAGTGAGATCAAAGACATGGGGCAAGGTGGGTTGAATAGGACAGAGAAATCTGTGTTAGAATTGATATTTATGGGCTTTTTGATAAAAGGTAAATACTTGTTGAAAACCTGCAGGATGGCTTAATGACTTCTAGTGATATGAAGAGATTGGCTACCTAATATCATAATCCCTAGAAATGTAAGAGAAAAAAAACAGACCTTCAATGGAATATGGAATACAGATATTCCTCTTTTTGGATAAACAAGTATAAATGCCAGTGGTGACTTGACTCGATTGAATATTATGACAAGACACATGTTTGCCATATTGGTTTCCAGAACTATTTTGGAATCATGATTCTATTTCCATGGGTTTTATTTTTGATTGACCCTAGAGAAAACTGTGAAAGTAAAGAAGTACCTACCCTTTTCCTTCACATATCTCTTTGCCTTCTTTCTCTTGCCCATCATGACCTTCAAAGTGGTTAGGAGTCCCTAATACACTGCAGTGAGGCTTCTAAGATCAATACTATTCTTAACTTCTTTTTTTTTTTTAATGCATTACAACTTTTATGAACTTGAACCCCTGAGGTCACTTTACCAAAGATTTCTCTTAGCAAATATTGTGCTAATTCATATGAGCATGCAAATTAGTTAATAATATCCATATATTTTTGACTTGCATTTCTAAAATGTATTTTATGATTATAATGTATTATCTAAGGAAGAGGCATAATAAGAATTTTCAGGCTTCTTGTATAAAATATGTAAGATAAACAAATGGCTCTCAAACTGTCAAAAATTTTCATTCCACAACAAAATGTTTTCTTAAGTCCCATTTGGAACCTGTTTTAACCACTGTCATCTTTAACTTTAAATTTATGTTTATTGATTTATAATTAATTAATTAATTACATTTATTATGCCTATTGTGACAAGATGATAATATAAAACATACACATATAATTTCTAAATCTCACAATAATAAGAGATAGTGTTGGGCCCAGAAATGTTCCAGAAGTAATTGCAAGTGTTTTGTAGCTTTTGGGACCTATTAGGGAATTTCATTGATAGTATTTCCTAGCAGATCATTGAAATCCAAATAAATAAGTGAAATCCTGGTGAGAATGGTAGAAAAATTCAAGGGTTTTCTTATAATATTTGTAATGTAGAGGCAACTTGCAAAGGCACAGCTCTGCTTCTTAGCTAAGTCTTACTAAGGTAAATGAGTGATTTAAAAGGACTACTAGATAGGATCCTACATTGTGGGGTTCTAATTATAAGACTTTGGACAAAAAATTTATTCTCTCTGGATTTTAACTTTTACTTATCTGTAAAAGGAGTGTAACATGCAACTGTTCAACAAAGGTCAATTTAATTGAAGTATTTGAGATAATCTCAAAGATTGTTTTCAGATCAAAACACTGCTGTTCAAAAACCAGTAGTAATATCTTGTCATGACCAAAACCTGGAATACTTAACCTCTTGGATCATCCTGCTTGGCTGGGAAACGGTTGAAATGAATTCAATCTGTATTTGGCCTCAGAAAACCCCATTTTACATAGAATACTTTAAAATTAATGTTCTAGATCCCTTTGGATACTTTAAAACTGAAGTTAATTGGAAAGAAACGAATAGTGTTAGAAACTTCTTGAACTCCCTGCTGACCTCTAAGGCTTGATGAGCATTAGGAGAGAAACATCCAGATTCCTTTGTATTAGCATATGATCTGTACGCTACAGTTTCTGACAATAGGCTAATTGCACATTCAGCTGAGCACTTTTAGATTCAATTGCCTCTGAGGGCTCAGACAGTTAAAGCTGAAGTTAGCTGATGCAAACAATCACAGGTGTGAAAGTTAATAATAGTAATAGTAAAACCAGCATGGGAGGAGCCATTTATTAAATTGGGTGAGGGTGGACTTGTTCTTGGCTATTAAAACCAAAAGGAATGATTAATCAATGCTTATGATTTTATTAATGCTGTTTATTTTTTCCCAGGGCCAGCACAGATGTGTTAATAGATAATTGCTTTCTAGATTTCATTATGAAAGGGCCTATAAAATGTTGGATAAGTTTTTGTAATTCTCACAGTTGAGTTCTTCCCAAGCAATGAGGTGACAAAGACTTCTACTATCACAAGATATATAAATATTAGCTGATTCAAATGACACTTGTAAAAATGATGCCCCCTAATTCCCGGAAAAGAGCAGAATAGTCTAAAATATTTAGCAAACATTACACTGAGGAACTTATACTTTCGATATAGTACCTGGATCAGTTGCATAGCATTTATAGGTTAAAGATGTACCTTGGAAACATATAAATTGAAAATCAAAAGCACTAGCAGAGGTTTTTTTTTCTTTTAAAGTTAATGCTAACATGTTATATAGGTCAATATAACAATTTTTTAACAATAGTTCATTATAGTGTGGTTTATTAAATTCCCATGGTATAATTTATTACCACAGTAAGATTAGTCTACACTATGGATTTCTGAGCATACAAATGATCATATTAATCGGAACATTGTGAGGCTAAATATAAGTATAGGAATAATCTTCTAAGATAAACTAGAAAGTTCAGATACCACAATCACTTTGCGATCACATACATTTATTCATCTTATTGGAACTGATATGTATCATTCAATACAGTGATGGTCTGTTAATAAAATAAATAAAAATAATTTATGAATGGCATTTATTAAGAATTCAAACTTTCTAATATTCTAATTTGTGATCTCTGGGTTGCAACTCAGGAACATTTTTGAAAGATCACTATGAAACATAATGTGAAAGACCTAGTGATACACGCTTAATAAATCTACATTAAGATGCCAGGAATAATAATAGCTATTGTATATCAAAGCCTAATATATGCTAGGCACTGTTTAAGGGCTTCATATAATTAATGCTCAAAGCCAACATGCAAGGTATTAATTATCCTTTCCATTTTATAGATGAGAAAACTGATGCTCAGTTCAAGCTACTTTCCAGAGTCTCAAAGCTAGTAAATGACTAAGCCTCTACAACTTCAATGTCCATTTTCTATTACCTAGTTAGGAGAAAAGTGGCCTTCATCATATTTGTTATAATATCTTAATTCATTATTAGTGTACCACTTGATTGATCTTTATCAAAGTTTTATAGTATCTTTTTTAACTAGTCACACAAGCATGTTTTATTACATTTCACAAGTCTTGACCACCAAAAGTGACTACATCTTCCTAAGTGAAAAAGTAACTCAAATTGGCTCAATATTTACAATAAAATTAACTGGGGAGAGTAATGCTTACTTTTAGTTATGTTTATAATTATAGTCAAAGTTCTTTTAAAATAATTATTCTTCCAAACTTTTGCAGAAACTCACTTTTACACCATCATAAAGTCAAAAAGTCATAATTATAACCATTGTAAGTCTGGATCATCTGCAGTTAAAAATAAAATGTTCAATTACAATGCAAATAAGTATGTTCTAATGAAACACAAAATGCCAAGAGATTGTACAGAAGAGCAGAACCTAAGCCAACTTGATGAGATCAAATATGATTTCCTGAAAAAGATAGTGTTTGTGGTGAGTTTGGAAGAGACATTATTTCAATAAAAGAAGAGGAAAGAGGAAGAAAGGAGTTGTAAGCCAGTAGCAGCAGTAGTCTGGAAGCCCTAAGAATAAAGAGCCTTCTCATATTTGGAATCTGAAAGTAATTAGATATGGTGTGAGAATGATCAGTGAAGGGGCTCATAGAGATGAGACTGGAGAAGTAGACAGGAGCCAGAGGATTAAGGGCTTGGAGATCCCACAGAAGACAACACATCTTCAACTACAAGTAATGCAGAGGGCATGACCTACAAATTCAAAGTAGTGTGGTACTCAGCACAAGGGACTAAACATTTAATTAACACTTTTCATCGTTAATGAGTTTTCTAAATTAGCAACACTAAGCAATATTCACAAGGACTTCAAAGGAAACCAGCTACCTCCATTAAGAAGCAGGTTTTGCTACGTTCTTTTGTTTTGTTTCTTTTTGCCCTAACCAAACCTAAGCTTCCTTGAGTTTTCCATCCCTTAAGTGACTTAAAAATTCATTTCATAAATAAGTGAGGAGAATGGACCAGAACTATTCTAACAACTATTGTTTAGTGATATGTTCATTTACTAGAAGAAAAGTTTAAATATAGATCTTGAACCTAGAAATAGGCAATTAATAATCTGTGTTAGGGATATGAATAATGGTATCAATTGAATGGGTTCCTTAATTTAACATGCAGCTAGTCTTGAGGCTGAGCTTGTCAGTCATTTCCCACTGATGGAAACAGGCTGAGCCAGATAAGTGAGATTTCCTGTACTTTAAAATGACGCCCATTGCTATGCCGTCTAATGACATAGTATTGCTATTTTTTTTTAAACCTTCTTTCTGCAAGTTATTGGTAAATTATTTTTAAAATGACCTGCCCTTTATGTGAAGCCATATTTTCATAAACAATGATGGCTTCTGCTAGGCAACAAAATATAATAAGTGGGCTTGGGTTTATGATTTTGTCTTAAAATTTTACATAATGCTGCTGGTTAAGATTTATTTTTCTTTGTAGGCATATCTATTCCCATTAACTTACCACCAATGTCTTTTCCCTCTGGTGCATGACTATGGTCATAGTCCCCTAGAATTTAAAGAGAAAAATCTATATGCATTAGAAAGATATAAATATTTTAAGTAGAAATACCTACTACTTTATTTCTCCCTTTGCTTTCTTATTTTTCTTCCAAACATTAAAATAAACATTTTTCTCGTAGAGAATTTGGATCTGTAAATCTTTTCAGGAATGTCCTAGATATTGATCAAATATTTGTATTTGCAAAACTAAATTTAGTCAGTGTAATCACCCTAACTTGTAGAATCTCCTAACTGGTAGAATCTCTTACCTTAATGAAATTTTATGGGATACGGATTTTCTTTTCACCTCTGATGGTTGTATATACAAAACAAATTTCAATCTGCTTATTCTTTTTCACTGGTATTATATTTCATCTATACTATATTTCATTATCATAGGGTCATTTAGTGACAGAAATGTAACTAAATTGGGATTACACAGTGTGAATATTGCACAATATCTCGTCATCTATGAGAATCTTAAGAGAATATAGAAACCAGATTACCTCCAAGGGGTTTGGGTTCTAGAAGTAAGGATAAAATTAGTAAGATTTTATTCTCCTTTTTTCCATTGATATTTAATTTATGCTTGTCTGTGCTTGGTTTTATGCTCTCCCTCCAATGAATCTTTTTTATCTATTGGGCATCATAGTGGCCCTAATTTTCTGGGTTCTTTTCTATTGTTTATAGGTAGAAAAGTGCAGAGGAAGGATCCTTCTGGCCAGGTTCAGTAACACGACCAACCCTGGACCAATCACAGTGACTGGAGAAACATGGAGTAGTATGATTGGCCCAGTCAGAGAGACATAGGCACTCCTGTAATGGATGGTAACTATTACCAGAAAAAAAGGTTTATATGTATGACAAGGACTCAGTTTAGACATATGCTTAACAGGCAAAACAATGGTTATCTTTGTGACATTATTTGTTTAATATTCATATTTCATAATAGTCAGAGAATATGTCTTTTCCTCACCAGTTTTTTATCATCTCCCTGAAACATTAAAGGTATTTGGTATCTGTTTACTGATTGAAAATAGTTGTATTCAAATTAAATTTATATTCATTAATTAAGAGGTAAGAGGGTAAATGATGAGGCAATAGATCCTGTCAGATAATGAGGACTTTTTAGTATAATAAAAGATATGGATGCAATTTTAGCATTTTGTTACAGTGTATGTTCATTTGGGGGTTCATTTGCTTGAGAGTTTTAAATCTTACTTCAAGCAATTAGGCAATGAGATTTACATGAGGGAGAGGAGCACTAGATGAAACAGATGTTATATTTTCAATGAACTTGACCTGCTGAGATCAAATGAGTTATACAGCTCTGTTTTAAACCCTGTAATCTAAACTGAGGAGATACTCAGTAATTCTAATCCTAAATACTCTCCATGTCTTTGAGGATGGCAACTTCATATTTCTCATTTAGAATAACCACAGGCAATGCTCGCATGCAGAAAATGACCCTCTCTCCATGTTTACACTTTAGTGTGGGTAACACTGTCCCACCTCCTGAGAATCCTCAGCTTCCTGCCAGCAAATTATTCCTGCTGGATTGGTTTTAATGCATTCCTGGGAGCCTATTGTTTGTAAGAGTTTTAATTCCCATATCCCCAGGTTCTTGAGTCTTAATCACTTTCTCAAATTCAACCCTCAAGTCATGGTTGAATCTAATAATAGTGTTCAAGATACAACTGGATGGGGAAAAAGGGGCAAAGAGCCAAGAGACAAGAGATAGTCTACAAAATAAAGAGCAATGACGACACTTTGTATCTACAAGGAAAAGATGGAGGAAGAGGAAAAAAAGAGAGGGTATTTGAAATGTTAAATTTTACTGAAAGTAAAAGAACCTGAGCACTTACTACATGCCAGTGCCAGACCCTGCTAAATATTTTAGATGTGAAGACTTCTAATCATCCCTTCAAACCAATGAGGTACCCTTATCTCAGTGTGGCATTAGAAAATGAAATCTGAGAGAGACTGAATAATTTTCTTTAGTTCACACTAGGTCTTAAGTTATTGCTATGGCTACTTCTTAAGAATAAAATTTTAAAAAAAGTAGAAACAACGGGGTAAAACAATCTGAAAAAAAAAAAAAAGTTAGTTAAGAAAGCACCAAAGAGAGCTATATAGATAGCTATGTTTCCAAATTAAACTCTTTTAATTTGGAGTCTCTAGTTGCTCCATGGAGCACCCAAAAGGTGCATAATTATTTAGTGGGAATAATTTAACTCAAAGGAAGCAGCATATTAGAAAAGATCTAGTTAGTTGTAACAGTTATTACATATGAAAGAGCTTAACTTGCCATTTATGCTGGAGACATTTTTCTCCCTGGGAAAATCTGAATGAGCGAGTCATTCGAATAAAATAGAAGGCTCTAACTTTACTCCCTTTGAGTTCCTCAGCAGTATTTGAATCTCTTATGAAAGAGAATATGCATGCAGAGTGCTAATCTCAAGTATGAGACAAAAACTCTTGCCTGGAACAGGACCATTCTGCAAAATACAGTGATATCCCTGTTGATATAATTACATGTTTTTCAGTGAATCTAATCTGCAGGTTCTATCATAATAAAATAGTCTAATATTACACAAAACAATTATTGGGCTAACATCTAAATGCATGCTTCTTATCCACTCACATTTGGATAGTTCTTTTAAAAATTAAATGTTGCTATTCTTTTTATTCTAAATACTGATTCTTTATATCCTTTTTACTTTATGATCCCTTTCAAGCATCTCATTCAAAAAGAATATCTTCCATTTGTCCTTTACTTTCACCTCTGTCTATCCTTTAGCACTTAAAAAATCAATGTTTTGAAGTTGCATACTGGTTAACCGACAGACCCATATTTACATTTAACTAGATTAGGAAATATATCCAGAGCATAGTTGGCTCAGACTCATTGTTCAAACCTTGCTTCCTGCCAGAAAGCACGAGTTACAGTCCTAAGTGTGCCAGACGCTGCTATTGGCTTACCCAACATCAACTATTCCCACTTCTTAACTAAGGCACTCCAATTTTGTTCAAGAAGAGAATTTGCCCAGCTCAAATCCTCCATGCCCCAGCCTATCTTATAAGTAGAGGTGGTAAAGCAAGAATGTAGAAAGAGTCTCTGCCTTTGATGATTATTTCAAGGAGCTGCACTATCCCTAAATTGAATATGTGTTATTGCATATTGAAGTAATTCTTAATTTGATAAAGTTGAGATACTGTTGAATGTAGCCTGATAAAATGTTAACTAATTTATCAATTCACCATCTTAGTGGTCTTAGCCACTGGGAACCAGGCACTATCCTTCTTTCAATAATTGAAACAAATGGATATTTAAAAGCCCACTTCGGCAAATAGCTGAAAATACATGTGCAAAATGTCCCATGAAATTGTGAAATGCACAACTCATACCACTGTATTCAGGAGCCCTGTAGCCAGCACAACCATCCTATAATTTTTTGAATATGAGGCTTCAATTTAACCTCAGACATTAAATTATTTATTTTTTTCCAGTGCTTCTCTTGGATGATAGCTGCCATTCAGCCATCTGGATTGATATATGATGATCATGTTCGTTTTCCTATTTCACAACGCATTATGTAGAAAAAAGGAGAATCCATTATCTTCTAATAGGATAGAAAGTAATTTAGTGAATGGATTGTGTTTGTATATTGGTGTGTGTGTTCCTGTGAGTGTGTTTTAGTCTCTGAGCCCTGCCCCCATTCTGACATTTCCCCTTACTGCCCCTTACTGTTTTCTAACCTCGGTCAGGTTAATAACACCATTGTGCTTTCTCAACTCACATCCTTATCATTTTCTTTAAGGGGAAGATGTGACATTGGTTATTTGCACCCAAACAGAAATGTAACTCAGTCAATCAAATATAAAAATAGGGCATTGTATGTGCTAGACTTTGAGGAATGAACAATGAGCAAAAGAGACATGGTTTCTGCTCCTCAGAGCTTATATTTTATAGAGGAAGGAAGACATTAAGGAAATTCTTCAGAGTGACATTTAAGTAATTATACCACCTGGTGACAGTAGAAGAGGGGAACTTAACTTTAATCTGAGGTGACATAAAATGCATTCTTAAGGAATTGATATGTAAACTAAAACAAATCATTAATAGCAATTGTAAAGGAATAATGATTTGCTTTAAGTAAACAGAAATAACAGTTGGAAGACCTGGAGTAGAAAGGTTAGAGGAACAGAGAGCCTTCCAACTTCAGTGGATGGAGATGACTTATAGTTCCACCTCAACATGAAGCTGGAACTACAAGTAGGAATCAGACTACACAGTTCCATTTACCAAGATCAAATTTATTTTAAGCTGTGCTTCGAATTATCAAATAATTTGACTTCAAGGCAAGGGAAGTAAAAAGCAAAAACAAATGAATGGGACTATATCAAACTAAAAAGTTGCACAGTAAAAGGAACCATCAACAAAATAAAAAGGCAACTGAGATAATGAGATAATGTTTGCAAACAACACCTTTGATAAGGCATTAATATTCAAAATATATAAAATACTCATGCAACTCAACAACAAAAAAACAATCCAATTAAAAAAAGGGCAGAGGACCTGAACAGACAGTTCTCTCAAGAACACATACAAATGGCCAACAAATATATGAAAAGATGTTCAACGTCATTAGCTATTAGGGAAATGAAAATCAAAACTACAATGAGATACCATCTCGCATCTGTTAGAGTGGATAGTATCAGCAAGACAAGTAATAACAAGTGTTGGAGAAATTCTGGAGGAAAAAGAAAAAACAACAACAAAGCTCATAAATCGCTGGTGGGAATGTAAATTGGTACACCCACTATAGAAAACAGTATAGAGATTCCTCAAGAAATATAGAGCTACAGTGTGACCCAGCAATCCCTCTTCTGGGAATCTACCTGAAAAAATTGTAAACATTTATTCTTAAAAATATATGTGCCCCAATGTTCACTGCAACATTATTCACGCTGGCCAAGTCATGGAAACAACTGAAGTATACTTTGATAGATGATTGGATAAAGATATGCTATATACATACAATGGATTACTACTCAGCCATAAGAAAAGATGGAATACTGCCATTTATGACAACATAGATGGTATTGAGAATCTCATGCTAAGGGAAATAAGTCAAATGGAAAAAGCCAAGAACCATATGTTTCACTCATATGTAGGATATAAAACTAAACACAACAAACAAACAAATAAGACAAACAAAAACTCATGAACATAGACAACAGTATGATGGTTATCAGATGGAAAGAGGAGTCAGGGAGATAAAAAAGGGCGAAGGAGCTCAAACATATGTGACAGATTTGACTTTGGGTGGAGAATACACAATGCAATATACAGATGATGTGTTATAAAATATATGTATAATATTTTATTAACCAGTGTTACCCCAATACATTTAATAAAAATAAACCAAGGCTTAAAGAATTGAATAAATGGTTCAAGATTTCACAGCTAGGAAGTAATGGAGCTGGCTTGAAATTGAGCAGTTGGTTCAAAAGTTGCATTTAACATGAGCCCCTGTTCAGTATAAAGTTTTTCACCTCAATACAGAGTGTTCATATATTCTTTTCTTGTTCCATTCATCAAAACCTTATACCAATAAAAGGTGTGAAATACATTCACATTTAGAGTTAGGTATGTTGTGACTTAGTATTTTCTCGTGGAGTCTAAACATTCTTATATAAATATAATTAACAGGGGAATTACAGGTATCAACAACAGATAAGAGAGGCACTATGGCACCAGTGTATTCCTTGTAGAAGATTTAAAATGACCTTATACATGTGGTTACTGGTTACTTACAAGCAAGGTTTCATACATAGACTATTGGATGTTTCAGGGGTTTTTTGTTTGTTTGTTTTTCATTTTTTACTGAGTCTGAGACAAAATTGTTCTTTCAACATCAAACTAAATTTATTTTAGGAAACAAAATAATAGAGAATTAACAGTAATTTCTTTATTATCTAAAAAACAAAAGGCTCTTATTAGACTATTTTAAGGTCCCATTTGTTTCTTTCTTAAATCTGTGCAAGTTATTGATCTGCCTTTCCTTTCACTTTTAAAGCAAAATATAAGAAAATATTTTCAGTTAAAATGGTAAAAATGGTGGTTATGGTATACAATGTCCCATATCAGAGATTAAAAGATCCTCTAGATTAGGGATTGGCAAACTAAGATCTGTAGACCAAATCCTGCCTCTGCCTGGTTTTATAAAAAAGAGTTTTATTGGAACACAGCCACACATTTTTTTTTTTTTTTTATTGTCTATGGCTTTCTTTACACAACTCCAGAGCTGGGTGTCACCAAAGACACCTTATGACCCACAAAGCCTAAAATATTTACTCTCTGCCCACCACTACTCTATAAAATGAAAATTAAATAGATATTGTTTGTATTACAGAAAGACAGTTTGAGGGTCAGTTTGAGAGTCAGGTTAGACAAGAAGGCCAACAGTATAAGCCTAAGCAAGAGGAAACGAGGCGGTAGGGATGCTGTTGACACAGGGAGCAGAATAGATTAAGGAAATTGAGCAGAGTGTAGTAAGGGAAAGGGTGTGCTCATGGAGCAAGGGTAGTCAGAGACCAGGGAAGTATAAAGGAGCAGAGTATAATCAGAGTAGGATGTAGTCAGGTAGCAGGAGCTGATTGTAGTCAGGGAGTTGAATGTGGTCCTGAATCAGAGTGACTATAGTCAGGGAGTGGGTAGTCAGGGAGGAAGGTGTGGTCACAGCAGGGAGTATTTAAGAAGTTGAGTACAGCCACAGAGCAGTGCCATCGGAGTGGGTTGTGCTCAGGAGCAGAGTGTAGTCAGGTGGCAGACTGCAGTCACAGAGCAGATCAGTGCAACTGGAGAACAGGGTGTAGGCAGTGTGCTAAATGTAGTCATGGAGCAGACTGTGGTGTAAAAGCAGAATGAAGTCAAGGAAAAGGGTGTAGGCAGGGAGCATAATGTTGTCAGAGAGCAGGATGTGTTACCGGAACCCCAGTGTTTTTCCTTGTCTGCCTGCCTGCATGCACCTACCCAAAGAAAGGCACAAGCAGGAGTTAGCAGTATAGAAAGAAAGAAAAAAGTTTAATATTGAATTGGCCAATTCGAAGGTGGGCAGTTTTTGCTTCTAAAAACCTGACTTGCTGATGTCATGTACATTATAGATTATATAGAGCAAAATCACAAGACACCATGAATTAGGAGTTTAGAGTCATGCTAGGAGCTATTGGTCAAAGGTAAAATAATAGTAATAAATAATTTCTTCAGGTCTTGATGAGAGCTCTGAAGTCTTTTCCAGAGTCCCTCTGTCTTGTCTCATGGGAAAGTAGCAAGGAGCTTGTTCCACTTTAGGGCTCAGGAACTGAAACATAACTTAGGTTGAGATGTTATCTTTAGTCTGACAGAGGTTTAGACCTTGTGGCTATTAGTCAAATTGGGGCTACTGTCTTTTGCTGACTTGGGGGTTGCTGATTATCAAGGGAAAGACTGGGTTTCTGAGAGTTGTGAGGAGGGTGAACAAAAGAGAGAGTGAGAGAGAATGAGAGAAAGAGGGGTAGGAAGAGATGATTTCTCAAGCTAGAGAGCATGATGTGGTAGTGAACCGAATGCAATCATGGAGTCACAGAGCTCAGTGTCATCAGAGAGTAGAGTGTAGTCAGGAAGCAGAGTGTACCAAAGAGCAGAGTGTATTTAGGGATTAGTGTATAGGGGGGGCACAGGATATAGTCAGGTGGTAGGGTCCTGCCAGGGAGTAGTAAATAGTTTGGTAGCAGTAATGTGTGGTCAGCAAGCTGGATGCATTCATGGGAAAGTGTATAGGTGGAAAGTAGAGTGCAGACAGGGAGTAGGGTGTAGTCACAAGTAGGATGAAGTTAGGATGCCAACTGTTCAGGGAGCAGAGTGATTAGGAAGCAGAATGTAGTCAGAGAGCAAGTGTAGTCATGGAGCAGGTGGTGTCAGGGGCAGGTGGGGTCAGGGAGTGGATTGTAGTCAGTCAGTCAGTGAGGAAGCCAAATTTAGAGCTTCAGAGAGTTAGCAAGCTGGCATTGGTGAGACTGAGACACCAACTTTGCATTTTAATTCTAGGTCAAAGTCTGTTTACCCTCTGGGCTCCCCACCTTAGTTAGCCCTACATAGAGATGCATCAAGAGCCTATTTGGGCCAGGCACTATGTTAAGTATTCTTCTACCTGCTGGCTGCAGAATTGCCTGGAGGAAGGGCAGGTGTTATAATGACCTAAACGCTACAAAGGTGTAAACTGGTTTATGAGTGATGTGAAGGTTCTGTGATCCTAAGAAAGCCTGACTCTAAGGGACTATGCTTTCTGTTTATGCAAATAGTAAGAAGAATAATATGAAACTCAATACACCTGTACCTGCCAGCTTTAGTCATTGTGCACAATGTTTGTTGAAGCTCATTGTGTATCAGGCAAAGAGTTTTATGTAATGAAATATAATGCTTTATTCAAAATGATTTGTCAGCTTCAAAGAACAGAAAATGTTGTATAGTAAATTAAAACTTGAGCAGTTGGAGGATTTTCCTCATAGTGCCAGCTGTTAATACAGTTTGACAATATACCCAATCAAAATCACATAGCTTAATTGCCTTTGATGCATTCATAATTATATTTATCAGGGCTTTAATACATAACCCGCAATACATACATACCTTGAAACACAACACACAAAATTCTCTCTCATGTAAGGCATTGGAAAATAATTTAAAGAGGTAGTTATTAGAAGGTAAATGCTACAATGAAGTTTTTTAATAGTTTTCATGTTACATCTTGGGATAACGGTGTTTCTTTTATTTTTCCTACATAATATATGTTTAGCAATAAATAGTTCATCTAAATATCTAAGTGTGCTGAGTAAACCCAGCTAGTAGAAAACATTGATTGCCTGGT
This sequence comes from Macroglossus sobrinus, assembly GCA_004027375.1. Taxonomy (NCBI): domain Eukaryota; kingdom Metazoa; phylum Chordata; class Mammalia; order Chiroptera; family Pteropodidae; genus Macroglossus; species Macroglossus sobrinus. The sequence goes on from PVKZ01000557.1 coordinate 382,561, forward strand.
AAAATGAAACTGAGTGAAGTTGTCAATTGGAAGAACAATTAAACCATTTGACTTAGTTGTTAGAAACAATAGAGTTTTCTTGGAAACCACAGACTTGCAAGAGACTGCAATTTCACTATAAGCATTCATAAACACACAAAGATCCTCATGTTGTGAATCAGTACAAATGTTTGAGAAGAAAACTGAGAATATAGGAAGCGGTTCATTCTGTCCTGGTGAACAGCAAGACTCTGACTTTGCTTTTAGAGCAGATTTTTTTGTAAGTCTATAAATTTATCCAGAATCTATAACACCAGAGCCCTATCAGCAAGAAAAGGGAGCAGTAGAGTCAAAACCATAATCAGGACAAACTTAAAAACTAGAGTTCAGTAATGATCAAATCTTCCAGAAAGCGTGTCATGCAGTTTCCTAATCTGCTACTTCATCAACAGTAGAATAAATATGGTTTTCTTCAGGAGAGAGTAACACTCTATTGAGCTTTGTTCAGCAAGTTATATTTCCATCTCTACACTTTCTACAGTTTTCAAGTCTTTGATGCCTTGTTGTCCTTTATAGATCTACCAGTCTACTCAAGCTAGTGTAGTCCCTGACTCACACATACTTGCATGAGCTCACCTCTATTCAGTTTCTCTTTCCTAGAAAAATTCTCTTCTTCACTCATTAAAATCACACTCACTCTTGAAGACTCAGCTAAAAATTGACCTGTTTTGTAACATCTCCCTGAACACCCAAGCCTAACACAATCTTTCCTCTGAGTATCTGTTTCCTTTCTGTGTGTGACTCTGATGCAGATGGCATCTCTAAGTTAGCCACGTTTGGATGGCCTATTTAAATTCTACATGACATACACATGCTTAATAACACATTTGGTCACTCATTTTACACACTTAATTGCTGTAGTCACAAAAGTGATCTTTGTGGAAAGAGATGGTATTAAGCAAACATAATATGCAGATGTTTTCCCACTTGAGATCTGTTTGGCTGGATTCTATATTTGGAGTAGAGAGGAAAAGGTCAAGCAGGAGGTTAGTCAGAAAAATAGAGCTGAATTTCAGTGCTATTACAAAAGAATGAGAATCAAGTTCATTGTAGCACCCACAGCCTGGAACCTAATTAGCCTCCCCCCAGCATTCCCAACTATGTGAGTAAACTTCTTTCTCACTGACCCACCTCCCTAAGGTTGTCACAGCAGAGCTGGGGATGGTTTTCTTTCACGTTACAGCAGATCTGGGGGAAGTTGTCTTGCCTCATTATACTATGAATACAATTAATTCTTATTGGTTCAATTTCTTTTTCTTATTCAGGAAAAAAATTAAATAAACTTGAGTGTCAAAGTATTCTTCTTTTCCTGTCATACTTAACAGAACAAAATATCTATGACCTTTTTTTACATTTTTAACAAAAGTTTGTTATCAGACCTTTTTTATCTAACCCTGCCTAGTTTGTATGACTTGTCTTTTTAAAGGGTTAATAGAAAAAAATATTAGGTGGGAAACACCAACACATTGCTCTCCCTTGTTCTTGTTTTCACCAGGTTAAAGGTCAAAAACAGAACTTTACAAAATGTTCTGTGGCATCATTCATTTTCCAATTAACTTTTACTGATTCGTATTGATAGTTTGCACCTTCAGAGACTGTCTTATTCAGTTTGGGTTACTCTAACAAAATACCATGATTTAAATAATCAACATATAATTCTCACAGTTCTGGAGATTAAGATGCCCAATATCAAGATGCCAACAGATTTGATATCTGGAGAGGGCTCTCTTTCTGGTTTGCAGGCTGCTGCCTTCTTGCTATATCCTCACATGGGGATCAGAGAGGGAGAGGGAGAGAGAACACTTGAGCTCTGTTCTCTTGGTCTTCATTATAGGGGCACCAATGGCATTACGGGGGCTGCAGTGTTAGTTTATCTGAATTTACTGATTACATAGTTAGGTTAATCAAAACCTAACTACATCCCAAAATCCACATATGCAAGTACCAGCATCATAGAAAATTGGGCTTCAGCTTCTAAATCTGGTGGCAGGTAGAGAATATTAGCAATCACTTCATAACAGAGACTTCTCTTTTTCTTCTTCTTTTTTTTGGGGGGGGTGGAGATGGGGAGCCAATTATTACCTTTGCCTTTGTTTTACATTCACCAGCCACCAGCGTTAAGCACACTACTCATGCTTTTTCATCCAGCTAATATCAATCAAGGACTTACTATATACCAGGGACTGTTTAGAGTGTTGGAGACATGGAGATGAATAGTATCAGGGATCAACTATGAAATAATTCATTTACAAGTTCCAGAGACAGAAATACACATAAATGTTTACACTTCAGTGTGCAGAATAGAATGTTTTTTTTGTTATGTGAATACTAAGAAAGGAGTACAATTTATCTATTCAAAGGTGGGTCATTCAGTAGAGCAGAAACCAGATGAGAATAATTGAGAAACCAGATCATAGACAATATTACATATTGAACTAAAAAATTTATCTTTTTTTTTTTTTTTAGTAAATTATGGTGAGCTGGAGGTGAAAATTTAGATTGGCATTAGAAAGTTAAAGAAGTATAGCCTTCTGGATACTCAGTAGATGTTTTCTGATAATGATCAATTAAGTTAAGTGAAGTCAATACAAAGGAGACAGAGCAGAGAACTTTTAGGGTGAAGAAACTGTTCTTTCTGGTACTAGAGTGATAGATACCTGATCTTATCCCATAGAACTGTACATCAAAAGGAGTAAACTTAAGTGTGTACAAAGCAAACAAAAACAGCCAAAAAAAGATGACTTATGTAATTTTTAAAAAGATGTTTTGACTGTAAAGTATGACCATAAACAAAGATAATTATATACAAACATTGTACTCTAGTTAGTAAAATTATTTCTTACAGGAGTACAGATGAACAATATTGAAGCCACTATACACATATACTGAGGATGAAAAAATAAGTAAATGGATGGCAGATGGTGGGAGCCAGTTTTCTCACTTTTGGAAAGGGAAATTACAGATAAGAAAGTAAGGCTAAAATAAACCTTAGACTACTGAATTAGAGTCAGATAAATCAGTATGGTCTTAAATTTTGCTTAATATGTTTACAGAGGGCTAGATACTGGGACAATTACAGATACATGTAGATATATGAGTTAGTATATATAAATATGTTATCTATTCTGTCTGTTGAGAGTGACTAGAAAAATGAAACCTGAGGAGTAATGAACAAATTTGGCAACCAGATCTTGGTTTCTGAATACCATTCTTCAATAAAATTAACCAGGACTTCTTGGAGAAATGGCTAATTGTAGGGCCAGGGTAGGGAAAAGATATGGCCACTTTTATGACACAAGGAGAAAGAACTTAGATCTCAGAAGCCAAGGAGATCTGGAGAAAGTAATAACCACAGAGAAGGCCACTTCCAGAATATTTTACCCCAAATCAGCAGGCTTTCTTCTTCCCCTTCTCCAATCCCCTTTCAGCGTGTGTTATCATGAACTTCACTCAGAACCAGTGGCCAAGAGGAAGCCTGGGAAATGTGGTTGCAGGGTCAGCTCCTGCAGTACAGAACAGCGCAAAGAACAGATAGGAATGTATCTGAAAGCAAACAACTTAACAGAACCCCTCTTTTGAAGATACTTTATGTAGCTTTTGAGCAGGAATCTCTGTGTCCTTGTCAATGGAGAAGTTCCAGTCCAGAACAGATGACTCATTTGCAGAAATATTATACTGGGATTTGATACTTTCAGTGACATAACTGAAAAATCCAAACATAATATATCTTCTAACACTGAAATGCATCAGATGAAGTGAAGAGGAGGTTCAAACATAGTAATTTTTTTATCAAGTAAAAGGTCATTTCTTGAGCAGCTGCTATATATATGTTGTGTTATGCTATCTGTTTAATGGCATTCAAAAAAAGTACAGCAAAGGGATGACACCTGCTCTCAAGGAGCTTAAAGACTATTTGTGAGGGATAACACTAAAGCATGAGACAATTAATACATGAAAATGCAAAAGAATAGAAAATTTTGACTTACAATTATGCTTCTAAGCAGGATGCAGCATAAAATAGCGATTAAGAGAAAAAGCTTGATAGAAACAGCCTGGATTCAAATTCTGCGTCAAACAATTACTTATCCTACAATTTTGAAAAACTTGTATAAACTTTATACACCTTAGTTTTCTCATTTATAAAATGAGAGAATAATAATAGTATCTACCTGAGAGCATGGCTATAAAGAGAGAATTAGTTAATAGTTGATGAATAAAAAGCACTTAGGTCAGCTTCTGCCACATAGTAAATATTCAACAGATATTAGTTGTTATTTCTCATGTGCTATTTAAGGTGATGCCATTTTGATTTTTGTAAGGAGCAGTAGTAGGACAAAATTAATTACTTTTCTCTTTGTGCATGTTGTTGCATTTTATTTTTAATTTGCCTCAGCTTTCAATGTGTATGGAAATACAAATATATATTTACATACACATACAAACACATAGATACATGTCCACACACACTGACACACATGCTTATACCCACACATGAGATCTCTGAGCCTACAGACAAAGGGTGATATGCATGGCTATGGGAATACTGCTGTCTTAGTCTTTAACTACACTGGATACCTTTCTTCTATCCCTTTCTTCTCATATCAAATGAAATGGGAGGAAAAGTTAATCAATCATCCATTACAGCAATCTAAGTATTACTCAGAAAATAAGAAGGGCAATGGGGCACTCCATAAGAAAAATTATTAAAACAAAAAAAAAATTGTCACACATAACCTGCTCCCAATTTTATTTTCCAAAGTAATTTTTCACAAACTTATCTTTCTCACCCAATTTAGTATTTGTGGTATTAATCTACAGAATAAAAATGTGTTTTGTGCAGTATTTTTGTCTAAGCGCTTTTTTGATTATTGTAGTGGAAATAAAGTGTTCTCAGTTAACTGCTCCAGTTGTTGACATTTCAGAAATTTGAGCTCATGAACCCAAAAAGTGTTTGGATATGTATGAACAGAACATCAAAATATTATTCAAACTTGTTGGGGGTAAGTAGGGTTATTGGTTATTTTTTTAAATTTATTGCTCTCAAAAGGATATTTGACAACTTGGATACTGCAACTGGATTTTTACAACTTATGAAAATATTAGCCATTTTCTTTATAATGTAGATTTCAAGGTAGGCAGGCAAATGGAGGCAAAGAATTATTAGTCCATGGGCTTATGAATATAATTTCCATCCGTGATTATATAATTATAACTATTTTTGGTCATTATAGAGAAAGCCTTTGTCTCAAGCATCCTAAAGCCAAGGTAAACACAACTGTTAATAACATTGCACAGGCCCAAGAATTACAAATTAAGACTGCCTTCTAACTGCATCCTATTAAAGAAAGCGTTCTGTGGTGCCGCAGTGAGAATTACTAACTACAGTTCTCAAATGGAGTCTTTTGACAATTTGCCTTCTGAGAAATTTCACGAATATCCTACTGTTTTTCAAGCAATTAAAATGCAAATAAACATTTAAGGGAACTAGATTGGGAGCCCAGATTTGAAAAGGATATTAGTCTATATTCACTAGAACTACTTGGTTTCTTTTAATTGAATGCTTCTTTGTAGATGTGCTTTCTGATTAATAGTATTCATCTCAGACAGTCTTTTCAGTAGGATATAGAATTTTTATTTCTATGCTTTTTATGCTAAAATCTGATTCTTCTCCCTTCCATGGATAGCATGACATGTTCATCAAAAAAGCAAAAACAACAACAGCAACAACAACAAAAAACAGTAAACTTGTGCTGTGCATAAATATTTTTTCAGAGTTGAAAATTCAAAATTCTAAGATTAGGTTTAAGAATCTCTCCAGGATAAATTTTAAAAATGAGAGATTGTATATGTTTGTGGATTAAAGAATAGCAGCACATAAGTTACTGTTGCATTGTTTTCATCAGCTAACTCTTCACCAATGAATAAATGTATGATGAAGTACATTAATCTGTGAAAAAGGACTCCTTAACAAAGAAGTATCCAGATGGTGCTATGGCAATCTAAATGCCCCTAATGGAATTCTGCGATGCTTCTGCAATTGATGTCAAGGTATTTTATCTCATCATGTCTGCAAATAGGCTGGTATTATCTCAGACTATAATTATAAAAAGCTATCATAATTGTTCAAGGAATTGGTAGAGAAAATTCCTTTTGTAACTCTTTAATATTTGTAAAAAATGAATTGGGATTTTATATTTGTCATAAAATAGTATTACAGGTCCAGTGAAATTGTGAATTCAAAATTTTATTTAATCTTTATTTTCATATACAATGTTACAGGAAACACAGAAAGCATAGTATCATATAGGGCATTAAAATTAAAATTGGAATGCACTATCCTTGCTTCTTATTCTCTTCTCATTATTCTCTTCTCTTCTCACCAACTCTCATATTCACCAATTAAAAAAAGTAGACATGTGATCATAAGGTTTAACAATAAAATGGGAGGCAGAGGTGTTAAGTTGAGACTGCATCTTTCAAGCAAATTTTCGGGAGACAAGATGAGCTCCTGGACCTGTGATTAGTTCTGTATTCGTATCGATAAATGAGCACAGTTAAACACAGATTAGCTAGTACAACAGATGTGCTAGAAGAGGTGAAGGGACAGAAAATGGTCCATCTTCTGTTCAAATCATTGAATAGCTTTGTTTACACATAAGATAAAGTTCAAGATTTATAATTAATTATTCAAGGCCATGAAGAGGATCAGGATATGCCACTCCAAAAATGCCTCTTTCGCATAAGGATTACTTTGAGTTGAAGGCAGTTGAAAATCAGCAGATCCAGGAAAGAGTTCTCTGCCCTCCTCTTAACTGTTTAAATGCAGGGCATAAATTTCCCTCTTTGAAGATGTCCACACTTGTGTGCATGAGAGCAGACAGACTTAAGATTGACACCACAACCAGTTTGAATGAACAGACCTTACTAAAATAATCCATATTTCCATTAGTACCCCATATAGTTCTTAGTCACTTCATTATTTATCATCCATTGAAGCATAAACACTACACTTTTCTGTGAACTTCTGCACATTTAAGATGTTCATAAACATTTATACATTTTTCTCCTGTTAATCTGTTTTTTGTTAGTTTAACTCATATGGTCCCAGCAACTTAATCTATGAGAATAGGGGGAAAGTTTTTTCTCCCATTTACTCTTTACTCATTTGTAATATCTTCAAATTCACCAGTCATTGCTCACCTCTGCTTCTGCCAACACAGTGCATTTAATCATTGGTGGCCTGTTATTTTTTGCCTGCTATCTGAATAGCATATGACTTCTAACCCCTGTAGTCTTCCTTGTTCATGCTTTTTTCTTAGCTAAACAGTTGGTCTGAATCTTTCAAATTGTAATTTAAGTTCAACTCCTTCATAAAACTTTCCCTGATCTTCCAAACACAGTGACTTAGTTCTCTGAATGCCAAGAGGAGTTTTGGTCACTTCCACTCATTTACTCATGGTATATATTGCTGAATCATATAGTTTTTTTACTTATCCTTCCCCATTATAGATTCCTGGAGATCTACCTCAATGCTTTATAGTTTTATATGCCTAGTGTTTAGCACAGAATTTGAAATTCATATGGTATTCAGCAAGAGTGAATAAGTTGATTGGACACATTAACCTCATTAGGTTAAAAATTAATATCCTTTAACTATGACTTCACTTATATGTGGAATCTAAGGAATAAAAAGAACAAACTAATTGAAAACAGGCTCATAAATATAAAGGAAAATCTGGTGATGGTCAGAGGGGAAGGGGATTGAAGGGCTAGGAGAAAAGGGTAAAAGGTTAAAGAAGTACAAATTAGTAGTTGATAGATAGTCACTGGGATGGGGAGCACCACATAGGGAATGCAGTCAGTGTTAATGTAATGGTTAGACATAGAGCCAGAGGAAAGAAAGAGTAATTGGGGGGATTGTTTCATAAAGTATATGAATGTCTAACAAATGTATTAACTATAAATTTAAAAAGTCATTCTTCAGAAACTATTTTTTATATTATTAAAAAGTATTGGGGTGACATCAATTATCCCATTTACTGTTTAGAAAAAAAAAGTGTAGCTCGCTGCCAGCATTAATTTAACATCATGTGTAAGAATGCTACATTTTCTAGGATTTGACATTTTCAGCAATCAAGAATGACTATATTTTGTAAATGGAAATACCACTACTAAAAACAGAATACTATAAATAGAATGATGTCATTTGTTCCAAAGACTATCGATATAATAGAGCTATGCAAAAATAATAATAAAAGTGAGATATTTTGTGACAAACTTTGAAAGTAAAGTTAGGACTGTAACCCTCTTGGGTTATCTTTGGGTAGAAGCTGCAGCCGTAAGCACCACCAGCCTGTATTCTCAGGGCAAATGGGAAATGTGATAACAAAATTAAATAAGTTTCAAGTGTACAATTCAACAGTATATTGTATATATATTGGATTGTGTGTTCACCACCCAAAGTTTGATTTCCTTCTGTCATCAACTATTTGACCCTTTTAACCCCTATCTACTTCCCCCTCCCTTCCTTCCCTCTGGTAACCACTGGTCCATTATTCATGTCCATGAATTTCTGTTTGTCATCTTTGTTGCTTTCAGTTTTATATCCCACATATGAATGGAATCATACAGTTTTTAACTTTTTAACTTTTTCTCCCTGGCTTATTTCGCTTAGCATGATTATCTCAAGATCCATCCATGTTCTTGTAAATGATAGTATTTCTTTTTTTTTTTTATAGTAAGCAGTATTCCATTGTATATATGTACCACATCTTCTTTATCCAATTATCCAGGAATAATGCTACTGAAAACATTGGGGTGCATATTTCTTTGCAGATAAATGTTTTCTGATTTTATTTTTGTTTTTTTGTTTTTGTTTTTGTTTGTTTGTTTGTTTGTTTTTGGTAAATACCCAGTAGAGGGATGGCTAGATCACATGGTAATTTAATTCTTAGTTTTATGAGGAACCTCCATAGTGGTTTTATCAAATTGCATTTCCACCAGCAGTGTATGAGGGTTCCTTTTTGCCCACAACCTCTCCAGCACTTGTTATAACTTGTCCTATTGATGATAGCCATTCTAACAGGTGTAAAATGGTATCTCATTATAGTTCTGTGTTTCTCTAAGAGCTAATGAAATTGATCATCTTTTCATATGTCTGTTGGCCATTTGTATGTTTTCTTAGAAGTACCTGTTCAGGTCCTCTGCCCACTTTTTAATTGAATTGTTTGTGTTTTTATTGTTAAGTTGCATGAGTTCTTTATATATTTTGGATATTAGGCCCTTATGAGAAAACTGTTTTAAAATACAGAGACTTTAACATTATGGGAAGGCCAGAATATTACATTGATAAAAAGAATATGTCTATAGGATAAAATGTGTATCTGGTTCCTTTAGTCATCAATTAACAAAATTAAAATAGATAAAATGTTTATAATGTAGGAAGCAGTACCATAAAGTGCTGTGATGGATTATTTTTATTCATTTATTCTTTCATATATTTATTTAGTAATGAGTTAGTTTACATTATTTTATGGAAATGTAAGTACATAATAAACCCTCTCTTTGAGGTGCTCAGAGCCTGAGTTAGCCTGGAGACATACTAAACTTTTATTTTCATTGAATCACTGCAAATATACTTAGAAGTGATCTTGAGATAGGGCCACAGGGAGATTGTGTCTTTAAATAAAAAGGTAAATGAAAACTCACTAGAAAATATAGAGGACATGATTCTCCAAAACCAGTTAATATAGTAACTGCACAAATTGGTAACGAAGAGACTTATTCACTAATGTGTGCTTATTGAATGCCTATAAAGGGTAAGGCACCATATTAGCTAGCAGCTGGAAATGCAGCAGGTCTCTGTCTCAGTGGAATTAGCATCCTAGTGACAAAAGCATAAAATATACAAATAAACACACTATTATTTAAAAACAGCTATGAAAAGTACTGTGAAGTAGATGTATTTGTAGTTATGAATTCGTGTGAAATGAGGATGTTAGTTGTAGTTAAGTCAAGATCTGAAAGACTGAAAGTAAGCATTGGCTATGTGAAGGTTGGAGGGTGATAAAAGTGTTCTAAGCCATAGGAAGAGTATGTACTTGAAGAAGAAAATAAATTTTTCCATTTAATGGTAATTGGATTTCTATCACTTAGACCAGTTTCATTTTTATTCAAGAGATCACCAGATGGGTAAGAAGTTTGCTGAAGTAATTCACTCTGAGTTGTCTGTCTCATGAGGCTATTCCAAAGAATAACATTTTTGAAATGAGTAAAAATAAAAGTTGAACATAGGCATTTGCTTTATTGCCTTAATTCACAAAGTGGCTGAGCAACACTTGCTTTGGGAACCATAATTTTGAATTTCTGGACTTGAATGCATCTTAAAAATTCTCTTCACGAATAGAAGGTAGGAAAAAGAAAAGTGTTAGTTGTAAAAGCCAAACACACAAATAGCTGCTCAAGAGGGAGCATGACTTAGTGTCACTGAGGGAACTAAACTCAGTTCTCAATTCTCAGAATTATGTTTAAAATATCAGCTGTGACACAATGTTAGGCTAACCAAGAAGAAAAAGTACTGGGTTCTATAGCTGCATGAGGCATTATACACTCAAAGTGTCTTTTTTTTTTTTTTGCCACCATTTTTATTGCTATTATCCTTAGAGGTAAAGGGAAACTACCTAGAAATTTAAAACAAAATACATAAAAAAATATGTAAAGCAATTATACTCTATAAATAAAACCTAAATTCAGACTAGCCTAAGTGAAAAATAAATTGATAGAGAGGAACCTTTCATAGTGATGTTTGATTCTATGTGAAATTCATTCAAAAAATAAATTAACTAGGAGTCATTTGAACAAAAATTTAACTAATAAATTATCTAAAGAAATTTTTGGTATCACATCTAGAGAATATAATTAATATTAATACCAGTAAAAGGTGGTTTTAGGTTTTCTTATATTTCATTAAATATTTTATAATGAAATAAAAAATAATAGCATGTAGTACCATCAATTTATTAAGGCCTCAGTTTCACTAAAGAACATAAAAATTATATTTTAAATTTTATTTTATTTCATTGTTAGATACAAAACTATTGTGCTTAAATCTTGTAATACATAGCTTTGTAACATCAGTAATATTAACACCCAGTCAAGAATCTTAAATAATGTTAAACTTTATCACAAAAATGGGTTTGATGGACATAGAATAGACATTTTGACAAATAATAAAAAAACATTTATTTAAGAAAAAAACTTAAAATATTATTTATAAATCAAAATGCCTGGAGAATTAACGGAATGCTTCATCTACCCAACCTTTTGACAAATGTTTACAAAGTGACTAATCATAGTGTTGAGGATATAGAAATGTAATGATTTATTCTATATCAACAAGGTGCTTAGATTCTTGTGGAGACACAGATCTACTTAAAATCACTGAGATAATTGTCATGGTAATATAATTACACAATAGTAATGTCATTACGTTATATAACGTAATTACACAAAAGCACACCAACAGAGGCTAGTGTACTCTACATTTTCCTGGGAGTCAGGGAAAGCTTCGTGATATGAAAGGTTGTGTTTTAGCTTTAAATTTAGGATAAAGATGAGCAAGAATTTTCAGACAGACTGAAAATGGAAGACCTTTTCATGTGGAGGGTGTGGACTCTACAAAATCATGGAAAACTGAGAGAGTATAGCAAACTCAAGAGAGTAAATGTGTAAGTATATGTCAAAACTTTGAGAGAGAAGATGGGAGAATTGGCAGAGAGGAAGGAACAAGAATCCAGATGCTAATTTTCATATCATGTACTTTATTTGAGTTTCTCCAGAAATAGTACTTAAGCAAAAGATGGATGTGCAACTACTTTATTTTGTAAATGAGCCAAAAAAAAAAAAAAAAACCTTAGGAGAATAAAGCAGATAGGTAGAAAGGAAAGTAAACAATTAAGAGTTTATTATGGAGCATGCTAGTATTTAATTCCCTTAATTTCATTGGTAAACTCTGAAGCCAGTAAAAAATACAGGCCTGAGAGTTATTACACTTGAGCAGGTAAATGGGCCTGCAGTATTTATACACCAACTCTCCTTGGTCATTGGTTAAGGAAAGCTACTAATTCATTGGTACTTCCAGCCTACTGTGCTGGCAGCAAAGCAAGCTCTAGAGGCCAAATAAGGCATTCAGGCAAGGAAATGTAATGCTGGGAGTTGGGTGTCCATCTGTGTGCACTGAAGTGATACGTATAAGGTACAAATGGTTTCCTGCAATTAAATTTATATTTTAGTTTCTAGATCACAGGATGTTTATGAAAGGCAACATGGGAAAGAAGTTTACAGCAGTGTGCCAAAGTCAAACTGCCTGAGTTTTGAAACCTCACTCTGTCATTCATTCATTAGTTATGTGAACTTGAGAAAGCTGCTTAACTTCTTCATGCCTCAGTTTCTTCACCTGGAAAATGGAGATAACTACCTCATAGGGCTGTGACAAGGATTGGTTGGATGAATTCCAACCAATATGTGACTTATTACTACAACAATCAAGAGCATGGGAAGCCATGATCAGATTTTGTGTTTGAGAGATCATACTGAGAGTACAGTGTGGAGGATGGTGAAACTAGAGGATTGAATTTTGGCAATCCTACTATAAGGGAGATAAAAGAGTAAATTAATTAGATATTTAAGGAAGAAATGTAATTGGATTGGGGATTTTTGACATGGACAAGAGGTTGGATGGAACAGTTGATTCTGTACACTTCCAAAAAATATAAATATTTGTCAACATGGAAATCTAAAAATATATGTTAAACATTCCAGACATATGACTATTGTTCAGTGTACTTTATGAGCAATTATATTCAAACAAAATATATGTAAAGTTTATTTCCTCAATCAGGAGCAAGGAGATAAACCCTTATTTTGAGTTACTATATAAAAACACACATTATTTAGAAAAAAGAGTGGTGAAAACCTATGTAACTGTAAAAATATGTAGTGTCAAAAGATATTTCATACTTTATTATTAATGTATTTTAAACATTTCTGTAGAGCATCTTCTGACTAAATATAATCAATCATTTCTAATCTGTGTTTTATACAAAGACTCCCAAAATTCTTTATTATTTATCTCAATAATTTTGCTACTTCACTCAATATTAATCTTCTTTATTTTGCTTCTCTAAATTCGTTGTTAATGAACTCAAGAGAACATTAGATATTGAAATTACAAAATGGGAATGCTATGTGCATTTCTGAAAATTCCTATAGAAGATAATTTGGAACTAAATTTTGGACTTGGAATAACATAATGATAGCCTACATTTATTTGCTGCACTTATTATTTATATTCTGTTTCATGTGATATATTTGGTCAAGGAGATACTGAAGTACAGAAAGAATATGGTAGTAGGAAGTTATCCCATCATATTTTGACAAGAGTATTTTTTATAAAATACTCTGTATTGGGTAATCCCTTATACGTAAAAAAAAATATAATGATAAGGAGACTGGAAGATCTAATGAAAAAGGATGAGACAAACTAGAATTTAAACTTTGGCTTTATTATTTTGATTTATTCAGTTTATGATTCTAAGGAGTTTTTTCTTGAAAAATTGAATGATGAACATGTTTAAGGATAACTAAGATTTAAAATAAAGCAACTTATTGAAATAATGAATCAAAGTATTATAAGATATAATTAAGCTGTATATCAGAGTCAAAATTATTATGCTATAGAATGAGTGTGTTAAAGGCCATTGTTCCCTCTGGTATTAAAATATCAGTTGAAAACAAAAGTTGTTCATGCACCATAAATAATACCAGCACAGTGAAGACTGAATAACCAACTTTATTTTTTAATAATTTTGATCTTCCTTGAAGTCTTTGGAAGATGCACTTGAGGTTTAGAAGTTCAAAAATGTGAAAAAATTTAAGATTTGAAAATATACACATAAGATTCAATTTCATGAAGTTAAATTACCCATATTGAACTTTTGATGAATCGGACACCATACATCAAAAGAACAGGTGTAGAAATAGATAATTGTCTTCAATGTGCAATGCATTTCATCTTTCCTCATTACACAATTTAATCATTCATTCTTTACAACTTCCTGAAATCTACCAGGTTGATATGAAGCTTACAGGTTTAATGATAGACATTTATTTATTTGCATATCTCTAGCTGTGCATACCTTTTCCAAGAGAATAATTATCCTCAATATGTTATCAAGGAAATAGAAGCATATACAAGTCTTGGCATGTTATTGCAGGTCTATACGTGTCTATTGCAGTAGTTTTCAAATTACTTTCAAATCTTACATAAAAACTCAATATAAAAAACATAAAAAATATTTTATCATTAGAAATGTTATTAAAACAAATTATTCTAAAAACAACCATAGAGAATAACAAAGAATATCAAAGTTGCTTAAAGAACTAAAATTTTTATTGTGGTGTTTATCGTGTTTATTGTGGTGTTAGCCTGACTTCAGACTTGATATATTTAATATTCTTTTTTTTTTTGCTTTCTTCTTTGTTTAATATTGCAAAATCTTTTATTCATATATTAAAATTGTGACTAATATTACCTTATCTCTTACCTTCTCACCTTATCTCTGAACTATCTTCCGGGAAACAGAGACAACAAAGGGAGAAACTTAATCTTATTATCTAATGAATATGTCAGTGGCCTCCGATATGATGATCTTTATTATATATCTATGTGAGATATATGTTTTATAAAAGTCCATATCTCTCTCATTGAAGTTTTTATTACAGTTTTTTAGAATAAAATACATGAAAAATTCCTGAAACAGTTGCGAGAGCCCTTAGATTTTGCCTTATATTCCAAATCATAGTTTGGAAATAAATAATCTGTAGAAAATAAAGCCAGGTCTAAATAGAATAACTTAAAAAAATTAAAACTCAGCTTTTTTACCTCACTCCCAGCCTACATTTATAGCAAGCAATGTGTGCATTTTTTTATCTCCTAGTATCATCTAGAAAAAAAAGGTCTCTCATTCTCAAGCTAATCCCTTTTTGTTCACCCTAATCCCACCCTATTTTCTTCCAAGACCACTGCGATAATTTTTCCTTTCATTCTCTTGAATCTTCAACTTTCCTCTCTACTTCTTGTTCTCGGTTAATAAGTTCATAGTTCCCACCCTAAAATAACAACAGAAACCTTCCTTTTACCCTTTATCCTCATCTAGTTACTGCAGTGTTGCTTTGTTTGCTGCCACATTTAAATGTGTTGAAACTGTAGTTCTTAATTCAGATTTGCCATTTTCAGTCCTTGTAGTCAGTGCTCAAACCACAGCAATAGTTCTTCTGTGCTTACTACAAAGAAAACTTCTCTATAAAGTCATCAGTAACCTTCTAAGTTCATTTTCTACATTAACCCTTCATTTCAGTTGATCTCTCTGAAAATACATTTTGTATTGTTCTCTTCATTAATTCCTTTCTTCCAGCCTTCTTCAGTGCCTTCAAAAGCTGCTCTGTCTCCCTTTTCAGAAATGAGTCTTTCACAGTTTTATCCCTGGACGTTTCTGCTTATGATTTATAGTTTCCCTGGGAGATGCCTTCTATAAACACAGTTTCAATATCTCCCTATGAATAAGTGTCACCACATCTTTATCTCCAACTTTGATTTCTCTTCTGAGCTCAGAAGTGTTATGAAACATATTCTCTGTTGTTTTCCAGCAGAATTTTAAAATTAAATGTCTAGTATGTACTTTATGAATTTTCTTTCTCCATCTCATGTTTTCCTCCATTGTTAACTATGCCCATAGCTATCTAATTGCCAAAATCAGAAATTTGAGCAATTATTTCCTCAACTCTTCCTTTCTTCTCAGTTTTCACATCCAAATAGTTCTCAAATTCCATGGATTCTACATTAAAATTTAATTCATCTCCTTTATTCTTTTTCCATTACCATGATTTTAGTTCTTGTGTAGACCATCGCAGAAAACTTCTGGATGGTTTCCCTGTATCATTTTTCTACATTCTACTATATTCTTCACTCTAATACTAAAGTGATTTTTAAAAATTGCCTGTCACTTCCTGTCTGAAAAACATTGTTTTGGTTTTTAATAATCTATAGAATAAAATCTAAACTTTTTAGCATACCATTTAGCACACTTTATGATTTACCATTTAGCACACTTTATGATCTAGTCTCAAGTTATTTATCCTGCTGCAATGCCTATCCATTTACTATGTACCTAATGAATAGTTAGGTAAAGCCATCACATTTCATGTAATGGAAGATTCCATTGATTAAAAGATATATGCAACTTTCAGGGATATTAAAATGTAAAAGTTAAAATGATTTACATGTGTTATTGCCCTTTCTTAATTGAGCCATCTAATTTGTCTCATTGATTGATATATTCCTCTTCATTTAGAATGCCTATTTTTCTCTTTTCTAGCTTGAGAGTACCATTTCATTCCCAAGATCCAGGTGAAATGGCATTTTCGCTACAAAGACTTGTATAACTCTCTTTTCCAACATTTGCTGTCTCCTTAAATATGTTCTGGCAAGCATTGCCCTTTGGTTTATATGCCACACCCTTTGTATATTAGTCATTATCTAATTTTTATATAATTATATCATATAATTAATTGTAATTGATGAGATTATTGCATGTCACGTTCTATTGAACACTATCTAATTCAATGGAATTTAATTAATTCTCTTATTCTTTAAACAAATACTTATTGAGTTTCATTATGTTAGCTACTCTGCTAGGCAAATGAGTAATAGGGAATCAAGAATTACTTGGTTGTCTCAATGTTAGCTAGCACATTCTCATTACTACTAAAAAGAGGACAATCATAATATTGATTATAAAAATTAGAATACCTTTGATTATGAAAAGAGGCCCTATTTTTAATTACATTGTTTGCATGCACAACAGGTAAACCAGGATGAATAGTCACTCACTATCTTAGTTGGTTTCCTCAGAAAATATAGCTTTAGACAAAGGCTCATGTGCTCATACTTCACAAAGGAGTATATTCCAGGGAGCAGGAGATGGGGAAAATGGGGTTTAGAGAGGGAAGGCATGAAAGACAAATAGAATGTATGTTATCCTGCTGGTCACTCAGGATTAAATATTACAGATCACTCAGTCTTATGTGGCTTTGTTCTAGAAGACAATAAACATTTCTCACAACAATTCATCCTGTTGAAGAAGGGAGAAGTATTTATGTTGTACTACTAGGTTACTCATACATGGACGTGGAGTAGATTCCTAGGACCTCGGACTTCTAAATCAACAGAGAAATCTCTGGACAGAGGTGGAAAAGGTGGAACAAGCATGATGCAAGACACTCTCAGGTTGTTCTGTGTGGAGCTGCCCAGTCACCTCAGTTTTAATTACCTTAAAATTGTCACTGGAACAAGTTACCAAAAGCCTTAGTGATAAGTAAGTTCAAGAACATGTGAACTATACATCTGAGGCATCTGCTACAATCAATCTAATTAAATAGATAAATGAACAAAAATCTTTGAAACTTTGAATTAATTAACTACCTCTAATATGATATTCAAAATTCTGCTGAATATTCAGTGTATACCAAAAACTCATGAAATATCTTTATATTTTTAAGAACAACATCATTGATTGTTATGACTTCTATTCATATCAAAGCAATACACATACTGCATTAAAAATACTTTTTCGGTGTAAAATTAATTGCTTTATACTCTGTTATTTATAATAATTATAACCTAAAGTAACTCTTAAAATGGTTTATTCATACACATGTAAAAACATTAAGTAAAAATATTTATCGATAATTTTACAATAATAGAGGTAGAAATTAAATGAATTAAACTACCATACAGCTCAAAATAAGGTGGATATCTCCTGGAAAAAATTATCTGCTGACGTACTTATTATTCACAACTAACCCAATCAAAGATAGGACTAGGCCTCATCACAATCTGTGAACTATAATCCAGTATTAAAGCTATGATAGTTTAGCTCAAGTTGAAAATGTAGGTTGTAGGGGCACTAAACACCGCTAAAAGGGTTATGTTGATATTGTTAAATAGATACAGATCAACAACTCCAAGTAGGTATCAAAGAGCAGGTTAAAATGAAACATCATATCTTTTTGTTGTTATCATTAAAATAATGCATGTCTACTTTAATAACTCAGTTTATTTTGCTAGAGGGAATACTCTAGTATTTTACTGAAGAGAATAAGCTTACCAAGTAATAAAAAAGAGATATTTATAAACATATCGATAAGGCAAAATTGGTCAATATTTGTTTTGACTTGGGTTAACTAGGCAACCTTAGAAAAGTCTTTATCTTCTCTGAGCTTCAGATTTTTCATTCATTAAAAAGGAAAATCATATGTAAACATTTCAATAAACACATATTTTGATCTTCTCAAACACTATAGTGCTATAAACATAGAATATGTTTATGTTAAAAACAGCATTGCTGCATGGGTTAAAAAACTACTAGAAATAAAATAGCTCAATTATATGACTCTCAGTGTTTATCGTGTTCTCTACCAGGCATTTAATTAAGCTACTTTTGTAGTGATGTGAAGTAAGTTCAGATAATGTCCATGCAGGAAGAACCCCAAAGTTTCATTATGTAAATCTATTTTCTTCTGTTAATTAAATTTGAGGTATTTTGAATTTTACCACCATTGCTATATTTATCAGCTTGATTCCCAGATACATCATGTAATTTTAATGAACTTATTCTAACAACATACAAAGTACTGATATTATTAACTTTGATATATAGACCATATATTTTATCTCAAATCAAAATGTGACTCATAATTGAAAATATCTGATAAATATCAGCCTTTTTATCTCACATGTAAACAATTCTAATATCAGGATGTACCTTATAATTAATGGTTCTTGAATTTAATGAGACATAGGAAGATATGGGGTTTGAAATTGCATTTAAGGTTATTTTCATCACCAGTAACACATTTTTGTAAAAAAAATAAAATAAAAAGTAAGAAAGAAAGAAAGAAAATTTCTGCCCATCCACCGTATTTAAAAGACTTTGTCCACCAAACATTAAACTTATGAACTAATAATTATTTTTATTTTTCAGTTAATCAGAAGGATGTCACAGCCAATCAAATGTTTCAATTAATATAAGATAGCCAGTTGTTAGACTGAGTTGTACAATTTCTACTATTTTGGCATTTTGCTTTGTTGTAGATAAATATATAATTTATATTCAGCTTTTTGAAATACTGAAAATAGCTTAAAGGCTGTCATTACTATTTCATGGACCCCTAGGAGACCAGAGACACCATGTTGGGAATCACTGTACTAGAAAAATATACATTTCTGAATTGTAATAAGTTTTTATGTTGTTTCATACATTAATACATTCTGTGTAAGCCCATGACACAGGATTTCTTTATTTTCACTTAGGTTTGATTGTTATACTAATAAGAAAATACAAATACTCTGTAAATCTTTCATATTTAGAAGGTATCTTGTACAGTTTAGAATGTATAGGAGTCTAAAATTCTAAGAATTCATAGAAACAGTAAAAGCTTATTATAAAGATTATATTGGAGCTATATAATGTTCTATTACATTTAATTTAAAACCTTATTTTTGAAGTTAATAATACTTATAAGATAATAGTAAAAAATTCCAACTTCCAACTATCAATTTCATTAAAAAAGAGATATATATGAACATGTATATATATATATATAAATGTAGAATTGTTCTAAAGAAATATAACAAAAGAATAACAATAAGAGATGGGTTTACATACAAATGTTTATTTTTTCTATACTTATATTTACATGATATATACCAGAAGTATATATTAGTTTTATATTTAGAATATAATAAGCATTATTAAAAGATTAAGCTTGAAGGAAAAAAATAATAGCCTATTTCTTCACTTTAACTCCCTATGAAGAACTGCTAACCACTTCCTCCTTCCCAAATGTGTTCTCTTAAGGCAGAACTTAACTTTTCTTCCTAAATGCCTAGTCCACTTTCACAGGCAGAAAGGTTTTTACTGTGGCTTGAAAGATTTACTTTCTGATACCCATTAATTTTCTCCAAATAATTTAGAAGCATGGTGTAGCTGATGGTATAAAGTATGACCTCACAGATTCATAAATTCCCGGACATAAAGATATATGGTTAATCAATTTCTGTATTAAAACAAGTATTGCATATCATGGGTGCTCAGTACTAATTTTTTGGACACTTCAAAAATTTTGGTTACTATAATGCTGCTCTCATTATCAAATGGTGTGACATCATGCCATTTTATATTTATGAATTTCACCTCTTATTTTTAATTTGTTAATTTTATAAAAATACTTTTTAATAAGAATTCATAAACATTTTACTACCTTTTAAAATTCAGAAGTTAGACATCTTGTTTAGATCTATATAATTTAATTCCTTATAAATAATACAACTTATAAACTAATGTCACCAATTACTTTATAAAATAACTGTATAAACCATCTTTATATAATTAATAATAACCAAATACATAAATTTTCATAAACTTTGAAAGTCAGGCCACCTGAAAATTCACATGGAATAGTGGTTAAGTATACAGGCCCTGGACTTGGAACCATGAACCTGGAGAATGTGCCTTATAATTTTCTGACTACAAAGAGCCTTCTCGATAGTCTTGCCAAAACTCCCTTACACTACATGGCACTCCAAGATTCCTCCACCCAACCTCCCTTCTCCTCATCCTTCACAAGGAGTTTTGACTTGCATTGCCCCTTGGTATCTCGCTCAGCTTTCCCCAGCTCTCTTTCCATTTTCTCTCACAGGTACTTTTCCAAATAAAATATTTTCACATTTAGGCCCATTTTAGTGACTGCTTCTTGGAGGACCTGGACTAATATAAACCCAGTTGGAAAAAAATGTTTGAATCTACACAATAGCAAAGTACTTCCATTATTTTAAAGTATATGTCCAAAAGAAATAAGTGCAATTTTCTTAAAAACAAAAAACAAACAAACAAAAAACCTGTACAAGAATGTCCGTAGCATTTATATTGATAATAACTCCAAAGTGGAAGCAACCCTGCTCAGCATAACAGTTCTAAAGAAATTCCTGGCACATAATTTTTTTCTCAAGGCAGTCTCTTTAGTATCGTTGTGCCAAGCAAGAAAGTCCACGATGTGTTCTAGTAGGCAGATCCAGTAAAAAGATATTTTGGGCATAACACTCATGTCTAGCTATAAGGAATTGTACCTCATTCAAGTCAGATGCTCCTGTATGACATAGAATGACAATTGTTGAAGAAGTAGTGAAAATGCCATTCTGTCTTTCAGCTGCTATAATTGGGTAGCTATATTTTGGGAAAAATATGTTTAACTTCCTTCCTTATGGCTACTGTCAATTTTTTTCTTAGGAGCTAGACATGTTTTTGTGCTTGAATCGATTCTAGGTTTGTTTGTTTGTTTTTTTTTTTTAATAGACATAGGGATAATTTTTTTTTGAGCACTGCTGCTGAAAGGAGGTTCTTAATTTTAAATAAAAATTTTATACAATATTTATGCACACCTCCATATTAGTGTGAGCAATTTTTTCATTTGATGGTGGTAAAATGTGTGAAAATGACAGTAAAAAATCATATTTGTGTGTGCACCTTCAGAGAAAAGATCACTGTAGTTATGAAATAAATACCGTAAAGAGACTTTTTATTTACACATTGAACTTAAAATATTACAGGGCAATGAGTTCTTATAAATTGTGTATAACTTATTAGTTTTACTTAAAAGATGTGGAAATTTGACTATACAAAACTCCTTGATTTCTATTGTTCCTCTTCCTTCAATGTACTTGGTAAACCCTAACAGTTTCTATAAATGGAGCCATAACACCTAGGAGAATATGATGTATTTATTCATGCCAAGTGTGTTACATTTCTAACAGCTATAGAGAAAGAAGAGATTTGGGATTTGGAGAAAGCCTTAAGACAATGACTCTTAAATGTAGTCTGGACTTCCTCTTTATCACCTGGGTATACTATTTTAAAATTCAGGTTCCTGCCCTTCTTACACAAAATTTATGAACATAGAGCCTGGAAATTCACATTTTGAACTTGCTACCCAGATGATTTTTAAATATAAATTTTTCTCTTTTTTTTTTTTAGCCAAGAATAAGTTTGATAATCACTCTCATAAAACTACAGTTCATTATGTCTCCTAAAATTACTCATCCTACACCCACAACATAAACTAGCACCAAGAAGGTAAGGCAAACAAACAACAGAGATGCAGAGCCTGGTATAATATTTGTTATTTAAAATGAGTTTTAAATAATCCTGCCTGTTTGTTAATATTATACCACTCCATAAGTAGCTCATCCTACACCCACAACATAAACTAGCACCAAGAAGGTAAGGCAAACAAACAACAGAGATGCAGAGCCTGGTATAATATTTGTTATTTAAAATGAGTTTTAAATAATCCTGCCTGTTTGTTAATATTATACCACTCCATAAGTAGCTATATTTTATCCTCAGATAAGAACTTTGTCTTATTTTTATCATTTAATGATATCTACAAAAAAGGTCTCAGGGATATTACACAAATAGGAGTTAATTCTGACATAAATGATTGTTGTAACTTATGATTTAAGAAATGTATTTAAAATTTTATAAAAAGAACAAAAGAACCATTTCTTATTCCTTTATTATTAATCTAAAATTGTGTTAATGAATTCAGAAGAATAAAAGAAAAATTCTTCCTTGATGATTCATATTTTTGAGAAAGAGCCAGGTGAAAGACAAGAATCTGAGACTTTTAGCTTCTATCCCACAGACATGATTCAGTTTCATGCCTGAAATCTTGAAATTCTTAACAAACATAAAATACACTTTTAAATCCAACATGAATGTGAGAAATAAAGGCAAAACATTTCATTGTGGAATGATATTTCCTTTAGAGTTTGAAGTGGGTTTAAGTGGAGCTGTTAAATTTTACCAATTTAAGATGTGAGAGACTTGTCTATTATAACTATACCAGCTCACCTTTCACAGGCTGTTGGAGAGACAGCCAGTTTCTTTTTACTTACTGAATGAAGAGAATCTAAGCTGAAATAAGGAACTCTTGTTTAGGGTTTAAAATTCAGCATCCTCTCCACTTTGAGGTGTTGACTTGTTTAATCTGGGCCCTATTGTTATTTGTACTTTGACTAACTCAATGATAAATTGGTAGTAATATAGCCAACTTACCTCTCAATATCAAAATGTATTGCAGTTTTGATATGAATAAAAATTCAAAATAGGTTAAATAGCTACATCTGTTTTATTATAATATCAAAGTACAACTTTTTAGTACTTTATTGGTATAGTCATAAGAGAAAAGATACATTGAGAACTTGTGTTGTTGCCTTTTTTCTTCATCTTACTGTCTATGCATAAGTAATAATGTTCTTGCTTAACAAAAACTATTATCAATTTTTTCTGTAGATTTTTTTGAGGTTCAGTTTTTATAAAGTTAATAAAGTATAAAAATAATCTTGAATGTTGTTAAAAATAGTGTTTTGGGATTGTAAAGTGAAGTGAATATTGCCCTTTCTAAAGAAGTCCACACTAGAGTGTTAATATAAATTGTAGTGTGGCCATGAGTAGGAATGCACTTAGCACTCGTATTAGTACTGTCTCTAAAAATGTTAAAAATTATTATCTATTTATGTTTGTGAACTCAGAAATATACATGTAATATTGCAGTATATTAAATATGTCTATTTATAAAGTATTATATGTTACATGTATATGTAAATTATGAAGCTACATCTCTATATCTTTCTATAAATATCATAAGATACATATTCTTCTCTTTGAGAAAGTTTCCTTGAAGAGCTCGTTACTACCTTGAAACTTCCCCTGCATCTCTATCATATACATCCAGAATGCTTCAAGTCTGGGATCACTCAGTGGAATTTCCGAACAGTACATAGTCACAATTTTACTTCAATTATACTTTTAGTTTCATAATTGGAAACAGGCAATCAGGTTTTCCCACAGGAAACCAAACACATGAAGGAAAATTTGAGGCTATGGAATAACTTTACATTCCTGTCTTCTCTAAACCTCACTTTTTCAGAAGTATAGGAATTTGTTACCGCTTTAGCCACTTCAGGAGAATGGACTTCTCTACCTGGGAATCAAATAGACATTTTTTAACCATTTCTCAATTTGTGCAATTAGTCTGTAATGCTTTCTTAATTTACCTTCTCTACCGATTTAAGGACTGAAGAAAGAATAGGGATAATTTCATAAAATATGCACACTAGAGCCCAAATAGAATGTTTGTGGCCAAATGATATGTCTTTATTTGCAAGGATGGCAATTTTATATTAAATTTTGGAAATTAACCTGCTCTTTTAAAGGAAGGGTTCAATTGTTCTCATGTCCTTGATTATAAAGATCTGTTCAAAAGAGAAACAAAAAGTGTCTGCTTGAGTTGTCAGTCACAAAAAATCTCAGGCTTTGGAGCTAGGAATATAATTTAGTCAGAAGATTGATCCTAGTCAGAGACCTGGCTCTGTCATTGACAGTGAGCGGGTCCTGAGCTTATGATTTAGCCTCCCTAAGCTTCAGCATCTTCTTCTGTAAAGTGAGGATAATCCATCCAAAATGTGTTCAACCAACATGTGCTCTGTTCAAGATTTCCCAAGCACTTGGTGATAGTATCTACTACATAATACTGTTGCAAGGACTAAAAGAGATGGTGAAAGTTGTGATTTTAGAATAGGTCTGGTACATTAAGAGGCACTCAAAAAGGCTTAGTAGAATGTTTTATTGACTATTCTTCCCCATTAGGTAACTTTTGGGGGGGTTGAATCTTGTTCAACAAATAAAAATAATATGGTCAATTCCCTAGAAATTAAAAATAGCTATAGTAATGGAATGGATCATCAAGAACAAAGCTGTTCATGGCTTAGTGGAGTTGATGGGACGTATTATGTTTCTAGGTTATAGGTGACATTGTTATGTGGGATTTTATCATCCTCACCAAATATAAAACCCATACTACTTCAGAATGAACTAAAAAGCAAACTCTTGATATTTTTTAAAATACTTTCTGTTGTTTTTGTTGCTCATTTGTTTCATTTTGTTTTTAGAGCTACATTGTTTCCTTCCCTCTTTCAGGGAAAAGCAAAATTTTTCTCGTTCACTTATTCTTAGATTTTCCTCTAAAAGATTAAATTTGCTTTCCAATAGCATAATATATCACTTAAATGGTAACAGATTAAATTTAACATGCATGGCATCATGTAAATTTAGTATGATCCTATGTAAAAATAACTAAAAATATACATGCAACCTCAAACAGATCTCCTCAAGAGCAAATGAAAATGACAAGCAATAATACTATTACCTTTTTGTTCTCTCATTAAAGGAGAATCATAATTAAGGAACCTGGTACAAATGAAGGTTTATGTTTGAATGCTGACTTAATGAGATTTAGGGGCTTAGCAGAGATCTAGGATTCTGAGACTATTTCAAAGACCCATTGTCAGTTTAGAGTAGTAAAGTGCAAGAAACATTCAAATCTACTTACATCAACCATCAAAACTTCAAAGATCTTTTATTCTTAGTTTTCATAATCCAATATACAATCTTGTTTTTAAAATAGAGGCATGGTTATGGATAAAGATTAAGAGCAAATTCTAAAGAATTATAGACAAAGACATAGAAACAGCTCTCACAAATCTTCTTGACATATGCTCTATATTATGACTCTTCACAATTTCAGGGGAAAAAATAGGTGCCCAATTAATAATAAGAAAAAATTATTTAACCAAGGAAATGAATACTTCATTCTTATATATCCACTAAAAAATTTATGGGAATCAAACTATCCACATATTTTCAGAATCATATGAATATCAATTGGAAAGTATTGATGCATGGATAAGTAGATGTTTTTTTTAATAATGCATTAAGGTGAAATTCATATAGCATAAAATTAATTTTTGTAAGTAAGCAATTTAATGACATTTACTATAGTCACAATGTTGTGAAATCTATCTAGTTCTAAACATTTCTGTCACTCCAAAGAAAAGCCCTTTACCCATTAAGCAATTTCTTCTTATTTCTTCCTTTAGCCCCTCTGGTGCCCACCAATCTGCTTTCTGTCTCTGTGGATTTTACATTTAGCATAATGTTTTGGAGGTTCATCCACATTGTAGCATATATCAATACTTTGTTACTTTTTATGGTTGAGTACAATTCCATGTATGTACCACATTTTATCTATTCATTCTTCCACTGATTGATATCTGGACTGTTTCTACATTTTAGAGCTATTATGGATATTGCTACCATGAATATGAGTGTGCATGTGCTTCTTTGAGTATCTGTTTTTATTATATTGGGAGTGGAATTGTAGGGTCAGGGTAATTCTACGTTAAATTTTTTTGAGGAACCACCAAACTATTTTTCAATAGCTGCATCAATTGCATTCTTACCACGAATATAGGAATGTTTCAGTTTCCTTACACCCTCAACAACATGTATCATTTTCCTTTAAAAAAAAATAATTATAGACATTTCACTGAGTTTGAATGGTAATTCAAAGTGCATTTGATTTTGATTTGCATTTCTCTAAGAGCTAATAATTTTGAATGCCTTTTCATGTATTTGTTAGCCATTTATATATCTTCTTTAGATAAATCTTCCTTCAAGACTTTACCGATTTTTAAACTGGGTTGTTTCCATTTTTCTTGATGAGTCATAGTTCTTTTTACATTGTAGCCTTTATTAGATGTATAGTTTGAAAATATTTTCTCCCATTATCTAAATTGTCTTTTCACCTTCCTGAAAATATCTTTTGATACATAAGCTTTTAATTGATGATATCCAATTACATTCTTTTGTAATTTATTATTTATACTATGGTGTCATATCTGAAAATCTATCTCCAAATCCAAGGTCATGAAGATTTATTTGTTTTGTTCTAACAGTTTATGATTTTAGCTCTTATAATTAGATTATTGATCCATTTTGAATTACTTTTTGTATATGGTGTGAAGCACAGGATTTAGCTTCATTATTTTGCATGTGAATATCCAGTTGCCCCAACACCATTTGTTGAAGAGACTATTATTTCCCCTTGATCAAATACAATTGGCATAGATGTATACTTATATCTGGACTCTCAGTTCTATACCGTTAATCTATGTGTCCATCTTATGCTATTATCACAATATTTAGATTACTATAACCTCTCAGTAAATTTCAAAATTAGGATGCAGGATTCTTTTAAGTCATTTCTCTTTTTTTAAAGATTGTTTTGACATTTTGGAACCCCTTTCAATTCCATATGAATTTGAGAAGCAGCTCTATAATTAATGCAAAAAAGGTCTTGGAATTTTGTTAGGGATTGCATTGACTCTGTAGATCACACTGGGTAGTATTAACATTTTAGTAATATTAACAATATAGAGTTTTCCAATTCATGAACTTCAGATGTCTTTTCATTTACTTAAGATCTTAAGACTTTTTAAAATTTCTTTCAGAAATTTTTTATATTTTTGGTATACAAGGCTTCATCCATCTCATTGGTTAAATTTCATACTAGTTACTTTGTGTGTTTTTTTTGGGGGGGATGCTTTTGTAGGTGGAATTGTTTATTAATTCCTTTATTTTTGGGTTGCTTATTGCAGGTGTATGGAAACACAGTTGATTCAGGATTTGATCTTATACCATGAAGTTTTGCTGAATTCTTTTCTTAGATCTAGAAGCTTTTTCTGATTTGGGAGAATTTTTTACCTGTAGGATTGTGTCATCTACAAATAGAGATAGTTTGCTTCTCCCTTTCCAATTTAGATGCATTTAATTGATCAATTGATTGACTTTGGTTCTTAATTGCTCTGGTATAATGTTTCATAGCAGTGTGAACACTGACATCCTTGTCTTCTTCACAATCTTATGAGAAAAAGATTCAGTCTTTTCTATTGAGTATGTTTATCTATGTGTCTGTCTTAAATTCTCATTTTCATGCTGAAAAAGTTTCCTTTTATTCATCATTTTTCTGATAGTTTTATCATAAAAGACTTGATTTTGTCAAGTTTTTTTCTGCATCAGTTGAGATGATTAATTATTTTTATTTCTTTTAATGCAGTTTATTATGTTAATTGATTTTCTTATGTTGAACCACCCATGCATTCCTGCAGTAAATCTTACTTGATCATGGTATGTAATCTTTTTAATATACTATTGTATGGATCAGTTTGCTAGTATTCTGTTGAGTATTTTTGTGTCTATAATTATAAGGTATGTAGTCTGTAATAATCTTTCCTTGTGAGATCTTTTTTGAGCTTGGATAATTTGAGTATTGGATAATTCTAGTCTTATACAATGAGTAATGAGTAAATGAATAAAAGGTGTTTTCTCCCCTCTTTTTTTCTCCCTATACTTTTCCTTTTTCTTCATCTTCTAAAAAGTTTGAGAAGAATTAGTATTAATTCTTTTTTAAATGTTTGGTAGAATTCACCAGTGATGCCATCTGGTTCTGGAATTTGAGGATGAGGGAATTTATTTGTTTGTTTTGTTTTGTTTGTTTGTTTGTTTAATATAGTATTGAAAGCCCTAGCCAGAGAAATTATGTAGGAAGAAGAAATAAAAGACATCCAGGTTGGAGGAAAAAAGTAAAACTGTCACTATTACAGATAACATGCTATATATAGAAAACTCTAAGGACTACACACACACACACACACACACACACACACACACACACACAAAAACCCTGTTGGAACTAATAAATGAATTCAATAGAATATCAGGATACAAAATCAATATACAGGCATCTGTTGTATTTCTATACATAAATAATGAACTAGCAGAAAGAGAAATTAAGAAAATAATCCCATGTACAATTGAATCAAAAAGAATAAAATACCTAGGAATATATTTGACCAAGGAGGTGAAAGACATGTACACTGAAAACTAAAATTTTGAGGAAAGAAATTGAAGACACAAGTGAAAGATATTTTGTGCTCATTGGTTGGAAAAAATCAATATTGTTGAAATATTTATATCACCCAAAGCAATCTACAGATTCAATGCAATCTCTATCAAAATTCCAATGGCATTTTCCTCAGATATGGAATAAACAAATTCTAAAACAAATTCTAAAATTTGTATGCCACTACAAAAAATCTTGAACGGCCAAGGCAGTCTTGAGAAAGAAGAACAAATTGTAGTTCTCACAGTCCCTGATTGCAAACTACATTACAAAGCTATAGTAATCAAGAGTATAGTGTATGCAAAAAAAAAAAAAAGTGGGGGGGGAGGGAGAGACGGATAGACAGACACACGAATTAACAGAACAGAATAGAGAGACCAGAAATAAACTGATGCATATATGTTCCTTGAATTAACAACAAAGGAGCCAACAATAATCAACAGGGAATGGGCAGTGTCTTCAATAAATGGCATTAGGAAAATTGGATAGCCATATGAAAAAGAATGAAACTATACCACTACATTACACCATACACAAACATTAACTCAAAATGGATTAAAGACTTTAACATAACACCTAAAGCCATAAAACTCCTTGAAGAAAACATAGAGAGTAAGTTCCTTGACTTGGTCTTGGCAGTGTAAGCAAAGGCAACAAAAGCAAAAATAAGCAAGTGGGACAACATCGAACTAAAACGCTTTTTTCACAGCAAGGAAAACCATAATAAAATGAAAAGGCAACCTACTGAATAGGAGTAGATATTTTCCAATCATATATATAATAAAGAGTTAATATCCAAATTATAAAAAGAATTTATACAATTCAACAGGGAAAAAAGAAAACAACAAACAAAATTAATCTGATTAAAACGTGGGCAGATAATCTGAATAGACATTTTTCTAAAGAAGAAATACAGGTGTTCTATAGATACATTAGAAGATGCTCAACATCACTAATAATTAGGGACATGTAGATGAAAACCACAATGAGATATGACTTCACACCTGTATTACTGCTTATTATCAAAAACACAAAAAATAACAAGTACTGGCGAGGATATAAAAGAGAAAAGAGAAAACATGTGCACTGTTAGTGGGAATGTAAATTGATATACCTGCTATGAAAAACAGTATGGATGTTCCCTAAAAAATTAAAAACAGAACCCCTGCATGATCTCATGATTATACTTTTGAGTATCCAAATAAAATTAAAACTCTAATTCAAAAAGATATGCACTTGTACTCCTATATTTATTTGCATCATTATTTAGAAAAGGCAAGATATAGATGCACCCTAAGTGTTCATTGATAAATAAATGGGTAGACAAAATGTAATACACACACACTAAAAACAAAACAAAACAAAACAAAACAAAAAACAAAACAAAAAACTTCTAAATATAGAGAATGAATGAAGGGGGTCAAAAGGTACAAACTTCCACTTAAAAAAAAAATGCGAAAGTTTCCCAAAGTGATTGCATGACTTTACACTTTTCACGAGTAGTGCATGAGAATTCCAGCTGTAACACATGCTCCTCAACACGGTATTGTAGCCAAAATTGGAAAATTGGATAGCCATATGAAAAAGAATGAAACTATACCACTACATTACACCATACATGTTTTGGTATCTCATGTGGTTTAGTTATCCTTTTGCTGATGACTAATTATGTTAAAGATATTTCCATTCCCTTTTTGGCTGTTCATGTCTGCCTTTTTGTGAAATATCTTTTCAAATCTTTTCTCCTTGTTTTAATTGGGTTATTTACATTCTTAACAGTGAATTGTAAAAATGTTTTATGTATTCTGAAATCAAGTTCTTCGTAGATAAATATATTATAAATAGTTTCTCAGTCTATGGCTTTCTTTTTCTTTAATGTTGTCTTCCAAAAACATAGATTTTAATTTTAATGAAATCTAACATCAATTTTTCTTTTATGCATAGTACCTTTTGTTTTCTGAGAAATCTTTGCTAGACCAAGGTTGTATGCATTTTCTCCTTTATAATTTAACTTTTTAATTTAAGTATGTAATCCATTTCAACTGATGTTATTATTATTATTATTATTATTATTATTATTATTATTATTTTGGGAATAGAATCTTTTCTGTGATTCGAGAAACTTGAGAATGTCATTAACTTTTTGGTGGAGAATATAGGAATACCACCGACAATAAACATAACTCATTTGTTTTTAAGGTGAAGCCATTGACAGAAATGTGTTATGGCTTTGTGAATTAAATAGGATATCGTGTTTACTATAAAATGTGTAAGATCTTTAGTTTTTAAGATTTAAATCTTAATAGTACTAAACAGATGTCACTTAAGTAATACCACATTTATTTTCATGAATGTATTTTTTATTCAAATGTGTAATTCTCAGCTCCAATTCTACTGTGATTCAGCAGTGTGTAAATCAGGTTGGGATATAAAATAAGTACAATATTTAGAGAGGAAATTTAGCAACGTGAATCAAAATTATCAATGCATTTGCTCTTGGACCAGCAAAATGACTTCTAGGATTGCATCCCATGATGAAATGGCAAAGATTCAAAAGCCCTTTCACAGGATAATTTGTCACAGGTCTATTGTAATAGCAAAAGCCTGAAAACAACCCAAATATTATCAGTTGAGGTCTTTTGAATAAACTATGGTTCTTCTGCATTTTGGAGTACTACGCAGCCATTAAAGAAATAGTGATTATATTCATAAATTGCTATGTAAAGTTATTGTTAGGTAAACAACAAATTAACCATAGAGAAAAGTGTGTTTAATATGTGCCCATCTATTTAATGAAAGAAGTGAAAAAGTAGATAATAAAAATTACATACAGTATTGATACATAATTATATAGTTATGACAATAAAGAATACCCCCCCAAGTAATAATAAAATAATAGAATATATCTAAGAGAGGGAAACTGGTTAATGGAGTCAGGGAAAAAAACATATTTCACAGAACATATTTTATTTCATAATTTTATTTAGAACTATGTGTTTTACATAACTATAAGAAAAATCTAAATTCCAACAGCAGCCTCTAAGACCAAAGGAAAAGTAAACCTAGCAATGCATCAAGATGGTGCATAACTCATATAATGATTATAAATGACTATTAAAGGTAATAATTTGATCATTAATTTCTAGAGGAATATGTCATAAAAAACACAAAATAAATCTCAAGGTATTTTTACTAATTATATTTTAGTAATAATAGCATCACTATTCTGAAATCAAGTTATATATTAAAGAAGAAATATATTTATTAAGGAAAACATTAAGTAAAACCTATTTTAAAATCTTACATTTTAACTGGAATATTCATATATATTCATAGCATGTTTCTCATTAAAAATGACAAGAAACTCTATCCTGTGAATCAGTTTAGAAACTGATTAACATAGTACTAATAGCATCTCTAGCACCAAGATTGTTGTGTTCAAGTAACATTTCACACTAAAAAGAAACAAGGCTTTTTAGATAAATGGCTGACTCTGGGTCTGGAACAGGAAGGCAGGGAATGTACAAATGAGCTTGAGAAATCTGATTATAATATAAAGCAATAAAGTTATCAAAGACTATTAAAATTAGATCAAACAAATTTAAGAGGCCATTTAAAGAGATTCCTACTGAATAAAAGTGAGATATTGGAGAAAATTTGAAAACAAGTGGCATGAAACATAGCAAATCTCTTAGGATCCATTAGTTCATAGTAATATAAAATCCTCACTGGTCACTATATCAGTCATTACCAGTAATCTTGTGAAATGAACCACTACAACAATTAGTTGCTTCAGCAAAAGTCCTGGATTCTTCCTCACGTGTCTATGAGTCTCCTGTAAGTTAGGTACTCTAGCTGGGTTTGCCTGAGCTTGGCCCCAAGCAGCAGAAAGGGTCTGATTTTCATGTGCATTTCTGTCATCTCACTTGGATCAGCAGTAGATATGTTCTTCTCATGACAATGGCAGAAGGCAAAAAATAAAAAATAAAGCCAAACCACACAAGCACATGTCATCTGTTTATTGCTTCATGGCTGCTAACATGCCCTGACCAGAATAAGTCTCATGACTGAGCCCAAAGCAAAGAAAGGTATGAACACTCTGTTTCTATTAAAAATGAACAGAAAGCAACATAGCAAGGATGTAGACACAGATAGGATGAAGAATTGATGTAAATAATTTAATCTCCCACAGTCACTTATGAGACCTTTCCTAGAGAACCACCTAATATTTGAAAATATCAATTAATAAAAATATTTTTAAAATATTTATTCTGCCTTTCCAGTACATCAAGACAGCCAAAGAGTTGTTGGAAAATGTAGTTCTTCATCTAATAAATGAAGAAGAATAATAGCATATTGCCATTCTTGAATATTCTAGCATTAGAATATCACCATTTTCTATCTGCAATGAAATAACATATTGACTCACTATCATGATTTCTTGATAAAAATATTACACAAATAGCTTATGGAGTGAGGAATCTAACAAATAATACCAGAATTGTCAGGAAATAATTGAGAACCAACCTAAATAGACTTCCAGTAGCCAAAGATGACAAAATTTAAACATCAATAAGCATAAAAACAGCAGTAAAACAATTTATTAAGATATTTAAATGCATGTATCATAAAGATATTGAACACAAACAAAATTCAAGGAAGCAAAAATAACACATTGTTGACAGTTAGATGATAGAAAGAAATCAAGTCATTATTTTAAATATAGGAAAATAAAGGAAAGAGTCAGGCATTTGTCCAGCTTTTTCAATATGAGCCATGACTCAGGGTAACCAAATAGTTGATAAGAGAAACTTACTCTTTATAGGAACATTTCAGTTAATAAATTAACAAGGATTTAATAAAGTAGAATATCACTATTTTATAACCTTTAATTGAGAAATAGATTAAAGCGATGATCAATTGCTAACATTATCCAAAGAAAGACAAATATTATACACCTCTTGAATAAAATGCATAATGCCACCCATAAAATGTATTCCCCAAAACTTCTAACTTCAACCTAATCAAGTCTCTAGATCTCACCTCTAATTTATGAGATGGAGGAAAGACTGGAACACATTACATTAAACCATAGGATGTAATTTGTAACACCCAGAGTGTAGGAAACTATAAGGCAGGAACTGCTCAGAATAAATAAGACTGTCCATGAATTAATAATTGTTGAAGTTGAATGAAGGAACATGGAGGTTTTTATACTATTTTGCATATATCTGAATTTGAATAATAATTTTTTTTTCTAAAAGTAAGTCATTGTGCATTTTTTGAAATCCAAATGTGGTTTAAACAGGGAAAACAAATCTTATTTGAAGGGTAGAGAGCCCCACTCACATTTTAAGCTGCCTGACTAGAGAACCAGAATAACAGTGGCTTGTAGACATTTTCTGAGTCACTGAGCTCCCCTCTGAATACTATTTAGAGTGCCACCTAATATCTATGACATTCAGAAATTAGTGGCAACACTAGAATGCATAGTTTCTAAGATTCAGAAGTTAATCTCTTATCCAGAACAGTAACTAAAATTTCTGGAATAGACGATTGAACAATTATTAAAAAAAAAAATGAGTGACCATATTCATACCTTAGGTTTTTTATGTGTATGATGATCAAATGCCATTTGCTATTTATGAATAACTTATGATGGTATGTCTTCATAAATAATTATATATTCATAAAAGAAACTATTGATGTTGTGAGACAGTCAATGAATTGACAGTGATACTTAAGGAAGTGAAATAGGAACATGGTGACTCCTCTGCCGTCATTTATATTCCTTTATCATTCATGATGAACTGGCATTAAATGATATCATTTATTTTATGCCACAAGAGTCTTGTGTGCTAGAGCTATCCTCTTATTGCTTTTATGCTGTTAAGCCTCTTTGAGAGAGTAGTCTGACATTTAATAGTGCAAAGACAATGTGACTCCAGATAAAACTGTGCAAGAGTTACTATTAAGAAATATTTATCAGTACTCCTGTTGCCTTGGCTACACAGACTTTTATTCACAAATGGGACTTTGTGTGTGGGAATAATATCTAATGGGTTTCTCTAGACTTGAATCTCACAGGGAAAAGTATTAGTTTTTGGATATGTGACTTAGGATTAATGGTATTTATTGACTTTGCTATGGTTTTTAACTGAAGATAATGTGAAGCATTAGAAAATATGTTAAATGTGTTGAATTATGTCTGTGAAGTCAATGAGTAAATGATAAATCTTTAATTTGGAAGAGAGAAAGATGGAAGGCACAGTCAAAGTCTAGGAAGATGAATGGTAGGGGTGGGGAATAGAGAGAGATACAAGCAGCATCAGAGATGTGGAGAAAAGGAAGGATGATATAGAGCATGTGATTAGATACATGAATGGAAATACTCCTCTGCGTCATCCATGGTTGACAATATGCTCGTTGTTGTCTTGTGTTGGTTAAGTTGACTAATATTTAAATACTTTGCTTTCAGGAAAAAAATAAGTAACTGATACTATTACTACAAAAATTAAGAACATGTTCTTCTTGTACTTTCTGTTAGGTTCATTTCTAGAGCAGGAGTTCTGTTAAATACATCCAGGTAGATTATTTATTTGGCTCTGTATGTCAGCTCTCATGCCCACATTGGACACTTACAGTCATAAGGATATAACATAAACCACAGACTTCCCAGAAAAAGCATCAAAGAGAAATACAAATTACAGTTTCGCCAAGCGACAACTCTTATTATTAATCATGCTATTCCATTATTTTGCTACTTACGAAATAGAGAAAAGCAATCATATGTTCTGCATTTGGAGGTTAATTGAGAAATGCGCAGAGCTCTTGAAAGGCTGGCTCATCCCACCAAATTACTACATCAAAAACTTATAAATTGTATATATATACATATATGTGTATACATATGCACACATAGATATGTATATTATATATATATACATATGTATACACATATATACATATACACATACACACAGTTGCAAATAGAAGGATTAGTATCCTATGGTCCTCAAGGTTTGGGATACAGCAGAATTACATAGGGATAAAATTTAAAAATTCATATTTCCTGCCTCTCTTCTTAGAAAATTACAATCTGTTTTTATACTGGAACAGGCCCAGGAATCTTTATTTTACTGAACAGCCAACATGATTTCAGTATGTACAGTTCCTGGAACATGATTATCATAAACACTTAGGCTGACACAAAGTGAAAAGAGGTAAAAGTTAGAAAACCTACATTTACCCTTTATAAGATTATAAAAAAAAATAGTAATGCTCTCATAAGAATTTGTAGGTCTATTTATTAGCATACATATCTACATTGTATAATCACATGCTATATATTCTTACTCAGGTATTAATTTTTTAAATGTAAAATAACTGGGGCCAGGGATAAGGTAAGATAAGTGAGGCACTTGCATTGAGTATGAAAATTAAAGGATGGTTAAAAAATAAAAAATAAATAAAAGCAGGATACGATGCTCTGCCAAGCCATATTGAAGCTGAAGTAAGATAAATAATACTTAAAAGACATAAATAATACTGATTCCATATTTAAATTTTAGATTTTTTGCTCATGAATATTTTTGGATTAATTTTATTTTTTTAAATAGTACATTACAATATTGTTTATCTTGATTACTGAGTTTTTCAGCTCCCCCTTAATTTTCGTGCAAGTGGTAAATGCCTCATCCTGGTTCCAGCTCTATTCCTCTGCACCGAGCAGAATGGAATTGACCCAGTTTTTTAAAAGCACATGAACATCCAAACATCATAGATCATTTCCTTCCAACTGCATCTCTTGGGTTAATATGTTTCTGCCTGCAGGTAGGCCTGATCATGCTTCCCCCAATTAATCAGATCCATTATGCAGAGAAGCCAAATTAACTTATGTTTTCCTACACTGAGTGTCTCAAAATAAATGATTTGGTTATTTTTTTTAAAAAAATTAACCAGCTAATATATTAAAAATGAAATAAGATGAGGAGGAGGAGGATGCATAAAGAATAAGATCCTACTGAATTGGAATGCCTATATCCAGGTTTGAGTATAAAGTAGAAAATACTGAGTTGATTAAATAATAGTTCTCAACAACTATGTCTTCAAAGGTTCTATTTTGTTATTATTATATTTTATATGGTAGAGTTTCTCTAAAGAAAATGCTTTTGAAATTCTATGGCCAAGAAGAAGAAACTCAAGCCAAGTATTTGATTGCCTACTAAGTACTTGTTGTGACATGTATTCATACTGACTCTTTTACTAATTGCAGTTTCACTATTGTCTTCATTAGATTAAAACAGATTGTTTAAAACCTACATATGGCAGGGCTCTTTTGAAAATTGTTTGTTCAAAATGGCATGGATTTGCAGACTAAAAAGTAATAAGAAATCAGAAACATAAAGTTAGCCTTTTGAGCACAGTTAAAGGATCCAGTATTTGGTTAATTGTAGAAGTAGAAAAATGAACTGATAGTAGTACAACATGTTGGTGATAATTTCTTAAAAGTCTCCAAAAGAAAGAATGTAAGTGTGGATGAAAACAATTAGCAGAGGAGGTGTCCACCAATATGTCCATAGAGAGTATTTCTAGAAACATGATCTAGGTGTTTTTAACCTCCTGTAAAAAGTGTGTTGTTTGATTTTTCTATAATGAGATTGTTTTGCCTCCATTCAAAATATTGTCATAGTTGTCACTTTTGAAAAGATATTCATTCTCATTCTAGTATTGGTGGGAAGTTTTTTGTTTTGCATTATAAGGATTATTAGATCCTATATTACATCAACTTCATATAATAAAATTTTCAGAAACATTAAAAATTGAAATTAAAATGTTCACACAAAGGTGGAAATATAAGTAGGAAGGCTACTTTGGGTTATTTTAAGCTTCACAATTCTATTATTTGAAATGACTCTTTAAAATGTGAAAAAGAGTACTATAGTAGGTTCTCAAGAATTTTGCTGGTTCCATTAAGTTACTGTATAAATAGGGTTCTCTGATCCAACATGAGGACGGAATTCTCCCCTTACCAAAATAAAAAAAAATATTCTTGGACATCAGTAGGGTGTCTGAGAATTCAACTCAATTCTGGCACTGTCTGGAGACAGCATCAGATTGCACAAGTTAAGGATTTAGTTCTACAGGACTTCCCTGAGCCTCACCCTACACATGTGTGCGTGCGCACACGCACGTGCACACACGACACACACACACACTTCAGATGCCAGCTCAAGAGCAGGCTCCATGCTTATGACTAACTGACTACAGATTAGAGGTGCCAGCAACCCCCTCTTTGAGTAGCTCACAGAACTCAGGAAAACTTGTTTACTTGCTAGATTACCAATTTATTACAAAGGACATTAAAGAATATAAATCAATAGCCGGAAGAAGATTCAGAGCCAAAGAGCTTCAGTCTATGTGAAGCTTGGGACCCAGCACAGGGGCAGTTAGAAGTGTTCTGTTTCCCCAAGATTAAATCTCTTCAAAATAAAAGGACCAAAGAGCTGTCCTCCTGAGTTTTTATGGAGTCTTCATTATATAGTCATGATTGACTAAGTGATTCAATTGAACTCACTTTTCTGCTCCTCTCCTCTCCTTGGGCATCAGGGGTGGTGATACTGAAAGTTCCAAACCTCTAATCATACTGTTGGTCTCCTGGCAACTAGCCCCCACCCTTGGGTGGGGTTTTAAAGTTGCTTTCACTAAAAAAACAAAAGATACCTCAAATCACTCTCAATACTTAGGAAATCCCTAGGGTTTGAGTAGCTGTGAGCCAGGAATTGTTAATGAAGACAAATTATCTTATATAAATCACTCACAGAAAAACAATTATATGTCAGAAGATGCTGGCATGTCACTAGAATTTTCTTTAGTTATTAACTAGTCCATCATCATATTATATGAAATATCTCCTAGGGTGAGGACATGCAAATTTGCAGGCTTCTATTTGATCCTGTCAGGTTCTGAAAGGGGTCTCAGTAATACACCCTTTCAGGCATCTAATATAATCAAGCTAAGAGACAATATCATCTCAGTCTGAATCTCTTTTGAAGTGTTAAAATTATATTGGATTTCTCTTAGTACATAACTCATTTATTCATTCCTTTAGTAGTACAATAGTTAGAAAGCTACTGTTTTTCCTTCTCTCCATTTACATCCAAATTTTTCCACTTTCGAAAGGGATATTGGGTTTGGCCACTGTGTGGGTCTAGATTGCTGGGAGCAATAGTAGTCTAGCAAGTGTCCTCCTCACTCCCCTTCTATTCAGATAGGGTAAAGTTACATAGATGCAGAACTGATGGGCTACCTTTACCAACAGGCAATATAGCTGCTTTCACCATTAGCCCCAATTTTGCCAGATGGGGTGAAGGTACGTCCTGTCCTGTAAGACCCTTAGGAATTAATTCTGACATAAAAGTTAAAAACACATGCAGTTTCTTGCTTAGGAATTATCCTTGCTTTCAGCTCTTGTAGTTACAGCCGTGGTCCTATGACAACTGTATCACAGGAAAAAAAAAATGAGGTGATATGGAGAAGAAAGTATACTAGCTCCTTCCTCACCTTCTCTTCCCTAGATCCAACAGAAAAACAGACAGATCTACCTAGTAGGAACATTCCTTTTTCCCTACTCATATTCATGTTCAGTGTGAGCATACATACGTGAAGGTATATAAACCAGCCCTTCATGCCTTTATTTTCCCCTGTTTTAGACAACAGGTGTTTTAATTGCCCATCCAATTCTGTATCACACTGTTACTCTGCGGAAGATATCTCTCTGCCCATTGTTGAACATCATGGACTGCAGAGTGTGTTTTTTGGTCTGAAGAAATTATGCTCAGCCATCCTAAATTGTACATTATCTATCTATTGTTCTAGTTCCTTTATAGCACTAGGTACTTGCATCTACTATTGGGTAAGAAAAAAGTGCATCCAGAGATAGAGTCTATTCCCATCAAGACTAATTTGTATCTCCTTCTCCCCATCATCCAGGGCCACCATCAATAACATTTGTGAGCTATGTTCAGGGCCTTCCCCCCTGGGAATCTTCCATATGGCCACTTGCAGTCTCATTCTCTCTTGCTGGCAGACAGAACAGTTGTTGGCATTTTGTGCCTCAGAGGGTACAAGACGAATATGTCTAGATTTAGTCCATCTCTACATTGCTGCAGTACCCCAGGGCTCCTCATTTCATGAACCCAAGTGTCCACCTCAGTCAAGCACATGGAGTTTCCTGCTTGTTGATTCCAGTTACCTTCCAAACATGGAAGGGAGTTCTGATGGGCATCGACATGTCCTACTTTAATGCACCCCCCAATTCCCATAGGGCTATGCCCCATAGAAACATCAATTAAATAGTCCAGGTTTTATTGCCCTCCTGTTTTTTTCATATGACCAGGCCATTAGCCACTATCCATGCGTCAGTGAAAACCCAAATATAGGCGATTTTACCACAGTTTGATTCTTTTATGACTGCTGAGAAAACAGTGTGCAATTCAGCACACCAGGTGATTTGCTTTTACCTTCTCCAATCATAGTAGTGGCCTTCAAAACAGAATATTGTCCACTCACCATGGAACTGACATTCATAAGCAAGGCAGTTCTTCATTGGTCAGATACAGGACTTTTATGGGGCAGCAACTTACACAGCTTCAAAGTCAGTCCTAGGGTAAAAGAGGCTCCCTGCTCATGAATACTGCTTGCATTCCCTAGGAAGCATAATCCTGTATAAACTATTATGGAATTCTTTGGGCACTGCCATCCCTATAAGAGCATTCTTCTGATATCACCCAAAATATTGTGAGTGTTTCAAGTTTCAAGGTTTACATTAATATTCCATTTATCATAAAGCCAATCCTACATATTTGCATACCAAGCATATTAGCGGTTTATCTGGGGTGTTCCATTTAGCATTTATGGGGGGAGTTGGGTAGTCCTCTTCTCAGGACGAACGCACTTTAGAGTGGCTTTTATCCAGTCCACTAGGCTACCTGTTCTCTTGGGAATATTTTTTTGTGTGTCTGGATCATCTATAGCCATCTGTTATTGTTTGGTAGTAAGCTTTGGGTCCTGCATTGACCCAGACAAGCTTTTCCACTTTGCAGCATTAAAAACAAAAGACACAACCCTCAAACTGGTTACTCTCACAATCCATTTTAGTAAAGACTCTTCAAGAAGTTGGTGATATCAGTCCACAAAATGAGCCAGTCCCTTCACATTATACCCATTAATTTCAGCCATTCCTTGTTTCTGCCCTCCAAATGAATTGACTACATTTTGGTGACTAGAGGTCTTAGAGGTACTTTCTGTTGCCCCTGCATAAAATTTTCCCCTTTCTAAGTGGCTTAAAGGCTAATGGCCAAAGCTCAGTTTGACCCAAATATGCACTTCATTCAGCATTATGGCCTGACCCAGCACTTAAAAAAAAAAACAAACAACAAAAAAACTTTCATTTTGGCTATTACCAATAATAATAATCAGGGAATTGTATATTTAGCATGTTTCTCATTATTTTATATTTCCTCATATATCTAATGAGCCAACTCCCTGGGAGTCAAGTCTACTACCATTTCTAAATTCTGTTGGTAACTTACCTGTATTAACTGATCATAGCACAGCTGCAGTTATATATCATGGGTGACTAGGCAGCCACCCAGGAATCAGAAGTTTCACATTCCTCACCCTTTTACCTGTCCTCTTCAAAACTACATGTTTCCATGAGCCAGGGCCATTTTAGCAAATCTCATTGCTTCACTGATACCAGCTGAGTGGGATTCTTGGACTCAATTTCAACATCAGGGGAAGGGTTTCCCCACACATGAAAAAAAAAATGATTCTTCTATACCAGCAAAGTGTCCAAGAAGTTAGGTCAATTCTGACACTGTCTACTCAGGGATAGCATCAGATTCCACAGGTAAAGGTTCAGTCCTACAAGACTGTACTCTCCCATTCCCACCATCCTTACACATACTTCAGATGCCAGCACTAAGCCTAGGCTCTGTGCTTCTGACTGGCTACAGATTGGAGATTCCAATAATTCCCTCCTTGGGCTCAATTAATTTGCTAGAACAGAACTCAAGAAAACCAATTTACTTACTGTAGAAAACATTATTATCATGAATTTCTATGAAAACATTATTTATACCATATATGGTTTACCTTAAGAAAATATGTATCTTATAACAAAAAAACTAGTTCAATAACATAAAAATGCTCTAGCAATTTCTTAATATTTAGAAATATGGAATTCTTCTTTTGCCTCAAACCTTGTTAGCAATTTAATAAGAAAAAAATGACTCTCATTTATCTATTATTTTCATTTATACTTTTCACCAAACTTAACTATTAATTTTTCATTTTCAGTATTTTCTAGTCAATTTATTTTTTTCTCCTATTAAACAAATATTGACATTGTACCTACCATATGTCAGTATGACACTGTGTGAGATCCTGAGGAAATAAAGGCAAACAAGCCAGACATAATGACTGTCCTCAGGAAACAAATGTTATAAGTTTGCCTCAGTTGTCTTGCAAGAAAATACCAACAAGTGGAACATTTCAAAATATCCTGTTTATAACTCTTGACATGATTATTCTAGAATCTTTCTACCTGATTGATAATATTTACAAAGATATTTAAATTTTTATTGTTTTATTTTGACGAATAAAACAATGAAAAATGGGAAAATACATACTCACCAATACTTAATTGATGCTGAATGCTTTTTGAATTAAGTCCAGTATACTTATGCCAATAGTAATTATATATAATAATTTTGTTTTTATGTTGAAATCAAATGTATTCATGGTTATGCTTTATAGGATATAATTTTATGTACCTTCGCCTAAATATACATTAATAATTTACACATTGAGCAACTGTGATTTATTTACATACTTTAAAATGTTTAAAAATTTGCAAACAATGAAAAATATGACTATTTGCATATGGGATTAATTTGCTGGTAGAAGATGAAATTCTGCTTAAAATTTTCTATTTTGTGAGGAAATCCATTCTATCCTCTGTGCCTACTGGATGAAGAATAAGGCCTTTATATAAATATAGACTTGTCTTGACATTTTTTAAGTGTAGTTTACAAATCCCTTGGCAAGCCATGAATTTTTTTTATTGATACAGAGAATGGACACTCTGTGGTTTCACTTCCAATGATGATAAAATGGTTAATGTAGACTAACTGCCCCACCAAGAGCAACTAGAAAAAAACTTTTAAAAATTTTTTACAAGCCTTAGAGCACAATAGAGTTAGCCAAGAGTTGCTGGGCAGTGATATTCCAATAGTAGATAGGTGTGTTTTGATTATATTGACAGTCTGCTATGCTGTTACTTTAATGGCATTTACCTTAAGTGAAAGGCTAAAACATCAAAAATGAATATGGCATTCAATCAAACTTACCAGG
The DNA here is from genome assembly GCA_004027375.1 of Macroglossus sobrinus. Lineage (NCBI taxonomy): Eukaryota > Metazoa > Chordata > Mammalia > Chiroptera > Pteropodidae > Macroglossus > Macroglossus sobrinus. Next base: position 425,995 of record PVKZ01000557.1, read on the forward strand.
CATTTGACAAACACAATAAAATGACTAAAAAAAAAGAGTTAAAAAGAGAAAGAGTAAAATAGCAAGTGTTTCAGATATTGGAGTTATCAGATACAGAATTTGCAATAATTATGATTAATACATGAAGGAGTTAGATATATGATGAAAATTTAATCAAAAACTAGAATAAAAAGTAATCAAAAATTCTGTAACTGAAAATATGGGAACCACTTAAGTAAGTAAGTTAAGTGGGGTAGGTTAGAATCAGCAAAAGAAAAATTAGTAAGCTAGATGTTGTAAGTAAAACCATCATGACTAAAGCATAGAAATGACAAATATTTGAAGATAAAAGAAAAATCACTGTATACATAGATAATGTGACGAAATTATCTAAAATATGTGAAATTATAGTTTAAGCAATAAAGGAGAGAAATGGTAGGGGTTAAGCAATATATAATTAGATATTGGCTAAGAATTATTCAAAATTGATGAATAACATCAGATTACACATTTCAGAAGACCCTAAGCAGGGAAATACACAAAGACAACCACATCTTAGAAAATCAGAGTATAACTGCCCAAAACCACAGTAAAAATCTGAAAAACACCAATGGGGCTAAAAAAGGCACTGCCTTAAAGGATCAGCAAGGTCACTTTGACAACTGACATTTCAACATAATTGATGGAAGCCAAAAAATATTGGAATAATATTTTTTAAATGCTGAAAAAAAATTCAAACAGGTATTTTCTATAAACTAAAATGTTCTTTTAAGATGTTGGCAAAATAAATACCTTAAGAAAAAATCTGAAATTTTGCCTCCAGGGGAATCACAATAAATGTAATAACAAAAGAATATAAAAATAGGTAAATCCATGAAAACAAGAAAATAAAGGAAGTAATGGAGAGCTATGGAAAAGTTAAGTATGTGGATAATTATCAATAAATATTGATCTGTAAATTAAAAATCGTAATGTATTATAATGGAAACATATAAGACAACAATAGCACAAAATCCAGAAAGAGGCAAGAGAGTTAAAGAGTTCATACGTCTTTGCATTGTCCTGGAAATATAAATTTATGTTAGGCTCTAATAAGTCAAGGATGCATGCTATAATCCTAGAAAACTCCTAAAAACTATTAGAGGAGAAAAATAAAATGATACACAAATAATTTACTAATTCAACATAATTCAATAAAGAAGAGAAGAAAGAAACTTACACTACATAGGTCAATTGCAAAATAAATAGTAAGGTAGTAGGTTTATACCTAAACATATCAGAAATTAAGTGTAAATATACAAAGAACTCCAAGTAAAAGATAAAGATTAACATATAGAATTTTAAAGCTCAGCTAAATTCAATTTAGAAAGAAACATGTTAAATATAAACATATATAAATATTTTTAAAAAGTTAAAAAGAAGACATCTCAAAAAACTAACAAAAAGAAAACTGGGTTAACTACACTAATATCTGAAAAAATAAACTTTAAGGCCAGAATCTGCAATATTATTAGAAATAAAAAGAGAATAGTATATTGATTAAAGTATTCATCACCAAGAATATATAACACATATTTATTCATAAAATTATGATGAAATATATTAAAATATATAAAATATATTTATAACAAAATATGTGAAGGAAATTTTATAAAACATAAAGGATATATATGAATTACATACTAAATAAATTTGATCTAATTGACAAACATAAAACACTTATGCACAACAATTGTGGAGCAACCATTCATTGCAAATGTATGTGCAACATTTAAAAAATTAACATACACAAGTTCTTAAAGTAAGTTTTAACGAATTTCTCAGGATTGATATCATAAAGAATATGAATTCTGAATGCATAATATTTATAAAAAAATTTGTAACATTTGAAATTTAAATAAGACAATTCTAAGCTATGGGTCAAAAAAATCACAATTACAAATGTAAAAAAATGTTTTACCTGAGTCATATGAAAATTCTACGTAACAAATTTTGTGGGATTCAGCTAGAGTCATGCAAAAAGGAAAATGTATAATCTTCAAGGAAGGTATTTAAAAAGAGTGACAATTAATGTTATAAGTATCCATCTAAAGCACTTACTCAGAAGTTAGAAAAAGTGTGTAATTAAACCTAAAAAAGTTAAAAGAGAAATAACTAAAAATCAGAAGCCAATTATATGGACAACAAATAAACAATAAAAAGTAAACAAAGATCAACATTAATTCTTAGGAAAGATGATTAAAGTTAAAAATGCTCTACTATGAGTTATAAAAGTAAAAAGAAGATAAAAATTATTAATGCCAGGGGAATAGAAGAATCTCTAAAGCTCCTATATGAGTGAAAAAAATATATAAAATTTTAGTTTAGATGGCTTCACTGGTGAATATTCTACCAAATGTTTAGTGATAAAAATAGCAATATTAAATAAACTCTTTGAAATAATAGAAAAAAAAAGAGCAAAAAGAAACACATTTTATATGGATAGCATTACCTTGTTCCCAAATTATAGGTCACTCCCTTTCATGAATTTTGGTACAGAGATCCTGTATAAAATATTACCAAACAAAATTAATAACAGAGTAATATGTCATGAGAAAGTAAGGTATATGCCCCAAATTTAAAGGTAGTTGTCATTTGAATATCAATCAGCATTGTTAATCATATTAACAAAGGAAAGAAGAAAATTACATGATTGTATAAAGGAAGGTAAAATAGCGTTTGATAGAATTCAACAATATTAGCAGATTGAGATTATCAAAGAATTTACTTAATCAGATAAGTAATATCTAATAAATATAACAAAATGCAATAGACATTGCATAATGTTGAATGATAGCTACCAGGCATTATATTTCATTATAAAGTTTCATTAACTAAGACAACAAAGATAAATAGACCAGTGAAACAAATTTGTGTATAGACATACACTCATCTACATTAACTCTAGATTTTTTGGTTTTAGACAAAGACAATGAAGAAATTATGGCTATTTCAATATATGGTTCTGAGTTAACTCGTTATTCTTATCAAGAAAAAAAAACAATATAATGTTGATCTAAGTGTAAAAGATTTTTAAGTGTCTACAAGATAACAGAAAAATATGACTCAGGATAAGAAATGTCTCTTAAATAGGACACACAAAACAACCACAAAGGAAAATATTAATAAATTTGACTACATTAACATTTAAGTTTTCTATTTATAAAAAGAAACCACTAAAGGAGTCACAAAATTAAGCTACCAAGAAAGGGAAGATATTGTAATACACATAAATAAATACAAAATAATCATATCCAATCACATCCAGAATATATAAAAGCTCCTACATTACTTGTAAAGGCAGGTAATCAAATACAAAATTGGGCAAAATATACTTGAATAGGCTATTTTCCAAAAAAGGATATTCTAACGCCTAATAAATATATGAATAGATATCCACCATCAGTCATCTAGAAAATAAAAAATAAAAGTACAAGATACCAATAAGATTATCTAAAACATCTAAAATTAAAATGACTGAAAGTGTTTATTAACCAGCAAGTGAGAAATTTGCACACACTGTTGTTGTAGTGTAAATTGTTACAACTTTGGAAATCTGGCAACAACTAGTAAAGATAACCCATGACCCATCAATTCCACACTTACACATGGATTCAATGGAATTGTGTATTTATTTGCACCAAATAACTGTATAAGAATGTTTATAACATATTATTTGTGTTAGATATTGAAAATAACTTAAAGCTTTATCAACAATTGAATAAGTAAATATTTATCCAATTGTTGTATACTGAATATTGTATTAAAAATGAATAAATTCCTACTTCATACAACATAAATGGATATCACAAACACAGTGTTGGCACGAAGGAGAACATACTGAATTGTACCATGATATAAATTGGAAAGTCAGCTATCAAAATTAATTCTGGCTTCAAATTATACTACAAAGCAACAGTAATCAAAACGGCATGCTATTGGCAGCAAAAAAGACATATGAACCAGTGGAACAGAATCGAGAGTCCAGAAGTAAACCCATATTTATATGGGCAAAAGCATACAGTGGAGAAAGGAAAGCTTCTCCAATAGATGGTGCTGGGAAAATTGGAAGGCCACCTGCAAAAATTGAAACTGACTGTTGTCTATCACCACACACCAAAATTAACTCAAAATAGATTAAGGACCTGAATATAAGATCAAAATAAATAAAATGCATGAAAGAGAGCGTCATTCCCATCTGCTCTCCTTGATCCAGAGAGAATTAATTTGCCTAGTACTGAACTACAGTATTATTCAATAAGATATCTAGATCAATTGTACAAATATAATGTAGGGTTTAGTTCATCTCCTTTTATTGTTATTTTTCATTTAACAAGAACAAAACTCTTATAAAACTAAAACTTGTCAAAAGCCTAAAATTATTTTTTGTAGGAAAAGATAGGAATTATTACTCTCATTTGTGAAGTTCCAAGGTGGTATATTCAATATCTACTGCTGTCTTTGTTGTTAACATACTTAGCTCTGTGTGTGTACATATATGTGTGTGTGTGTGTGTGTGTGTGTGTGTGTGTGATTATATATTTAACTAATTTTATATGTATAATTAAATGAAAAATAATATTAAGCAGATGCAGCAGGGAAAGAAAAAAAAAACTATAAAATGTAAGCATGAAAACAGAAGGAGAAAGAGAAAGTCCTGAAGGAATAATGAGGCTTAAAACTACATATAAAAGGTTGGGGAGAGTAGTTTGAAAGTGCTAGAAATAAGAAACAAACAAACGAAAAATAAAAACACAGAATGAATTTAAAAAACTAATTACAATATATTTCACTATGCCACCACAGAAAATTGATTCCACAGGCTTCTATGGGCAAAAATAGACCAAAATGAAGCAAAGATATAATAAGCTCTGAGTCTCACTGACATCTATGACTTTAGCACAATTCTCTTGCTCTTTCCTTAGAAGCCACAGTAAGGGAAATTAAACCGGATTATTTAAATAAACAAAAAACTGGTTGCAGGGACCCAATGAAAGTAAGAGTAAAATACTTTCACATGAATGAGAAATTTTCTTTCTTGGAGTCTGCAGTTGAGAATGGAAGAGATTGACTTTCGGTGAGGATTGGCGGAGGGACAGTAAATAGACAAAGTTTGGGTATTGAAGGAGAACTAAGTACCTACAGGGGATAACAAAGACAGGCTCAAGTGTACAACTAATCACCAAGTGATCCCCCAGGCAGGAGCTTCTTACAAACTTAGTTTAGTAGCTGTTCTTCAGAAAGATTTTTCATCATTGCAGAGAAGAAGGGGTGGGAGCATGCATGGCAAAACATACCCAGGTGTTAGTGCTGTCCTAGATTTAAAAACACTACCCATCAAACACACTGCAGGGTTTCCACATTGAAACCTCTCTAGCAGGTGCATCTTTTAGAACTTCACCACTTTCAAGCACCTATCCACATGTTTTTTCTACTGTAACTTAATACCTTAATAATTATCATTACCTTAATGATTTGTAGCCATTTTAAAATCACACATTCTGTATTCTGATTACTGAGAAATTGCATATTCATGTGAAAGTAGCCTAATTTTACTATGCTGAATACTTTTTTCAAGGAGTAAAATTATTTAACATACTGAGTTTTCTTATTTCTCCTAAAGGTAACTTAATAAACATCATGGGAAATATGTGGATTTTTCTGTATGTAATTCTAGTATGTTTATTCCATACTGCAATAGCTGAGTCCAAAGGTCTAGACCTGATAGCATTCCTTTTTATTTAAAAGTTCCTTTAGTTGTGTTGAAAATAAGATTTATATAGCAGCATGTTCAATAATGATTCATCAAATTTTCTAACTAGAAAACTCATATTTTTTTATAAAGGAAACCAGCTAAAGACATTTAATAACAAGCCAGATAATAAGAGTTGTATTTATTATTAAAATAAATAAGTTGTAAACCAATTATTCAACACTGATACTGTAATTGGTTAGAGGAATTCACTATTAATTTAAAATTTAGTTGAGAATGTCATGTAATCTAATATCTTCCGAGTAATATGATTATTACAATAGAAAAATTGGCTTCATTTTATCACCTGAATCACAGCAAATGAGAAAATCCCCTCAGAGTGATAAATCTTATTGCTCTTTTGTTTACCACCTTTTAATACATATCGACTTACATTTTCCCTCATTATTACCATGCATTTCTTCTTAAATCACTTATATTAGTGAAGTTAAAGTCCCCTTCCAACTTGATATCTATCTTGGAATTCATGGGTATGTCAAAGCCTCCACTTTGCCTTAATGTTAACTGAGAAAGTAGGTGTTTACACTGATTTCTTAATTTAAAGTACAATCTATGCTTGCAACAATAAACCCAGAGTCTCTCTGTATTCATTTCTCCATCAAAAAATCTTACCACTTAGTTTTATTTATTTTTAGTGTGGAGTGAGTTTCAATGTTAGAATGCTCATTAATATTTAATACCTTATGGAATATATTTGTTTATGGTGATCATGCATTTCTAGTTTCATTGTTGCAAAATGTTTACCAATTTATGGCAAGAGATGTTATTTATGTTTCCATATTTGGTTTGTCAGAAATTCTCCCAATCAGACATAATCATAAACAACTACCTTGATTTCACAATTATCTCATTTGTTCTGAGTGGTAGCAAGGGGCAGGAATTAAAATCCTTCACACATTACTGTAGCCTAAAATTGGGAGATTCCCTAAAGTGATTCGAGAGGAATTCATCCTGGCTTTCTCCTTTAAAAAAAATGCTAGATTGTTCTGATAAATGTTAAACTGCCTCAGATTTAGATCTATAGGAATAATTTTACGTCTTACCCACAAACAAAACGTTAAAAACACCTCACTTCATTTCATATATTTCATTATATTTGTCATTAAAGAATGTCATTAAAACATTCCAAAGTTGACTGTTTAATTTCCAGGATTCCTCTTGCTGAAATCCTTAGAAAGAAAAAATAAATTGACATTTATTAGCATTTGCATTGTGCCAAGCAGTGTGCTAGGTGCATTTGATCATTTAATAAGAGGCAGTGTACCCAGGTGGTTAAGATCACAGTCTTGAGTTTGTACCCTTCCTTGTACTTATACTTACTAGTGTGACCTTGACTTTCTCTATAAAATTTCTCTATGCTTCACTTTTCTCTTTGATTGAATGAATTAAATCCTAGACTACCTCATAGGATTGTTGTGAAAGATAAATGAAGTTAATGTAAGTAAAGCACTTGGATCACTGGTTCATGTGGAGTAGGCACTCAACATTACAAACTCGCATTCTCCTCATCAGATCTTATGAAGTGAGATGCCATTATCTCCACTTAAATGATAAAGAAACTAGTTCTCAATGTCAAAGGAATTTATGAGGAAACAACACAGAAAAGCAACGAGTGAATAAAGATCTTTGGTCATAAAATTATGTTGTAATATTTTTTTCTCATTCTAATCACATACTGATAGTTTTTCCTCTGCATATTTCCTGGAGAGAGAGAGAGAGAGAGAGAGAGAGAGAGAGAGAGAGAGAGAGAGAGAGAGAGAGAATATTTTGTGACTGTCTATCTTTCTTAAACTAGATACAATAGTAACTTTAAATCCAATAACTTTAAAGAGGATTACTGCAAAACATAATCTAGTTTGTTGGTTTGGATTGTGTGTGTGTGTGTGTGTGTGTGTGTGTGTGTGTGTGTGTGTGTGTAAAGGGTGGACACAAAGGACTTATTGTTAGAAAACTTAAGTATGAAAAATAAGAATATTAACTTGTCTTGAATCAGAAAACCACAAAAGACAGCCCAAGGAAAACCATAATCCAGTGGAAACACTGTGTAACGACATTGAAGATATTTAAATATGCAAAGGCAAAATTAAGTAAACTAGGTAACTGTTTAGATCATATGCACTAGAGACAATTAATGGTTCTTTTCGGAGGCCTGATAAAAGATAGGACTTTGACTCTTTAGAGAAGTCTTCTCTAAAATCTTCTGTAGAAATCTTCTGCCAAAACCATAAGATTCACTGATGAACATAAAGACAAGCTCTTAAGGAAATCATGGAACCCATTGAGATTCAAAACTTGAAAATAAACTGCCCATTCCACTCACTACTGAAATAAGCTTTACCTCTATACTAGACACACACGTGTATATCTTATATGCTATTTGTTCTAGAACCTATTGGTAAATGGTAGGAAAATTAAAACAGCTCCTGTACTAAGTATACTATTTTTTTTTGTCTAAGTTCACTTAATGACTGCAAACCTTATATAAGGTATTTTCCTGAAACATAACTGTACATTATTTAAAATTTCATTTGTGTTTCTTTAATCATGTTAACAGTTATTATTCCATTACTTTCTCCAAGAAATCCTGTGGAATAATTTGGCAGTCACTAGTATCTCTATTTTACAGTCAAGGATTCTGGATTTCAGAGAAGTGAGCTCTGAAAAACAGAGTGAGCATTGAACTAATACAAATAGCTAGTATTTAATCAGCACATTTATTAATGTTTTATGTCCATTTATTCATTTTATCTTCACAACCAACAGATGAAATGGAAGTTATTAATATATCCATTTTACAGATGAGGTGACTGAGCATCTTCAGGTTAAGTATCTTACACAAAGTCACAGCTAATAGCAGACATGGAATTCAAGTCCAGAAAAACTGATTCTAGTTCTCTCACTTTTAATCACTTGACCACACTCCCTTTCTGAATGCCTTCAAGTTATTTAGACTTTTACAAAAGTAGTGCAAGTATAAATAGCTTACTACAGGAATGAGTTCTGGTTTCTTTGGAAATAAATTAATATTGCATTTGGAATGTATATTATTTCAGTCCTCCTAAGTTTGTCTAGTTTTTACAGTCTTGCTCAATAGGGCCTACATGCAGAAAATAGTCTTACCTTATAGTATTTGAGGCTGAAGCTATCAGGTTGTGGTGCTGAAATAAATATGTCTGCTGTTTCTGTTCTGAAACTACCCACACTTGGAAAATAATAAAGTTAGGAATCTAAATGTTTATAGGACTTAAAATATAATTTAAAGACACACACTTTGGACTTCTCTACCACCTATTCTGCAGCTACCTTAGAGTTAACTCTTTTGTCACTAAACCCAGAAATACCTACTCAGTATGCCGAGTGATATGGTTAGAGCCTGGCAATGAGTTTTACTTTCTCCAGGTTTTACTAGCTTCAGAAGAAAGGAGGAGACAGAGGGGGGAGTTAAACAGGTACAGAACTTGCTTCTGCTCAGGATGCCCATGGCCAAGGCAGAGCACAGAGAGCTGAGGGATGATGAGAAGCTGCCACAGAACACACCTTATTAAGCAAACTTTAGTGTGATCTCTGAGTTAGTTGGTATGCTAGCTTGGTGGGTCCCTCTCCCATCTTTTTGGCACAGTCTAGGCAGAGTGCAAAGGTTTGAAGTGATCTCAGGCCAGGGCCAAGTAAGGGGTGGGGCAGGACCTTTGGATCTGGGGGAATGCCAACGACTGTGTGAATCTTGCCTGTCCACGTATTCCTTGAAGAGCTGCAGCTTTTCAAGGGTTCCAAGCAGGAGACCAACGTGCACAAATAAAGCTAGAGTTCATTTTAATCACCCACCCCTTGTCCTCTTTCTTTTGGCTGACAAGCCCTTCCCTGGCACTTTCTCAGGTACCATGACCCAGTCCTGACTAAACCCCTGGAGAAGTGGAATCTCCACACAGCTTTCCGTGGGCTTGGGCATGCTCAGTAGGCTACTTGGTTCTCTGGTGTTCTCTCCCTCTCCCCCGCCACTCCCCTTCTCTCTCTCTCTCTCTCTCTCTCTCTCTCTCTCTCTCTCTCTCTCTCTCTCTCTCTCTCTCTCCCCTTCTCTCCCCCTCTCTCCCCCACCCCCTCAGGGTGGGTGGTGACAAGTTAGAAGCGCTTGCGGCAGGTCCCCGCCCCTAGGATCGGGCTGCCTCTGCAAAAGGATGAAGCAAAGGTAGAAACACCTCGCTCCGCAGCATCCTGATCTGGAGCTGGAGGGGCTGCGCCCGCGGGCGGACCCCACCAGTATCCCAGCCTGAAGACGGCCCGCCGCTCTCCATGGTACTGCGGAGAGCTCAGCTCCGCCCTTCTCTTTCAGAAGGACAGCACCCCGCGTCACGTAACCCAGCCTTCTCGGGCTCCACCGCCGCTCCTCCTTCCCAGCTCTTTTCCTCTCCTCCTCCTCCTTCTGCTCCCCTCCGTTGCCTGTTCTTCCCTCCCGCACTCCTGGAGATAGACGCTCAAGCCTGACGCCTCTGAAAAGGCAGCAGCGGTAGCCTTATCCACAGCCCTCAGGAAATTCGCTTTGACCGATACATGCTTCAGGCTCTGGCTCGAGCTAAGGGGAATAACCGGGCAGGTAAAGAAGCTCAGTTTGGGTTGGGGGAGGGCATGGGGCGAGGCAAGCTGAAGAAAGGTATCTTTCCCCCATTGTAACTGAGCCAGGATCTGCCACAAATACACAGGGAAAGGATGGGTGGTGGGAGGGTGGAGGAGTATAGATCTTGGTTGTTTTGCATGTAGCTTTTTGAAAATACATGGCAAGAAGATGTGATGATGGAACTGGTGTAGTAACTTAGAGGCTGATTGCAGTGATTTATTAACAAAAGAAAGAAAACAGGCAAGTTAGAAACCAAAGCAATAAATATATATCTATATCTACATCTTTATTTCCCTTCTCCATCAGCCACATGCTGTGCCTATCTTTAATTCGTGTAGTAGGCACCAAGAAATTGCACTGGTATTAGAGATGGAGCTTAGAGACTGGGCGGGAAAGCCAGGGAGAATTTTGGGTGTGCATTGGTATTAATGGACTTTGCAAAAGCCAAGGGGTGGGAGAAGATAGACACTTCTAAAAATTCTCCCCAAATTTTCATGTTCTTTGTGATAGTATATATCAAAGGGTATATGGAAAGGTGTCTGTAGATGTGTGTGTGTGTGTGTGTGTGTGTGTGTGTGTGTGTGTGTGTGTGTGAAAGAGAGAGAGAGAGAGAGAGAGAGAGAGAGAGAGAGAGAGAGAGAGAGAGAGATACCACAAACATATTAAAATAAATGCAGCTGCAGCTGATGAGCATACTGTATCGATCCTTCCAATGGCTTGGGAATGAATTTGATTCTAGAAATGAAAGAAAAGATTAATGAGGCTGTTAGTCTCCTTTTGAATTAGAGCACTTCTTCCTCTGGCTGCAGTAAGGTTGTTTTTCAGGTCCTTTTATTTCATCCTCTAATTTGTGAACTCGTCAGATTTTCCCGGCACCTAGAGAGAATCCTCTGTCTTCTTATAAATACAGATACTCTTTCTCACACAATGAGCTTCCTCTAAGAACTGAGTCAGTTGACCTCCCCTGTGATTAAGAATATATTTATATTTTTCCCCTTTTCCTCCATTCCTTAAAAAATTCTTAAGGTATGCATTAGTAAAGGAAGGCAGAAGAGAGGGGTGAAGAAAGGCTTTTTTGATCTATGTAATATTATTTAATAAAATAATCGGTTCCGAGTCACACATAAATATGGTTTTCTAACAAATGAGCTTGTGGATGATTTTAAAGCACTATTCTTGATCTTAAAATTCCAGATTTACTTTGCAAATGACTGAAAACTTGGCAGATTCCCTGGTCCACGTAAAGATGAGAGGATATTAAATGATATGCTATCTTTGAATAATTTTTTAAGAGTACCTTTCTTTGGACTTGGCACAGGGTAGACAAGATATGTCTGGTGACTGCTGATGGTGTGGAATATATCAGCCATAATAAATAAGCAACTGAGAAATTTATATCCTTTTGCTAGTGGGCAGCATGTGTGTGTTGTATGTCTGTGTGTTGAAAGAGAGAGAACCAGTCATCAATTTCATATGGGGTGGAACTTGAAGTGGGATCCCCTAGCTTGGTGGCTCTCAGCTGACACCTGTAGGGATTGCTCTGTACTGAAGAGAAATGCTCTCAGCTCCCTCCATGGAGGAGCAGCAGCACAATGCGGTGCCATAAATTACTGCTAGTTTCAGCTTGTAGGGGACAAAAAAGTGTTAATTGGATAGTGAGATTCTGTGTCCAAGCAATAAACTTGTGTATGTGTGTTTGTGTGTGTGGAGGATTTTTTTTTTGGGGGGGGGGTAGAGAAATACATGTGTTTGCTTGACATGAATGGGTGATACATTTGTGACTTGGTCAAAATGCAAGAGTTTTATTTTTTGGTTAAAAATGACTTAAAAACAGCTCACTGTTTATGATTTCTGTACCATTTCAAGAACCTGTCAGATTAGAATTGAATATAGACAGGTGATTTAATAGTACAGTGAATGATTCAAAGATAGGATTTTAAATTCTAGCATCCTGGAGCCACAGTAGCTAACGTAATACACATACCAACTGCTGTTCTGACCATATAAATTCTAAGAGCTGACAGCTAGGTAAGGACTTCAAGAGGAGTTAAGATCACTACACTGTTAGGCAAAATATTAAATACTTTACTCATCAGTAGAAGAGTTAATAATATGGCAATTTAGACATAAATGCCACCAAAAATAGATATCTGACTCCAGTTATATGTATTCTCCTATAACAGATTATTCCTTTAATACAAAGAAGGAAAATACTTGTTTGAAATAAAAAAAAAAAAAACTCCCAAGAAACCATCAATATTCCTTCTCTCTCTGAGAAAAATAAAATGGTAGGAATGATGTAAAATCCAAGCCAGCAGCTTCCAGTGGACAGTTTGATCTACTTTGCCTGTTGTAAAATCAGCTATTAACTGAGGTTTGAATAGGTTGTATTTTTATTGTCTATGTAACCAGTATTGAACATACACAGAAGTCCTTAAAAGGGCCTTTTTTCTCTCTCTCTATTTATATATTTTAAAAATTAAATTTGCTCAGAAGAATTAAAAGATAATCATACAAATCTCTGCAAAAACCCGGGATGGTTACTTATAAAGTTATAGTAAACTACAAGGGTGTAATGGACGGTTGAAAGAATGTGATATTAACTATTAGAAGACATTGGGTGTTACTTGTAGGTCAGAACAAATAAGCTCTTTCCAATAAGGTTAACCCTGGCTTACTAATAGCACTAGTTATATATCTGGTTTCTGAGCTAAATAATGATTTATATGATGATATAAATGATGTTAGAATTTAATTTTTATTTTAATTCTCTGCAGATTACTGGGTCCTTATTAAAAGACAAAATAAAACCAAAATGCATCAGCAACCTACAACCAATTGATATGCTGGCGTCTTAGCTTGGCCTTGCAGAGATAGAGAAAAATGAAGAGGAGCTGTGGTGATTTCCACATCTAACAGCTGCTGGCTATTTCACAGCTTCTGGGTTTGAACCCTACTGCTGGGGTGAGAAAAAGAGAAGTAAAATCCAGCCTGTGAGACCATGCACAAGAAATTCTGATTTGGTTACAGTGGTGCTGGAGTCCATGATATGATGGAAACAGCTGACCTTTGAAACTACTCTGGGGTTGATAAGTGGTGCCCTAAAGAGGCAAGGAGCCTCCTTCTCTCTTCTGGTTTGGGATACTACATCTAAAGGAGAAACCTGAGGCATTCACAAGCATCCAAGGATTCTGATTCATTGCTGGTTCCCTGAACTTCCCTGAGAAGCGTTTACTTTTTACCTGATTCTAACTGCTTCCTTTATGCCTGGTACCACTGATGGTACCTGGCAGATGATAATATTTGAGAAGTGAAGCATCTATTGATACCACCGATGCCCTTGAATTAATTCATCAGACCCAAATGGACGAGTGATTCCCCCTGACCTTCTGTTGTCGCCTTTTCCAGAACGTTGCTTCCAAAGTGTATCCTCTCTTTGGTCTGGAAGTTCTGTGGCTGCCTTGTACCACTGGGGTCTACCTTTTCCAGTTGGGAGGAGACTATAGGGAGAGAGGGAGGGGTTGCTGGAAGAAGAAGAAGAAAAAAAGAGCTAGATAAAGGAGGGTGCATCCCTCCCACTCCTGCCCATCCCCTCACCCGTCCCGGACCCGTATTTCTACATCAAGGTGTCCAGGACCATTTTGACCCTGTCGGCCCCGGCACCCCCCCGCCGCACCCCAGCCCCGAGCATGGGGACGGCGCTTCTCCAGCGTGGGGGTTGCTTTCTACTGTGCCTCTCGCTGCTGCTCCTGGGCTGCTGGGCGGAGCTGGGCAGCGGGCTGGAGTTCCCGGGCGCTGAGGGCCAGTGGACGCGTTTCCCCAAGTGGAACGCCTGCTGCGAGAGCGAAATGAGCTTCCAGCTGAAGACGCGCAGCGCCCGCGGCCTCGTGCTCTACTTCGACGACGAGGGCTTCTGCGACTTTCTGGAGCTCATCCTGACGCGCGGCGGCCGCCTGCAGCTCAGCTTCTCCATCTTCTGCGCGGAGCCGGCCACGCTCCTGGCCGACACGCCGGTCAACGACGGCGCCTGGCACAACGTGCGCATCCGCCGTCAGTTCCGAAACACCACGCTCTTCATCGACCAGGTGGAGGCCAAGTGGGTGGAGGTCAAGTCCAAGCGGAGGGACATGACAGTGTTCAGTGGCCTCTTCGTCGGGGGGCTGCCCCCGGAACTGCGCGCCGCAGCGCTCAAGCTCACGCTGGCCTCTGTGAGGGAGCGCGAGCCCTTCAAAGGGTGGATTCGGGACGTGAGGGTCAACTCCTCACAGGCCCTGCCCGTGGACAGCGGCGAGGTGAAACTGGACGATGAGCCGCCCAACAGCGGCGGCGGGAGCCCGTGTGAGGCGGGCGAGGAGGGCGAGGGCGGGGTGTGCCTCAACGGAGGCGTGTGCTCCGTGGTGGACGACCAGGCGGTGTGCGACTGCTCGCGGACTGGCTTCCGCGGCAAGGACTGCAGCCAAGGTAAGGCCCGACGCCTGACCCACCCCTCCGGGGCCTCGCCTGGGCAGGGCGCGGGGCGGCAGAGCGAGCGCAGGCGGGCCTGGGCTGGTGCATGGGGTCTTCCTTCTCTGGACAGCGTTTCAGTTACTTTCGAGGTGAAGACCCGTTTCCGGCCTTTCCGCCTCATCATCTCCTTTTGCATCCTCGAAACGGATGAGCAGCCCCAGTTCCAGGTTCCGTTCCCGCCTGGGAGCCCTTTCTACCAACCCTACTCCCTTCAAAGTGGCAAGTAGAATGGCCTCTGCTCTTCGTCCCTCTGGTTCTTTGCCAGGCTGCTTCTGAGCGTCATTGGGCCATGGCCCGTCTGAATAACCGTTGTGCTTTTCTCTGCCACCTCTCAGTACCTAACCCACAGATTTCCCCCATTAGATGCAGACAAGTATTTAGAAGATTGGGCACACATTTGGTGAAGAATGAAGTGCAGGAGAGGTTCACCATGGTTGATAATCCCCATGTGGTTACTCTTGATAAAGTACAAGGGAGACAGGATTCTTGGGCACTGCTGTGACTTTTACAAATAAAGCATGAAGTCCTTTTCTTGGTTGTGGAAAAAAAGGTGGGGTGTGTGCATGTGAAGATTTTCTTGATTGGAAAGGGTTCTTGGAATTAATGTTATTTTCTATGATTATATCCAAGTTCAGCATATGTCAATTTAAGTGAAATTATGTGATTTCTGTGGTTTCTTAAAGTGAGAGGTCAGCTAACGTTTAGAAATGTGAGAGATTAAATAGCATTTCTCAATTAGCAGATGTTTTGAGAAGATAAATAGTAGAGAAATTTAGATGTTGCTGGATTGGGAAGCTTCTCTAGGCTAATAAGCAGGATACATATGAAGGATTGGAAGAGATTATCTGAGAATATTCAGCTAATGATATTTTTCTGAGTAGTGGAGGCCAAGCTGTAACTTCTGTTCTTAGGGATTAAAACTGTGGAATTTTCTTTAGAAATCACATCTAAGTTTTATTTTCTCCCCTTTATAAATAAAATTCAGTCATTAGTGTGTTTTTCCATTGTTACTATATGGCAATGATCAAGGAAAAATGTTGTATAGATACAGAAAAGCATATGAATAGAAAGTGAGTGATATAAAAATGATGAAACATGGATGTATCTGTGGCTGAGGAGGAGATATCAGAGTTTAAAGTAGATATAGGCTATGAGTTAAATCAAGGCAATCAACACATGGGTAAATGGCATTTATGGCTGAAACTTTAAAAAGAGGTGAATTAATAAATCTAATTTTGAAAGCTGTAGGTAGGAATTAAGCTCTTTGTATGGCTCTATATTATTTTATAATAACTTATGCTTTTTTTTTTTTTTTTTTTTTTTTGCTGACACTGCTAAGGAGAACTAGCCCTTGTAAATCGAATTAGAGTTGGCAGTTCTCTCTCACCTGACTTTAAGAGAAATGAAAGCTTGATACAATTTGTACTTGTTTAAACAGCAAAGGGAGATGGGAAGAAAAAAATTGGTCATTAGGAGAGTTCATGGGTTTATATAAAAAGAAAAGTAAAGGGTTATTTTATTGCTCTCTACCTCTATGAGAGTTTTTGTTTTCAATATATTTTGGCTTAAGTAATTATAGAAGATTGTGTATTCCATGGCCTATACTGCATTTCAACTTGGCCAGTAAATTTCCATGGATTTAGCATCAGGCTTTATGGTTTTGTTTTACATAAATAAAACAATACATGTTTTCTCTACCATATCTAACCTAATTGTAAATCATGAATAAGATAATTACATATAGTGATATGCTATAGTTTAATTTGAAGTTGCAGTCATCCACATTGATTAATAGAAATGAACAAAAAAGAACATTATTTTATAGCAAAAAAAATTGCTAAGTATCCCAATACCACTTTACAATACAGAGCAGGCAATTTAATGAAGAGCACATGAGATATAACTTCCTTCCTTAAATTAGGAAACAAATATGGCACAGTGACAGGTTGTTCTGTGTGGGAGGGTGTTTTAAATGAATTTTTTTTTCATACATTTTAAACATAGGAATCCAGGGATCGTGCATAATCAGGAGCAGTTAAGAATGGAGAAAGCATGGCAAAAGTAATATTTTGTAGTGAAGCAGAGTTAGATGTCTCGGTGATGCATTTTATCTTTCAAGTGGATAGCTCTTTCCATGAGATGAAGCATTTGGAATTTCCAAAATACATAATTGAACAGCATAATACCTGATGCATAAGGTAATTTAACTAAACAAAGAAAATTCATCAGGATTGTTCTAGACCATTGATTCGTTTTGAAAATTTGAGCTTTCAACCTAGTGCAAAGATCACCATTAGTCACGAAAAGAAAACAGGACGGATTCCTTTGATTATCACACAAATGAGAGAGAGAGTGATAAAGGCAGTCTTTCTTCCCAGAAGATTTGGCTCCATTTTGATTATTCTTCCCATTTCATGTGTGTCAAGTGACTAGTAAATAATTAATTGAGAATGAATGCCCCTCCCAATGCCAACCATCTATAGATGGCTAGGGATAAATGATTTCTATTCAAATGAAATATAAACAAAGCTCAGCCTCTAGCCATTTAAAATTTAAAAACAAATCCACAGTTATTAGAGAAAATTTATTTTGAAAAATTAACAGAAAACATTAAACAAAACTCAAATGATACCTGGTCCCAACTACATTTTTTTTAATTTAATAAAAATGTTTAGTACTATTTCAGTTGCTTTATATTCAAAATATAAGAACTACTTAAAGGACAGTAAAACTATTTCCAACCCCCAATGCCTAGAATGCCTTGAAACAAGTTATTCACCTATGAATTTCTAGAATATTTTTATTTAATGAGTTCACTTTCATTCTTACTCTATTTATTCAGGCTTAGCAATTTATTTATTTGCATAGAAATGGAAAGAGAACACAAGGAAGATCGTATGTCAGGAACAGGTTTGTGGCAGAGCCTGGATAAGAGCAAAAACACTGTTGTTATTCTTGAGCCCTGTATTATCATGTTTGCTGAATAAGATTTCCAGTTTATTAGGGCTGATTTTTTTTTTTCAGGTTCAGGCAGAGAGAAAAAAATGTGTGTGTGTGTGTGTGTGTGTGTGTGTGTGTGTGTGTGTGTGTGTGTGTATGTGTGTATGGCTGATGGTACATACCTAACTTATGCATCACTTAACGTTCTTTGACCATGAGAGTCTTAACCTTAGAATTCAACTAGTAAAAAATGTCATCTTTCCTGAATGATAGATGCTTATGGGGTACATAGCTTTTTCAGTAAATCATTCTCATCTAAGTGCCCAGGGCCATTATTATTTAATAAGTTTCTACTCAAGAGGACTAATAGTTTTCTAGTAGTTTAAAATAATTACTGAATTCCATGGCTGCCCAGCTTAAAAATGAGAATAAAAGGTTGATCAAAGAAAATTAAGTTACACTTTTTATGATTTCCTTGTCCAGGTTTCATTCATTTCAGGGTTGTTTATATTAAAATTTCATACTAGACAATAAGTGTCATTTTTATTTTCACTCCCTATTTAAGTGGCCATAAATGCACATGGCTTGCGATGGATGTTTGCTCAATAATACTAAACATGGAAGTTTAATAAAGCCTCTGTTTTCTGTGACTTTTACTACTGTGATCAGATAGACAACCATATTCACTCATTCATTTATTCATTCATATTTTTATTCAACAAATAGTGAGTGCTTCGTATGTGCCTGAGTACTAAGCTCAGGCAATAAAATGGAAAACTCCCAGAAATAGTTCCTACCTTCACAGACCTCACATTCCAGTGAGGAGATATGATAAGTAGAAAAGTAAATAAATGGAAACTTAAACTGATGGTATGTATTTTGGAGGACCAGTACCTGGTAGTGTAATAACTTAAAATAGTCTGAATTTACCTAATTGAAGAAGGTTTTCCTTAAGAGTGATATTTAAACTGAATTTTGAGAGATGAGAAGGAATTAACTAGGTAAAGGCAGAGGAGAAATATTAGGTACAGAATCCTGGTGCAGGAAATGGCATAGCACATTCAAGTAACTGAGAGAAGGCCCTTGAATATCAAGCTTTTAGAGAAAGGAGCAGGATCAGATCATTCAGGGCTTTCTAGACCTTGTCAAGGAGTTTAATCTTTATAGTGAAAGTGATGGAAAAACAATGTAAGGAGTTTAATGTGGAAAGTGGGGAAGAGGAAGCCATTATTAAATTTATATTTCAAAAATGTCACTCTTGCTATACTGTGTATGACAGATTGATAGGAGTCCCAAAAAAAGAGAGAGAAAACATTATTTTTTGTCAGTCAACATTTGTTAAGCACCACTGTCAGCTAGCTGTCTACTGAACTAGGGGACACAAAGTAAAACAAGATTCTTTCTCTAAGGAAGTTAGAATCTTTGCGAGTTTGCTTATGTATAGAAATCTAAGGCCATATTTTGTTTGGAACACTTTGGTTCTATCTATGAAAAATGTTATCTGAACTCTTTATGTGGATTGTTGTATGGTTTCTCACAAATATAACCATTGAATCTATAAGCTTCTAAAATCCTTTGGCAATGTCATACTTTATTATACCCTCCAGTGTACCTTGTTCAACATGTCTTTCTTGTGACAGTACATATTGGTTGATTGATTCCTGGCTTTCAATATTTTAACTGGTACAGTAAAGGAAAATATTACGTTAGGTACTTATAATCTTTGTAAGGTTGAAAAAATTTAAGTATTTACCATATAGGTAGGTATTAGACAAAATGGTTCAAAGTTTTTGTTTGAAGTTTACCATTGTAGAAAAAGGTGGATCACCTGTGCTAAAAAAGCTTTGAATGGAATGGAGAAATTCATCAATAATTATGATCTAGATAAAATGTTCTGGGAAGCTCTTAAAGTATAACAATGAAAGCACCTACCTGGTCTATCAAAAAACTTTTGTCTTGATTATAAATTAATAATCAAAATTGTTACTAGTCTAAAATGCCACAAATGAGATAGAATGTATTACTTTGAGATGTTTATTCTGAGATGCCATTGTAGTATAGAAGTTAAATTATATAAACTCTGGGGCCACACTGCCTGGTTTAAGTAGGTATACTTCTATTTCTAAGTTTTGTCATCTTTGAAATTGGGATAATAGTACTTACTTCATAGGGAGCTTATAAAAATTTAGCAGATGGTTTTATGTAAAAGTCTTAGAACAGTGTCGGGCATGCAGTAAATATTCTGAAGTTACACCACCACTAGCACCACTGCTTCTACTGATGTGACTTTCTTTAGTGGCACTTTCAAACAAAATTCAAATATGAGACTTTTTCCCCCTCATTTAAAAGGAATTCTAATGTAATAATGATCTTTGATTAGCCCCAAAGTTCCAACATATAGGGACAAGAGATAGGAAATATTTTAAAAAATAGTATTCTGTTTGAGAATTTTATTATGATTAAGCATTTGTAAAAACTATCACTCTCCACATGAACTAATACCTTTATCCATTCCAGTCCTACCTCTAACTAGTGATTTTTACTGTATTTATTTTAATGTATAGATGTAGATTTCTAACTAATCTATCCTATTTATAATGTCTTTGAGGTTCTCCTATAAATTTATTTACATTATGCTATAGAGAAGCTAGCTAATATATTTGAGCTTTGAAAGGTCAAGCAAAATATTCTTACAGTTATCAGAAACATCCTATTTTTAGCATACAATCATATATATATATATGTATGTGAAGTCATATATATATATATATATATATATATATATATATATATATATATATACATATATATATGTGCTTGTGAAGTCATGTTTTAGTTTTGGATATCATTAAATGAAATGAGTTAATTAAATCTCCTGATTCACTACAGAAAGGACTAACACTATATAATATTTCTGTTATTCTTAGCTGCATTGTGAGAATTAGGACCCTGAGTCACACTAGTTCCTGAAAACAGTCATTAACCACATTATATATCCCCTTCTCAGTGAGCATTCAGTGGCTACACTGGTTCCATCCTATAAATGTGCATGGAAAATTAGGCCTTATTATAGATATTTAGGTTTTGTTTTATTAATGAAGATAATAAACCTGTTAGAAGTCGTCATGCAAATTGCACTTTCAAAAAGTACACAAGTATGTTTGACATAATTCAGAATAAATCATTTTTGCATTTTAATAGTTTTTAGTTCATTATGCAAAACCTTTATACCCTTTTCTGTATATTTCTCTATAAGTTTATGGCTCAGTCCCTTTACTGTTACTCGGAAGTACAGGAAATGGTAATGTCATAGTCTTTGCTGAATAATAAGTCTCTACATGTTTCAGTTAGGTTTTGGAAAAATAGTTTTGTTAGTTGCCTTAGAAGTCTTCAGAAATTTCATGGCTTTTGGTATCTCTTTTACACATGGATTCCATATATTTCTACTTGAATATGGGGATTGGTACAATGCTATTTCAGATTATTTTTCTGCCATGTTATTATTTACACAATGGGGGTAAAGAGAATGCACACTAAGTTTCAAGAACTAAATTCCAGTTGTGGCTTTGCCTCTAAAACACTGTTAAAAGTAGAGAAAGGCCACTGAGGTTTTATGTTTTAATTTCCAAGATAAATTGAGAAACAATTAATCAGACTACTAATAAACTGTAAACTCCTACCTACCTCACAGAGTGTTTGTGAGTAGCTGATAAATATAAACTCAGAAAAAGCTGAAAATGTGAAAGAAATATCTAATGGTAGTAGGGTAGATGGCTCTAGAATGTTGTGAATGTTAATAGTAAAAATGTTAAACTTGATTCTGTAAATCTATTTTGGGATCACAGATTATTTCTGCTTAATAGTATATGTAAGATTTGGTAGAGTTCTCTTTAAGTATCAATATATTGGTACAGACAAGCTAATTAAAGAGGACATTGGTCCCCTTGTTCCTCATGTGTAAAGTCTAAACAAATGAGATAAGATAATTAAGGCAGCAATTATATCAGTGCATTGTATGTAACTCTGTTTGTATGAAATTTAAAACAGACAACTAATATATGGCGATAGAGATGAGAATAGAAATTACCTTTTAGTGATATTGACTAAAAGACAGTAGTCCAACCATAGCTTTTATAATACTGTCTAAATTCACAAATATGCATGATTCCTCTCCTAAAATATTAGGCATCAAATTATTTCACAAGGTGCACTAGATGCCCCTCCTTTAGTGGTGCCATAAGCACCTCTAGAATTTGAATACAAAATCATTCTGCTTAGAATCTCAACAGTTATAATTACTATTTAGTGTTTACTAAGTAAAATGCATTGTACAGTGTGCTTTGTCCATCTTACCTTATTTATTACTGTAACATCCCACATGATAGTTTTATAAAATTTTAATTTTTACAATGAGAAAACTGTAGATTAGAAAAGCTAACTTGCTCAACAGTAACTCCTGTTGTTACAAAACAAGCAAAATACATTTTCTATTAATTTCAGAGTCTGGGAGATAGAATTATTGAAAATATCAATTCAGAGCTGAAATGTGAGCCTAGGTGTGCCCATTGTCCCAGTAGACAACTCTAGTATGTGACATAGCATGTGTATTTTACTTAACAAATAGCTAATCAATGCTGGGAATTTGTTCTCTAGTTGTCAACTTGGTTCTAATTTGAATGGCTGACTTATAATAAAGGCTTCAGAATTGAGGAGTGTGGTATACCCTTGAATTTCATGCCATTTCCTAATGTCATGATAATAAAGAAATGGAATAGCTTGTATGAATTCATCACACTTTGTTTCTATAACCTTGTTATTTGCTTCTTTTGTTGACCTATTCATATTATGCTTAATGTGTTGATTCTATTCTAATGCAACTAGAAGTCCTAGTATATTAAATCTAAAGAACATTACAATGAATTTTTTTGAATGAAAATACTTTTCACAAAATAAGCAAAATAAATTTTCTATTAATTTCAGAGTCTGGGAGATAGAATTATTGAAAATATCAAAAGTCCATGGTGATTCAGCACAAATGTAAAGATCTAGCCCAGATACCTATATAGATACTTAGTGAGAGTTGCTGAGTTAGAACATGATTCTGCTGACGATATAGATGATGGTACACAAGACACTTAATTAAAATTACATAATGAAGATGGTGTCTCTTTTTGGTTGAGTTTGGCTTTCCAACACATTGCCTAAAATTGAACTCAGGAGCTGTTCTTAGAATTAGAAAGATGTATTCTCTATGCTATTTCTGATATATATGAGGAACTATTATTGGAAAGAAGTGGGAGAAAAACAAGCTTGACCTGGCAAGCCAAAGTTGCTGACCCAGACTCTTGTCTAGTTACTTGTGCTCAGAACTATCTGGACTATAATTAGAAATACACTGACATCACATTACAGAAGCAAGTGCTACTTCATATAGCACTTTCTTAGGCTGGTTCCCAGGAGGGATATGGTAGTCCAAAAGTTAGAAGAGGAGCTGCTAAGAAAAACGGTTGCTTCATTAACATCCTAATATCAGGAGGGGCTTTCTGTGTTTACTTATAGACATAATGAATTCTGTGTGGATGACAGTCCATAACAGAAGCAGCACTGATCACAGCTTAGGAGTTACTGTTGTCGTGACCTAACAATATCTGTCCTTTTATGTGGAACCAGCTAAGCTTAAGTGTTGCTCAGGCATTGTTAGATTCAGTGAAATGAACCGCCCCAGTCCAGCAGTGGCAAGGAAATTAAAGACTCACGTTTTTATTCTAAGTAATGATGTCTCTCTATAATTACGGGTGCCTGGACTCTCCTTAAGGAAATGGCTGGCATTGAAGGATATAACCATAGAAGCTGTATGGGAGGTACTACTTTTCAGCTTAAGCTCTTTATCTTGAAAGTAAAATTGATTTTTTTTTCCTAGCAAATAATGTAATAATTTATTTAAAATTATTACACACGATGCTTAGGTTACTAGATGTTTAATTTATCCATTTGAAAACATTGTGAAAATAGGAAGTTATATATTGTATTTCACAACCCAAATGCACAATTAAATATGTAGTAAGATGCATTTATGAAACCCTGTTTTAAAAATTGAGATATTTTTAAATAATGAGATGTTTACTTTTGATATATAAATGTGTATGTGTATATGTATATAAACAGATATGCAGAAAATATGACATACACAAGAAAATTATATACTGTAAACAGATTTATTTTAAATCTTGGAAATTATGTTAAAATTCTCAAAAATATATATTGGTTAAACATGTAATTAAAATGTAATGTCTTTATGACTTAAAATAGTTGACCACAGAACCTTAGAAACTTAAAAAGTCTATCCTTATAGTAAGACAAATGACTTTGTGTGATCAAGCATGGTATCAGAGATTTTGAGATTTCTGCAAAATAGCATTATCATATTATGGAATAACAGCATCCCAACTCTTCTTGGGGGTTGTGTGAAAAACTCACTGTTTTAAGTCTTGCTCTACCATTGTTCTGACAGTTACCAAGATAATTTACTTTGATGGAACTTTATTTTAAATACTAGTTATTATTTATTTATTTATTTATTAAATGAGTCATCATTATGTTCAAACAGATGAAAAAAGTTATGCTGATGTTGATAATGACCTCTTTAAAACCTTCAGACATAAGAACACTAGTGGGTTAAAGTTATTTGATGAGCTCCCAAAGAGTTAAAAATAAGTCAAGACCATCACAGAAAAATTTGAAACAGCCATTTTTTAATGCCAGTTGTAGCCTCCAAACTTCTTTTACCAGAGTAGTTAGGAAATCTGTAACAATTTTTGTTTTTAATATTTAAATGAATCATTTGTAACTTTTAGAATACACCTCTTTGGTCAGTTTTATCATTACATGGGAATATTTTTGGAAACATATATCATTAATTCATTATTCCTGTGGCCTCTTAAACTTTGTTTAGATTGCAATAATAGAGTTAAAATAGTATAGCTTTCTGAGTTTTATCACAATTTATATATTTTTTTGCTTCAAATAACATTTAAAGTTTTTTTTTCTTTTTCTTTCTTTTTTCTTATTGTTTGAGTTTCATCCATTGTTTATTCTTCTGCTCTCTACATTGATTTTCTTCATAAAAGTGCAGGAAGAGGTAGAGCTTCAGAAATTAGAATAAATCACTTGAGATTGGTGTTCCTCTATGACTGTTAGCCAAAAAGCCTTGTACTATCCCAGAGGTTGTTGGAAATAAAGAAAATGGGCACATTTCCCCTTTCCTCAGGCCCAATATGTTATTCATCCTAGATAAGTCCTTGTTTGTATGACAGAGAGTGTTGTGTTTCATTCTAAACAGAGACAGTAAAAATTTGGATTGAGGCCAAATATACTATATCCTGGAGTATTGTTCTTTCATAAGAGATGGAGTGTGGAAAGATGAAAAGGCCTCAGGGAAGCTGTGAAGCTCAGGATGTATAACAACTGAGGAAATGAGATAGAAGACTAAAATAAAATAGCTGGAGATAGGAGGAAAGAAGAGGACTGAAGAAGAATAAGTGTTGGAGAAGAGGGAAAATAGAGAGAAAAGAGAAGTAACGGAATTTGAAACAACCAGAACATTGAGAACTGGTTATTTAAAGTATGAAGAATCACTCATCTGGTTAGTGGAGGAGGAGACTAAAACATTCATTTCTTGACTAACTTCTAGCCTCTGGATTGAGCTGAAGAGAACAGGAGGAAGAAAAAGACAAGGATAAACCTGTTATTTTCTACAATTCAGTCACATGAAATATAATCATTCTTCATTTCTATTTTTACGTTATGGCAATGTGTCACTGGACTTTTTTATACTGACTAATAACAATAACAATAGTCGCAAGATCATGCATAACTCATATTCTGTGTCAAGCACTATTCTAAGCTCTTTATGCATTAATTCATTTAGTCCTCCCCAAAACCTATAAGGCAAATGCTATTTTCCCCATTTTGCAGATGAGAAAACTTGACCCAGAGAGATGTTTTTAATTACGTAACCATGTTTACACACTTGGAATTTGCAAAGCTAGCATTTGAACCAAGACTGCATGACTTCTGAGGCCATGCCCTGAATTTGTAATTACTTCTTTTTCAATAATAAATCAATCACTGACTGTATATCCTCTACATACTCTTTTACACTTGAGAATCTCCCCTGTGTTTAAAAGGTGTCTATTAGTTAATGCAGTTTTATATATATATATATATATATATATATATATATATATATATATATATATATATATCTGTCTCTTAGCATTCAGTTTAAGTGTTAATAACTTTTCTTGGGTAGAATTTCTTCCTTAAATTTAATGAAAATCCTTTTTTCTGCTGACATAAATTAATTTCATCTTGTTGCGTCCTCAGTGGAAATAAAATCGTGTAGTCAGTATTTCTTTGAATTATCTTTATCTGCCTAAGAGAAAGAATGTGTCTTCACTGAGCTAAAAACATTTCAGATCCCCCTTCTGTGAAACTGGTCTGACAGCCTCCTTCCCCTAATAGCTGCCAGGTTTATTTATTTTATTCACTGTCACTCCACCCGCTAATGCTCTCCCAAAGGTTAGTTCCCCAAACATATTATAATCTTTTTGATCTGTTCATCATAGAAGCAGCATTACCTCACTTTCAGTGTCTCTTTGACAGTTCCTCTTGTTTCTGTATGATTTCCTAATTTCCCATTATACATTGGAAACGGCATGGGTAGGGGCTTCACAAAATCCTTGGTAAGCTATTCTTACCTGGAGGTGCTTTAAAAAATGTCTACCACTAGTGTATGTAGAATCAGGCAATCTAGAATTGTATAAAGGGAAAACTCTTGATAGCATTGCGCTTGTAAACAGGAAAAGTAGGCCAGAAAAATATGAAATGAGAAACAGAGGAAAGAGTTTGGACTAAGGAAAACTGGCAGTGGTATCTGGTCCACGGAGGACTAAACAATAGAAATGGATTTGAACAAGTGTGTTGATTTAGGCCTAAAGAAAGAGAAAACAGCATGTGCTTGTAATTCTTCTATAAATTGGAGAATAGACCAGCAGAAGTGGTGGGAAAATCTCTATTCCTGAAGATTCTTAACAATAGCTTAGACAGACAAGTGCCAGTCATAAATTGCTTAGGATTTCCCTTATTTTGGTCAGAGGCCTGGACTAAATAACATTCAAAATATATTTTCAGCCCTGAGTTATATAAATAATTGTACTTTTGTAAAATGTTGAACTTGAAAATCACCCAAATATGAGATAAAAATTGCCAAAACACCCTTGTGAAGGAAAACTACTGCCTGACCCACCCCCCAAACACACACACACGGACTATTTCAAGAGTATCTGAGTTATAATTTACAGATGCATTTGAGTAAAATATGGCACCAACTGCTACTGAGCACTTGGCTCATGAATTACTTCCCCAAATGCCTTAACTTTCTGTCACTGCACCTAGGTGTCTCTAGAAAACACTCTGAGCAGGCTCCCTGCCCACATGCTTCTGTTTGCCCTGAGCCAGCTGCCCAGTTGTCCTCTTTTCACAGTGGATTGCCCCAGTTTCATGTTTCCTTGAACGTGGTTAAGCTCCAGTTACAGTTTCTGCCTGTATCTCACCTCACCTTGTATTTCCTTTTGCTTATTCTGCCATCTCCAGGGTGTACTCCCAATACTGAATCCACCTCCACCAGGTGTGACGTTCCTGCTCCGCTGCCTGACTGCAACACATTCTAATGGCATTGCTCCCATACCAGTCCTCTTATATTCTGTGCCATTGCTCTTTCTCTGGAAAATATAGCTTTGAATGAAAGAAGTTTGGCAGTGGCATGAATTCTTCCTGGAGAAGGATGAAATGACAAGGCTGAAAAATAGTTTTTGAGTTAAAGCAAGTATAACCAAAGCGATAACCACTCACAACATTAAAAATACTTATTTGCGGATAGTCTGTAATTTCCATGGTTTTCTACCATGTTACACATACCAGAAATCTAGCCTTATCTTTGACCCCATGTGTTTTGCCTACTTGTGAATCCATTTATATTCTAAAACCACTTACTATGAAGCTGTAGTACATAATAGCTCATACACATTTGTTCACCTATGTGTTCTCAGCTCTCCTGAAGACTAAAAGTTTGGCAGCACAAATGAAGATCTTGAAACCTAAATATAAGTATGAAAACTTCAGGGATCAAAAATATGAATAAAACTTAATCATAGTATATGAAGATCTATCATAAGGTACACATATGTGCCATTAGTGACATTATTAATTATATCCTTGGTTGTAGTAAAAATGAGTCTTTTTGAAAAATGTAGGAATGGACTTATGCCTATGAAGAGTGAAAAACATGTAGATTATTTTAAAAATTACAGTTAATGGATTGTTTTACACTCTCATTTAAGTCATCATAATTTTAAATTACTCTAATCACTGGATTCTTCCATATCAAAAGAAAACTTTGTACTGAACCATTAGAAAATTGTAAGAGGTGGATAGAAAAAGCATTCAATTAACAAATGCTGAGTTTTTGTTATGAACTATGAACACAAGGAAATGTTTAAAATTTGACTTTTTATGTTTTGAGAAACACTATGTTTTGGTCAACCACTGGTTTAAGATTGAAAGGAAGAAGTCACATTTTAGTGGAGTCAGCTGGCAGAAGCATACATGTATGATTTTAACACAATGCAATAAATGCTGTCAGAGACGATGTGTATCTAGTACTTCTAGAAGCCAGAAAATGAAGGGACTAATCATGTGCTCTCAGTGACCATGTTCATTTGATTCTATTGATACACTATTTCAGGCTCTCATACTCACCAATCAAGATTGTTGTTATAACCTATTTACCACTTTTTCTAATACCAGGTAGTTCTCAATCTGCCACTTAAAGTCATTTCTCTCTCCTGCTGGAGTGATCCTTTAAAAATGATATTTCTCTTTGGCTTAAATATATATAAAGCACACTTTCTTAAGAATGACAGGCAAGCAAGCACTTTTCTAAATCTGACCTCTGATCTTCCCACTCTCATTTCTTATCATTCTCTCACAATAGGAACCTTGTGACTTAAGTCAATAATTATTTGTTTTATGAGTTATCACTGCATTTGCATGTCTCAGGGCCCTACCTCATGCTGTTCTCTCTGGACCTAAAGCCTTCTGTACTGAGTGAAATTGCACCCATCATTCATGATGCATCTAAAAGATCTCCTCCTCTGTGAAATCCTCCCTGATATCTTTCTCTAGTCCTCCGCAAAGCCAATGCTGGCCTTGTGTAGACCTTTGTTCATAGGTTTAGTATTGCATGCAACATATTTTATTTATTTATAATTATTTAATACCCTCCGCTTATTTCTTCACATGATTCTAAGTCCCCAGGGGAACATTTATATTTCTATTTATTCCCCCATTTATTGCTTTATTATATATGTAAGAATTAGCAGACTAGCCCACAGTAGGTGCTTAATAAATGCTAGAAAATTTAATCAAGTTTAAGGTATTAAGAGAATATTAAGGATAACAGTCAAGGAAAAACAATAAGCAGTTCTTTAGAAGAGAAATACAAATAGCCAATAAATTTAAGAAAATAAGCTTTGTCTTGATAACAAGCAAAACAATATAAATTAAAATGAAGTATTATATCTTGCCTAGCTGATTGAGAAGATTAAAGATTGACATCAGACAGTGTTTTTAGAGATGTCACAATACAGGCACTCAAATGCTCTCATACATCTTTGGTTGGAGTGTAAATTACTATCACTACAACTGTTTTTAGGGGTAATTTAATAGTAGCTATAACAGTTTTAAGTGGCATATTCTTTTAGCACAGCCATTCTTCTAGGATTTTTCTTAACAGAAATACTTGAACAAGGCTTACAAACATATTATCACTGATACACTTTATATATCCGTAATGGTGAAAACAAGTAAATGGAATCAAGTATTAAACTGTGATCAGCTAAATAAACCATGGTAGACCCATATGCAATGCCTCACAACAAAACATGAATGAGGTATACATATATAAACATGTATATATGTATTCATATATATCTACTGGCATGAGGATATGTTAAAATATGTTATTTAGTGAATGTAATCATATTTAAAGTATTTACATACAAACATACACATATATCCACAAAAAGGATTTTATATGTACTTACTTATTTTTGAAAAAAGGCAAATAATTTGTAAAGATTGGATGTTTCACAGTTTTCATGGAGGAAGTAAAGAAAATCTTTTTAAATTGTCGCAAGATAAATATATTTGCAAGTACAAAACCAGATTAATAAAGGGTGTTGGTGACACCTTCTTCAGAGATTTTCAATGAGATATTGAAATGTCAAACTGATAGTACATATTAGAAGATCAGACTCATTATATGACTTTCCAAAGATTTGTGTTATTCTAGATTGAAAATTCTATTATAGAAATAAAAACAGAATGTTTATATTGTCAGAATAGAATATGGAACTAACCTTGCAGGGTATATTCTGAAAGAATATTATAAAAGAGAAAATTATAGAATTTAAATCCTATGTAATCACAGGGACTTTTTTTTACTTGGACCCATTTGTCAGGTTGAATGGTAATTAACAGAGAGATCTTAACAAAGTACAAGCTCTGGCAGCAGATTTAATGTTTCTCCTCAGAAGAGTAATTTCTGTCAATGTTTAATTTACAGCGTCTCCTATTGACCTCACTCATCTTCAATCCCAAATTAGAGAGATGGCTGAATAGGCCAGTGCTGTGTCTCAAATTGGTTTCCTAGTCAGGTGTATTATCATTCTTATAATGTGTTCTCTCCCTAATAAAAATCCTAGAAACATCTGAAAAGTTCCAAATGACTGACAAGGCTTTCCTGTTTTACTTCATGCACATGTATGTTATCAATAATTACTTAGTTGACTCTTTAATTTGTCTAAATTTGTGCAGGCATAATAGAAACTGACAATGCAATTTTCCATTGAAAATTGCAAATGGATGACTAAGCTTAGCAATTCACCTCCTTGCTATTCCTTTTGTACAGATGTCTTATGCTACACCAGGATGTGTATACTTTGAAAATAGCTCATCTATATTCATTCACCCATGCATGTAAATTGATTTGCATGCTCATTTTGCAGTTTCCAAATATGCATTTTTGCATAAAGTTTTTCATATCTAACACAAAATGGCTCTTTTACCTCTTACTCAAAAATGTATCTGGCATGAACCAACTGCACATGAAATCCGGGTGCTTGCATATTCTCTATAGGAAATGCTAAAAGCCTGGAGTGGAAAGGCTTAGATCTTTTCACTGGTCATAATTTCTAACTCAGATCTTGCTTTGATGGGTCAGCTCCTTAAAATTACTCAGGGCGAGATTGGAACTAAGTAACAAAAATTTAATTGGACTACTCAGATTATTTACTAACTTATGATTTTTATGGGAACTAAAGATATTCAGTAGAATAATACTTGATCGGTTTTATTTTGTGCTTTTCAACCAATTAGCCATGCTTATTGGACATTGGTGTCCTTAATATCCTTGATTTTCCATTTAAAAATAAAAAAAACAAACAAAACCCTAAAAACTAAAGTTAAAACAATAATGTGATTTACCCCAGCAAATAATCCTAATATTATTACTAAATTAAAAGCAATCTCTTGAAAACTGCAAATATATGAGTGTAAGTTTTTTAAAAAGTGTTTTGTAGCCATGACCATAAATAAAGAACTAAAGTTGGGAATTTATTGTTATTTTGATGGCTTTAGTATTTACTGAAAATCTTTTATACAGAATTAAAAATTATATATTATGTAAAGTAAAACATTATATATATTTTTAAGTGGTCTGAGTAATAATGTGCAAAAGGGGGAAAGGACTGATATTTACTGATTGTCTAGTACAAACTGGTATTATCAGTTTTATATATGTTGTCTCATTTAATTCTTACCACCACAAACCAGATTCATTTAATTATCTTCATCTTGCATTTAGGAAAACTAAAGCCCAGATAATTTAAGCAGCGAGGATAGATTTTGAACATAGGCTTTATTTTCCTCTGCATGTCAGGCTTTCCCTTGTGCCTCCACTGTCACCACTCACAGCTTTAGGATCGCTACAATAGGCCTTGTGGAGTCATTTGTACAAACAATCAAGAGGCAACCTCCTCTTTTTAGAGAGCATAATACCATTTGAACTACTCTCAAACTTTGAAAGTATCTCTTTGGTTTGGATTCACATTTGTTTTTAGTTAATTTGAATTTTACATTTTTCTTTATACCTCATCTCTTTTATGGAATGATATATTGCTTGTAAAGTCCAATAAAAAACCTGGAAATATGGTGTCCAAAGTCTTTACAGGAAGATTGTTGGCAAATGTAAACATACAAAGAAGATCCCTTGTTTTCTACTATTTTCTTCATTTGATCATTAGTGTGTTTCTGGTTTTATGTCTTTTCCTTCTACTCTGTGAAAGAGTAATTTTTCTTTCCAGTGTTTCTTCTTTCTCACTTAGGGCTATATCACTTTGTGATTTTTCACCTTCATATTTTGTCTTACTTTTCATTATAAAACATTCAAACAGTATACCTACTAAGAAGACAGTTATTGAAAATAAAGAACTATCTCAGAGAATTCTTTCCTATCCTCTATAAAACGTCATTCTATGGATATGTCCACATTTTAGCTAAATATGTTTTATGTTGATATTTTATCTCAAAATTTACCAAGTTTAAGAAATGAACATTCATGTAAAAATACACACCATGAAAATATTTATCTAACCAATATTACCCTTTTCTGCTTTTCAAAAATATAGAAAGTGAGTAATTTCATGAACATAATTAAAAAAGAGAAATATGTCAAATGAAATTATATAGGTAAAAGTACAATTTTTAAGTGTAGAGTGGTCAATTACATATTATGGAGTCTTTCCTTAAACCTTTAAAAATAACTTAATTTGACATTGTTATTGATTTCATAAATGATGCATAAAAAATTTATTTCTAGTTTTCTTGTTTTATCACCAAAACTTCTATAAATAAATCAGAAATTATAGTATAGTACACATATATTTGGTCCTCCTTATATTTCAAAATCCCCAAGTGGGTATGGCATCAATTTTTCTTTGGGCAACAATTTTTTTCCTGACTACTATCTGTGCATTTCAGAAATAGTTCAGAAAATTCAAATTTTTACTAATCTTTTGATAATGATCTGAAAAATATGTTTAATTATATATCAAAGTGAAAATGATCTGCTGCAAAATGGAATTCCAAAGTAAAAATGGATCAATGTCTACAGCTTATTATAGTATCTAATGTGGTAATTGATAAAACAGAGAGAATTTTCAAAAATTTATGACATTTTAAGTAATATTTAAAGGCATTGGGCTTAGGCACTTGAGGGTATATTTGTGATCAAATGTCCCTGGTCACTACTCTCATGGAGTTTATAATCTATAGGTGAATACAGATATGTAGGTGGTCAACCACCATACAGAGTGATACATGCAACTCAACTCAGATTTAGAAGATAGAAAAGGCTTTGCAGAGGATAAGACAGCTCAGGTGAGACCTGAATATGAATAAGAATTAACTAAGGGAACAAAAGGGACAAGAGAAAGAAAATACAAAAATAGACTGTGACTTATTTGAAGAACTGACAATAACTTAAAATTTGTGGTACACAGAGGAGAAATTATGAAAGTGGCTAAATATAGGCTGCAAAGCAAACTAAGCTTTGTAAGTCTTGTAAACAGTGTTATGAGGCGTGGAACTTGGAACTTCTTTTTTGAGTATGTGGTGGAGCTATAAGAACAGGAACTAATACACAATTATATATTTTTCATCCACAGTGGTTGGGAATCTGCTAGTGCATAGGGCCACCTTAAATTATATGTAGATTTTTTACTATATGGGTGGTTAGAGCCCATAATCCTCTAACTTGTAAAAGGGTAAACTGTAATTTTAAAAAGACCAGTGTGACTACAATGGTAAATCTTGAGTGGAAAGAAAAAAATTGGAAATAAATAATTGTGGACCCAATTTAGAAAAAAACCGAGGTTCTGGTAAGAAAGGTCTATGACTGCCAATAGATTTATGCATGGTTTGATGATTGTTAGCTTTCATTATATCTAGAATCATCTAAAAATTTAGATTTGTTCTTTGTAAATAAGGGGAAGCATAGAACTGATGAAGAGGGTGAGGAATGAAAGAGGAGGACTTACCTGAGTGAAATCCAGAGGAAGATGGAGGGTGTAGATCCAGTTATAGAGTAATCAGAGAAAATAAGGAGTGGCAGAAATAAAAACATCACAATAAAAAAATTGGCTATTTTTTTGTAAACATCTGGTAGGCAGACATCCATATTCTAGTGACTGTTCAATATATTCTCTTTTGTGGGGACAAGATTCAATCGTTAAGTTTCATCATTGTCTAAAATTAATATCCTTTAGGATTTTTCTCTGTTCTCTGATTTGTTTCCATGCTTACCAAGCATGCCTTTCATTCTAATTCAACTTTCCAGTTTTCTTGCCATAAGAAAAATGATCCTCTGGATGGGTGAAGAATTGATTCTTTCAGTTACTGATAATTATCTAATTTCAAAATAATAGCTTTACATCAAAATTTATAGATAAGGGAAAAAAATAACAGGAAAGTGTTACACTCCCAAATCCCTTATTAACAAATATTTATTTATAAAATCATGTACTTCATGGTTTCTTTCATGAAATTTAATTTTATAAGATGTTCTAAAATTTAAAAACATGTATATTTTTCTATAAATAAAATATTAACTAGGTCCATGATAAGCCCAAAGAAAATTAAAAAATACTGTCCCAGTGGAAGAAGAAGAGAATGAGGAATAATCACAGGCAGAAATAATCTGTAAGCAAATATTTAAATGGCTGCTGTGTTCTTTTAGGCGCTGCATATATCCTTTATTTTTTCACCCAGAATCTGTTTATTTATGTTCTTTTTTTTACCTGTCTAAGGCTTTGCACATGGCAGGTATATGAGCAGCAGCTTACCTGATATCTATCCACCATCCATAGGAGAGTTAGCCATGCCCTGAGGTAGGGCTTCCTTGCTGTAATTCCAGAAACCTTGATAAATGGCTTAGGTTCTTTCAAGTTTTTCTTAAACACCAGGAAATGAGGGTTTATCTAGAATAAAGGGTGAAAGCATGCTGGGAGGAAAGGGGTTACTAAACTGGTTTTTAGCAGGTCTGTGAAAAGAGAGATCAAATGTGTTAAAAAATTATGATTGAAATGGTAAGTATAGAAAACTGAGTAACAGCCACCAAATTCACAAACTTCAAACTAATAGTGTTCCTTTCTATAACTCACTCTTTGTTTGGTAACCATTGGAAAGACAATTAGTTAACTCTCCCTACTTCTTTTTTCTTCTTCCCTCTAACAGAAAGAGGTATAGTCCTATTGTGTATGCATACTTGCCATTTTTCCCCATGTACAGAGGGGAGATCAGAGGCAAATAAACTGCTTAATTTCAATACATCTAGTCTGTCTGATTATCTTTTGCACAAAGTTTATTTTTTCGATTAGAATTTCTTGCTTGCCTGTATAATCACCCCAAATCCTACTAGAGGTAGACTGTAACTAAAATGAAATTTTAGGTAGGATGTTTTGATGATTAAACATGATGTTAATTTTTGGAAAGGAAATTTCAAGAAAAGTTTTTATAGCCATCATAATTAATCACTAACCATTCTTCTTCGCATTCTGAAATATTTAGTAGATAGAATCATGTATAAAAATGACCTGAAACAATGTTTGCAATGGCACATACTCTTTAGTTTAATTTTTAATATACTACAGGTTAAATAAAAAACGTAATTCAGTTAAACATAGATGTCACATTACTTTAAAGATGTATCCTATCTGATTCATTAGTAACGACAATAATTTCACTTTAGTAAATCACAGTTATTCAGGAATTCATAGTTTCTTCAAGACCCTCTACTTAAGAATACCTCACGGAGTCTGCATAAAATAGCAGAAGCTAAAGTAGGTAGAACTTTGGAATACTCCAGGACATTTATAAGTAAAACTGCTCCTCCTCATTCCTTTTAAAGATCGTTAAATTCACCAGTTCCTTTAGCTGGAGGAGTCTGTATATTAATGCTTAAACTTAAGCATAAAATTAAGAAGAATTTACTAAGAAATGAAAATATCTTTGAAGATATCCAAGTTACAGAATCTATAGAATTTTGCAGTTAGAAAAGATCATGAAAAATATCTACTATGATCACTCTTTGTTAGAGTTGAACAAACTGGAACAATGTGAGTCGGAGAATTCTTAAGGTCACAAACTTAGTTTCATAGTCAGAACAAGAACACAGACTCAGCACAATTACCATCATTCCATTTTCAGGCAGCAAAGAAAATGATGCTTCAAAAATTCTATTTCATCTTCTTGTACATATGATGTAATGTTTCTGTTGATGTGTCTTCTTTTGTTCTCTTTTAGTTACGTTGATAGAGAATGCTTACCTCTGTTTGGCCTGTTTGGGAAACTTCCTTTCTTAGATACATGGAAGAGGCTTTTAGATTCATAACAAAGCTCTTTATATGCGCTGTAAAATAAATGTGATTTTTTAAAATGGAAAGTCATTTTAACAAATCCATCGTTATAGGACTCTCTTACTTTGTATTTTGGAACACAAAAGCATGTGTTGGTGTATTACAGCAAATAAATCAAAGCCTTCACAATATGGAGTATTTTCTATTTTCTAGGAAGGTATGGCACTTGATGAAAAGAGTATTTTCCTAGAAACACTTCATTTTATAGTGCTTCTGACTGTGTCATAAAAGTTTTTTAGTGCATTGTGTCAGACAACATTTAAGAAATGACATTAAATACAAAATTTTATTTTTTAATATCAAGAATAAAATATAAGACTGCTGTCATATTAAACAATAGCATGAATGGGGGAGAGTTTATTTTTTTAAATAATATTTGTTGTGCCTAAATTTTGATAAAATGAATTTTGAAGGTTCTGAGAGTATTATTTGGGAAAAAAAGAAAAATAAGTACACCTAATTGATCTCCCTGTAGGGAAGCTCACTAAAATTGGTGTAGATCAAAGCCTAAGTGATCCATTCATTACAATTGTAATAAATGTGTGGATCTGTTTTTTATTTTAAGTACACTATAGTGCAATAATGAAATTAAGTTTGCAGATAAAAGACTTGCAGATGCTTTTTTATCAAATTGCTGTTTTGGAAAGGCACCAACAAAAAGATGTTCTAAGTTTGATTTTTTTTTTCCTCTGGCTTGCGTTTGAACTGTTGCTTATTAAAGTTCTAGCAATACAAATGCCTTTTCTGGGAGGGAAAAACTTACCTTTTTCCAATGAATCTACTATTGTGCCTATGTGATTGGAAACATGGAGGCAGTGAACTTGATTTGAGCGTTACTTTGTTTGGTACGCAAAGCATTCAATTTAGCCCTGAAGATATGCTAAAACAAAACACAAAACCTATTCATCCACCAAAGCGGAAAAGACATTAAAATCCTTTTTAGCCATCATCACACTTTCAAGTGTTCTTTTGGCAGTAAGCTCTTGCATCCTTGCAAGTTCCAACTCCATTGCTCTAGCCCTACTTTCAAATTATAATTTGTGCCTGATTTAACTTGTATCAGAAGCTAGTCCTGTGTCTGATAGGGAAACAGAAAAACAGATAAGTGGTCAATATATGTTTTCGATTATTTCTCATTTCTCATCTTTTGTAAATAATGACCATTGTTTTTAGTCTTTAATTTTTGACTTTAAAATAACAAAGCAAATTGAGTTTAGAGAATTAAGGTACATTCCTTCTCCAAAGTATTTACCTGTAAAATTAAAGAAATTAGGAAATTACAAAATAAAAATACCTTGACTCTCTTATTGATACTTTCTCATTGTTTCAATTCTGTACCAGGTTTCTAGCACTCAACTATTATGGCCCCCTTCCTGGATCCTTTTTATCTGTTTCCAAAAAAGACTGCATTCTCTCCTTGTACCTCACTGTTTGTATCTATAAAATAGTGATAATATTAGCAACATCAGAGAATATAAGGATTGAATGAAATCATTTTTTTCAAAAAATGTTTTCCCTTAGGTTTTGCTAACATGCTGAGTACTATTGTAGATGCTGAGTTAAAGACAAAGCCCTGCTCTTACAGATATGTTCAGGTGGTGAGGCAGATGATAAAGCAAAAATCAATAGGGATATTATATAATGTAGTATGATATCAGAAAATGTCAAGTGCTATGAAAAAAACTAAAGTAGAATAAGGACATGGAGAATGGGTAAAAGTAATTATTATTTTAGGTAGGATGATCATGTTACACCTTCTGAGAAGGGAACATTTGATAAGAATGCTCATGTGATTAAACACACAGTGATAAAGTGAAGTCTGGCATGGTAATTGGGGGCCTGATTGCATAGAATTTGACAGGCCATAACATAAACTGCAATTTTTTTTTAATTCAACAAGACACCATTGAAGTATGTAAAAAAGAGAGTGATATTATTTCTCTTTCAACCACTCTGGAGAGAATAGGTTCTAGGTGTACGAGAGAGAGTGGAGGTACCATTGTATTGGCCAGATGTTACAAAAAATTGGAGCAGTAGTGGAGGAGGTGAGAGGGACCAGTTCATGTTAGTACATATTTTGAAAGTAGACTTAAATAATTTGCTAATGGTTTGTACAGTAGGGTTGAAATGAAATTGAAGAATGAGAGATGACTCCAAAATGATTGCCCTGAGTATCTAAGTGACTGGGTCATTTCCTGAGAGGAGGAACTCTGAAGAGAGTGCAGAGCACTGTGCTTGTCACATAGGAGATATGCAATAAGCATTACTTATCTTCCCTCTTATTCCACCCTAATCCTTCAGCTCCTTGTAAACATCCTCACTCCCAATGATCTTTCATTCTAAGCTCGGAAGGTAACAGTCATATCTGTCAAGCTTACTGTTGAATATTCGCTATGTATGACATATAACAGTAACTCAGATATTTATTGAATAAGTCAGAGTGATTGTAGTAGAATGAAAAAAATAAAGTAACATGGGTGAATGAATTATCTAGGTAATATGATGCTTGCTTGCTTTCTTCAACTCTTGAGTCTCATGCCAGCAAATTCCACAAAGAAGTAATACCAGTGTTGGGGATCTACAGGCATGCTGGAGGAGTTTTAGCTTTTTGGTTAAAGAATTTTGAAGCATACGCTGCTACAACAATTAAGCTGTAACTATAACTGTGTTTACAGAATGTTCAACAAGATACTGGGTATCAGTGAATTTTAGTTTTAATTTTTGGGGGAAGATCTTGCTATCATTACTGGTATAAACACATTTTTTTAATTCACTTATTGACTACTAAAAATGTTTTAAGAACTGTAGTTTCTAACACTTGGATAACTGAATTTCATTCATTCATTTTCTTAAATGATTTTACAAATATTTATTAAATTAACAATGCACTATGTGTGTAAACAAAGATCCTTGTTTTGAAGGGGTTCACAATATTGTGGTAGGTTTATGTATTGTACAAAGTTTGTAAAATCCTTTGAAATAGCACTAATTTATCTATAGAATATTAAAATATGCATCCATCATCAATACCACTCTACTGTAGATTTATTTTCTAATCATAACATTAATGGTTTTTACTGGAGCACATATTTAAATATGTGCTAGGCATATTCTAAACACTCTGCATACGTATCCTCTTGCAATCATGTACTTAATAGCGTTTATCTAAACTGTGTCCGGACAGTTTCTCTTTGAAAATCTATTAGAATCAAACATGATAAAAGGTGAATGCAATCCATTATTTCTGAAGTATTAAAACAATACGAATTGTAAATATACAAATGTAAATCCTTTCCGCACATCCATTAATGTAAAAGGCAATTTAAATGTAAAAGATTTTCCTTGTATGATACATAGGATATGGCTCCTATTCATTTCAACATTTGCGGTGACACTCTAGCATAAGTCTTAATTTTGGAATGAGAACATTCGTTCACGCACAGCTAAAATATATCTGACCCTAGCATTTTCTGTGTATGCAGGTGATGGTAATTGTTTATTACATATCAATATTGCCTGAGTCTCATAAACTTATTGAGATTTTTAACCAAATACCTGATTTAAAATGTTTGTATTATAGTTAATGGGCAGGATTAAATAAGGAAGGAATGAAATAACGTGCAAACTTTCAACAAACTGGAAGATTCCTTGGTGCAGACATAAACAACCTTTGGTCTGTCTTCTTCTGGCTACTGTCAGTGACAACTCTCCCACTATTTTCCAGACTAGCCTTGACTGCTCTGGAGCGTGTATTTCCTCTGGCCCTTGTTTTTGATTTATTTTCTTCTAAATATTCAGAAATCTTTGTGGGACTTCAAAATATAGGTACATATAAGTGTGTAAATAATCTACATTTTATTTAAGAACATATATTTATTAATGTTGACCTTCAGAAATATTGCTCAAGTCATTCTAAATCAAAATTGTCTACATTAAAATGTTCTCCTTTTTATATATTTAAAACTTGGAGATATTTCCTTGTGGAAAAATTCAGTCACAAAATTGAATGTACACAGTTTTTTTTTAAATGTGCATTTAAAGAAATTATGACAATTTTTTGTTCACAATATACAAACTTAATCATGTATTTCAAATGGTTTGCTGCAATTTTTAAACTTAATGATCCATAAGAAAAAAAAAAAAAAACTAAGGAAGAGGGGGAGTGATTTATTTCCCTCCTTAAACTCACTATCCAGGAAGGATAATTATAACAGAGGCAGAGAAACACCACCTTTGTACTAGCCTTCTCACACTGCCCACTTTCTCTTTTGGTCAATTTAGTAAAATAAAGTCTTGGTCTTGTGAAGAAGTTAGCATCAAGAGAATCTTTGAAAGGTGGATTTTAACTTTCCAGCTTCTACAGTTATAGAAGGTAAAATAGAATGGTCGAGTGGTTGCTGACGAAGTCCTAGCTCAGCCAGTTAGTTATCTAGATCCTCTGCTACTGAATATGATTTAAACATCATGTCTCCATCTGTGAGATGAGGAAATTGCTCTAGGTGATTTCTAAGATTTTATTTTTTTAGCCTTAAAATCTTAAAGCTATTGATTTACGGGTCAGAAACCAGGTAAATGCATAACTGGGATGTGAATTCAAGTTTTCTGGATTTTATTCAATAGCTCTTTACCATTTTTGACACTAATTAAATATGTGAAAAATAAATACATATATACATGCAAATAGAAATATATGCAAACATATAAGATTTATCTGGCTTAAATTAGTTTTGTGCTTACTCAAAATGATTCAGCTTGTTTTGCAAGGTGCAGTCAGTTTACCTTTTCTTACCTCATGCCAGTTCACCAATTTCTTGCTAGGCTTTTCCTAGAAGATGTGAAAGGATAGTTTCTTTCAAAATAGTATTCTTTAAGCAAAGTACACACACATCTGTAGCATTGTGCCACAAAAATTAGAATTAAAAACAAATTACTACCGTCCTCCTCCCACAAACTACCCATTTATCGTCTTCCCAGAGGAGTGATTGTTTTATGTTCTTGTCTTCATTTTAGTCATAGGTACTCAGTATTTCTAAGATAGTTCTTTGTAGAACCTGCTCCCTATTCATTATCAAAGTCGTATATATTTCACATACCCATGACCCTCCTCCTTTGCAATACCATCATTCACTAATGTGTAAACTTTGAAGAACATAACCTATTTAATTCTTGTCAATTTTTTGCAAAGCTAAAAGTCATTACCTTTAAGTACCCTTCCTACTGTGAGAGAGTGGACCAGGAAGACAGTGTGGAGTTTAAAGCATGCAGGGCTTTAAAGCAGCTGAGACCTTTGCTTAGTCACACAAGAATCATTGCTATGAATCTCTGAGTTGCCTACTCCATAGAAAGCCAGGACTTGTCTGTAGTTGCATTTATCCTTGAGTAAAAGATAAACTACTAGATGGCATGTAGTATTTATTTAAAATCCAGTTACGTTTCCCAAGATTCTCCATACTTAAATGTCTCATGTGTAAGCCTCTCTGAGCTATCTTATCTCTGCCACTAATTCATGGTAGGGCATTGGAGTGATAATTATTCCTCTCTGTGTCTCAGTGTCCTCATCTGGAAAACTAGGTGGGACTCAGTGACCTCTAAGATCCTTTTCTGCTTGATAAGTCATTATTTTCCTGTTTAGGCCCTTTTGTCAGCACTTAAAGTAATGCAGCTGTCCCCCAAATTGATAATAAGTGACACATTGATTGATAGTTTATGCCTCGGTGAAATGCTCTCATTGATGTATTTCTTTTCAAAAATTATCATTTATATTCAAGATTATTGCTCTATGTTTCTCTTGAACTGAGTGAAAATACTTTTATTCAAGCTTGAATGACTTTAATATTTAATACTGAAAATCATATTGAGAATAAATTTTGAAGAAAAGAATAAAATGCTCAATATAACTGCATTACTGTTCATATTTGATTATTGAATAAGATTCAAGTTATTTGGTACCCTGTGCTTGTTATAGTTTTCACAGAATTAATTTTGCACTTGTTCTTGTATATAATTTAAAATTCTATTTTGAGTTTATGCTTTTAAAAAACTCGGACATGTGTATTACATGTTTATTTACAG
This sequence comes from Macroglossus sobrinus, assembly GCA_004027375.1. NCBI lineage: Eukaryota > Metazoa > Chordata > Mammalia > Chiroptera > Pteropodidae > Macroglossus > Macroglossus sobrinus. The sequence goes on from PVKZ01000557.1 coordinate 468,506, forward strand.
AACTTTGGTAATTATCTGCTAATATTTATTGAGTAGTTCCTGGATGCATGACACAGAACTAATGTACTCTTCAGTAATAAACTAGATCTGAATTAGTAATTCTCCTTATGGAAAGTCAGTTTAAAAATCATGTCTCTGAATATGATGAGGTTTGTTGTAAAATAGGTATAAGCTTAGGTCTTTGGTTCACACTTTGCTCCTGTGCATCTATGGCTGTATTCCTCTTCCCTGAATAGGAAAAGCTTGATAAACTCTGATAAGGTAGGAATCTATTCAAACCTGAATGTTTTTTACTAGGTGAACAAGTATAGTTGGGCACCTTCAAAGTAGGTGTTCTCCATATTTAAGTCTATATTTTTCTTTATAATGAATGTATCTCTTGAAGAACAAAAGATGAAATACAACTGACTTTGGCTTCAGTGTGGTTTATTAAATGTAGAATGTGTGCATATGTGAGTGTTTATTAGTGAAACTTAATTCTTAAGAATGCAGGCTCTATAATAAAGACTCCCTGGGTTCAAGTCTATCACAATGATCAGGTTATTTAAGCTCTCTAAATTTCAGTCTTCCCACCTGAGCCTAGAGGTAATAAATAATGAACCATGAAATGCTGGAAACTGTGTCTAGCAAGAGAACATGGCAAACAAAACCTAAAATTTGTTTTTACATTTTATTGGTATATATTTTGGGAAGTTCTGGAAAGGTGAGTTAAAATAGTAAGGGAAGGAAAGTAGAAAGGTGTTTAGGTTAAAATATGTATTAGTTAAATATAAATTTGCAAGGTGCTGGTGGAGTTCCCCTTTTCAACATAATCATACACCATTTCTCCTGCCAGTGAATGACTTCACTAGAAACTAGAGATGGATATTCAATATATAATTACTGTTGTGAAGAATCCTTTCTAAGTGGTGTGTTGAGGAGCTTACTGTGGATCATACGATGGCCTGTGGGGCACACTTTGTTATGTGGAATCTTAAATTGTCATCACATTCATTTACATATTAATTTACCAAAAATGAAAAAATATTTTAGCATGAACTATAAGTGTGCTGACAGCTTTTACAATGAGACTGACAAAGAATTCAGATGATAGTCTGAGCTATAGTAAGGAAATAGACTTAGTTGTTCCTACTTGAGTACACCACACACACACACACACACACACACACATTGAAAAAAAGAGGTAAAGTATATTACTTTACTGTCTCATTCACTACTGTATTTCCAGTTTCTCATTAAACCAGCTTCCTGATTTTCATTATACCTTCCCTTTAATCCTCACAGGACCTGATTTCTTTTAGTTCTAGCCAATAGCTTATTTTCTTAATAGGTAGCATTCTGGCTACAGTGAGCTGTGCTTTTTATGAGCACTAAGGTGATTTGATTCCCTCTGATGTGCCAGTTGACATTTTCTACTATATGCCTACTGTGTTCTAGGTAATGATGGAGTTAGTTTTTTAAAGTCCTATTGTGTATAACTTAAGAAAACTTTTAGGGTGGCTTGTTTGCATTTAAATTTTTCCTATTGCTGGCTATCTGTGTGACCTTGGAAAAGGTTATTTAACTTTGATGAACCTCCATTTGTTTTCTATAAAATGTAGATAGTGTGTATATGTACTTTACTAGTTAGTAGAGGAATAAAAGAGATCACATGTAATTTTAGCATTCAGTAAACTCATTAGCACTAGTTATATTAGCAAGTATTTGCAGAATGTGTGTATGTGAGTGTGTAATATAAAACAAAACAATCACGTTGATGGGTACCAGTATCTACCATGGGTACCTACCATTGGGTATTCAGTGGTCATTATTTGGTTGAAGGATTAGATTCAGGTGTTCAGAAATTAATCATTGCAAGTATGTGGAATAAAAGCAGACTACCTTGTTGAGGAGAACTTTGTGAATAGAAATAGCATCCAGGTTCATTCTCTCTCTCTCTCTTTCTATCTCAATTGATTTGGTGGCAGATCCTCAAGAAGGTGGAGAGAAACTGGCTTATGAAGTTTCATCCTACTGTCTTTTGGACTAAGTCTTAGGCTTTTAGACTGAAGGATTCACATGTGTACACTCTTGAAACAGATTTTTCCTTTTTAGCCATTTGTGATATAAATAAAAGTAGTTAAAATGCCTGGATAATAATGGCAGAAATTCCAGAGCAGCCACCAGATGGGGAAGCATTTCTAATGGGATCTTTTATTGAAAATGAAGTTATATGAATGGAATTAACAATAAAAAGCTCGTATTGCATTTATGTCTTTTAATACTTTTACTGTAAAAGCTGTTTTTATTTCAGAAGAATGTTCCCCTTGAATGACATTCCCGAGACATTAACAAATCTGTTTTCTGGAAATTTAGTATGTCGTTAATGTCAAACTATTTTCTGGTCCTGTTTTCTAAGTCTGTCTACTTGAAGTGCAAAGACTTCATTGACATTTGCCACGCCCACTTACAAAGGGGATGTATGAATGAATGAGAACTAGAGTGAACAAGCAAAGCATTAGTATAGGAGTGAAGATATTTTTAAAGACATTCTGCTCTGCTGAAGGTTTATTCAGAAACTATTACAACAATACTATAATTTTGAGTAGATTATTAACAATATACAGTGGTTTGTCTAAGCATCCTGTTACAATCAGCTCTCCATTCTTACAAGCATCCACGTCTTTTTTTTCACCCTTAGAGATAATGTTTTTAGGAGGTCACCTTTGAAGAAAGTGGAGGGAAAGTCAAAAATAATATTTCATTCTCCTTATTGTTTAAAATATTTGTGTATGTTTTGATGTGTCTCACTAAGTTACCACAGACTGTAAGCTAAGGATTTTTTTCCCCCATTTGAGAGTAGAAAAATAAAACACAGGAAAGTTTATAGCTTACTCAGATATAGCTTATTCTTTGAGAGAAAAAGGCTATCTGTCTCATTCGCTATTGTATTTCTAGTTTCTAGTATGGTGCATGTAGGAGATGGTCAAGAAATAACTTGCTGAAGGAATGAGTGAATGGATGAATGAATGGATGAATGCATGGAGAGAGTAAATAAGTAAAGAAATGATGATAGATCTATAACACGGTCCCAGTGCTGTTAGATTCCCCAAAGTGCATTTCACCCTATTTCTCTGTTATCTCCATTTATACTTATCTCAGAGAAAAAAGCAAAGATTTAAGAAGTGTTGGAGTTGTCAGCCTGAGAAAGCTTGTTCTTTGTGGCATTCTCAGTATGTTGGCCAGTGTATAAGCACGGAATCTGGGTAAGAGCTAGTGGGAGAAAAAGGAAGTGAACAAGACATTGCCTTATTGAGTTGGGGGAGCAGAAATCACATTATTAAATAGGATCCAAAAATGAATGTGGTTCCAAATTTAAATAGGAAAAATATTAAGAAAGTAGATAAGAGATAAAGAAGTTCAAGTCTATACAGGCGTACCTTGGAGATATTGTGGGTTTGGTTAAAGACTACCACAATAAACCAAGTTGTAATCTTTTTGCCGGTAGAGGATTTTGCCTTTAACCTGTAAAAAATGCAACATCTGTGAATTGGTATGAAGTGAAGCACAATAAAACAAATCAACGCCTCTATTTCTATTTGATGACAGAATCAAAAACTGTAAGTACTTGGATTACCCTTTGTACTATACAGAGTAAACAACATTTATATAAGTATTTTTTCCTTAGATAATAAGATAAGGGGCAAAGAATTTAAGAAAATATTTGAAACTGTTCACTATGCATATTTTTTTAAGCTAGGTATAAAAGTGTTTTTAAGCCACATGACCATAAATTTTCATCATTTATGTGGGAAAAATTTATTATGAAGTAATAATTAAAACAAGTGTTTACCTTCCTAAAATTAATTTTGAGCTATATAACTTCAAAAGACATAATTAAGAAATAAAAAGAAATGTCAAAAAGTAAGAAAGAAAATATTTGCACATCTGATAATGGACTTTATACTAAACATATAAAGAACTCTTACAACTCAATGATAATAGGACAAAGAACACAATACAAAAGTGATCAAAATATTTGAACAATTCTCTAAAGATAGATGATAAATAAGCACATGAAAATATTCTCAATTTTATTAGTAATTAGTAAATGCAAGTTAAAATCACAATGAGATACAACATTTTTATTAACATGACTGAAATAAATATTTAAAAAATACCTGGCAATATCAAGTGCTGACAAGGATGTGGAGCAATTTTTATGCATTGCTAGTAAGGATGAATATTGATAAAGCTGCTTTGGAAAACACATTAGGAGTTTCTAATAAAGTTAAACATAATATCAAGCATTTCTACTCCTAGATACTTAGTGAAGACAATGGAAAAACATGTCCTACTCCCACCTTTGCTACCAAAAAACTAAAATCTGTATTAGATGTTTATAGTGGCTTTATTTATAATTACTAAAATCTAGAAACAACTCACATGTCTATCAATTGATAAATAGATAAATAAACTGGGGTACATCCAAACATTATATACATTTAACAGTAAAATAATAATAATAATAATTCATGCTGTAGCATTTATAACTCTGATATGCTTTATGTTAAGTGAAAGAAGCCAGCTCAAAAATTTGCATACTATATTATTCCATTTGTGTGATACACGGCACAAGATAAAACTGTAAGACAGAAAATAATTGCTGGTTGCCAGGTGCCTTGCTGGGGGACAGTGATGGAAATTATATCTTGATTGCATTGATAGTTGAATAATTGCAAAGTAAGCATTTGTCAAGATACATAGAACTGTACACCTAAAAATGATGATTTAGATGTATGCAAATTATACCTCAAAATAACTTGAGCAATAGCATTTAAATATTTAAATATTTAGTATACTCATAACAATGAGGCAAATTTATATAATGTATATTTATCTAATAATAAAATCTGCTCTTCTGTCAGTAGTAAATACTTCAGAGCATTAAAACTGAAACTTCATAAATTTCAAAATGTTCTATTATTAAGATGCTTAATTTTTACTGACCATCTCTCCAGTTAGGAAAAATTAGCATAATTTTTAAAATATCTTAAAAACAGTGAACCCAAATAATATATAAAAAGAAGAGAATCCAATTCTCTAAGGATCTAAGTTCTTGAGTTTTGAAAAAAAGAAAAACAGAGGAAAGAGAAAGAGAAGAAAAGGTAGAGAAAGCAGAAATATAAGAGAAAGAAATTGAAAGATGAGAAGGGAGGGTATCATTAAAAAGAGGGAAACTGGGGAACAAAAATATTAATGAAAATAACATGTATGTGTTGAGTGCTTACTGTGTACCAGCCACTGTGATAAGAATTTACTTGGATAATATACTTTAATTCTGTCAACAATCTAATGGAGTAGAGGCCATCCTTATTTCTGTTTTGCAGAGGGAAAACAGGTTTTAGACACAATGCATAGTTTAGGCAACCTCACAGCTAATAGATAAGAAAATCATTTGCAATTCAGACACAGCTGCTGCCAAAGACTGTGCTCTGATTCCAAGTGTAGAACTTCATGGTAAAAGACACTGTTACTTCAGTGAATGATTGCAGCAATCTCAATGAACTGTATGTCAATACAAGCCATGGTTGTGTTGGTTTATATGCCATAGAGTAATAAGAACTTAAACAGGGGATAAAATAGGGAGCTGTTAACCTCTTCTTCAGTCGTTCTAAATCTAGTCTACCTTGACATTCATTTTCCAAAGTATCCTCTCCTTGCTGAGAATTTTTTGAATTGGCATTTTTGTTTGGTTGTACATTTTGTCATAGTAAAAACCATGAAACCACATTGTTCACCTCGTCAAGTGTCTCTTTGGGGAGAAAATAAATATAAATAGTTTCTGTCAAAAGACATCTGTATTATTTCAAGCTGGGTACTATACCAGATGAAATATTATCTGGGGACCAATGTCATAAAAAAAAGAGAGAGAATGATCAGGAATTAGGATGTTTTTGGTATGCCTCAGAAATATCCATCATTGTCACAGTCCACTTGCAAGGAATAAATGACACTCATGATAAATTTGGACTGTTTTATTTTGATTAGCTGAATATTAAAGGTATCATTGACCCTAATGGATGAATCCATATTCTATAAAACACTGTTGCCTCAGGACTATCCCTGTTCCCTGTATAGACTTGAGTAGTGTATAAAGATTTCAATAGCAGGTATCCATATTTAGACTTATGGATTTTCTGAATTGAATAGAACATAGTGAGGTTGGCCTCAAAAATCAATCCACTTTGATTGCTTGCAACAAAGATACTTGCTAAGGAAATATTGGAGTGAAGTCTGAAAAAGTAAGTCTGTATTTTGTAGTGCTGCTTTTCTGCAGCTGCTACAAACTGGACAGGGACCAATTGGGGTTAATGGTCTTTGGCTTGAATAGCTCTACTTAGCTCTCCATTAATCCCCAAAGAAATGCCCAGATCTGAAATTATTATTGATTCATTGACAAGCTCTCCCAACAAAACAAACTGCATATGTTTGAAAATAACTCAGGACATATGCACCCTCTCAGAAGCTGCCTTAAATGTTTTCATACAAATTGGAAGTAGAGTGGAGAAGTACTTCAGTTGTCATGAAAACTGGACTTTGGGCCTTTTTCCCTTGGTAAGATTCTTTTTTCCTAAAATAAATGTAAGACATGCTCAAGTGGGATAAGCCGTTTGTTCATTATTTTGTTCTAAATTTGTAAAAGGATCATCTGGAAGCATTGATTTTTTGAAATATGTCATCCCAAATTCCAATTCTACAGTGTGGGGACAAGAGTATACTTTTCACAAGTTATGCATTAACCTGAATCTGACTCCATGTAAGAAAGGGGAAAATATTTAGAAGAAAATGAGGACCATTACTTAAAAATCACCCAGATTTGTGAGGTATCATTTTTAGTATATTTTAAATACTTTTTATTTAATGCTGTATGATAATACTGAAATAGAAAATTCTTAATATTTGATAGTAAATTATTGGATGATAATCAACATATAAGGAACTATTAAAACCTCAAATTATGACAAACGGAATGAAGAAGGTTAACACTGAAAGTTACAAGATGATATTTTTTATTTTTTTAAATAGTTCTCTCCTGTCAAAATTTAATCTGGTTAACTTGATGCTTTTGAACTACACAAGTCATATAACTACATTGTGAAAGATTAATAACATATAGAAAAACAAAGGAAAATGATCTGCACAACTCCTGTTTCTCATTATTTTCTACAAGGTAAGCATTATAATGATTTTAGAAGTCAGTTTTTAATTATTTTATGTACATTTATTCATATATGCATATAACTAGATCAATTGTTTTTATCTAAAACAAATATGATTACCTTACAAATATTTTTTCATGGGTGGCTTTTTTTCATTTCTTATGTTTTAGATATTTGATAGCTTCATTTCAATTTTTAAAAAATACCGGCATACTGGTGTTTCCTAGTATGCAATATGATTTATGTCATTATTGACTAATATTTAGGTTATTTCAGTTTTTACTATTAAAAACAATATTGCAGTGAACATCTTATACTTTTCATATTTCACTCACATGGATACATATTTATTCATATATGAATAAAAATTGTGATAGATTTGGAAGAATGAAATTTGTAAGACCTACTACCAAATCACTGTAGAAGAGACACTCTCAATTTATATTTGCATTAACAGTGCATTAAGTTTTTCTTTTAAGCACCTCACCAAGACTGAATATTATCATATTTTACTTGTCCCAGTCTGTAGAAGTATTGTTTTTATGATTTCTGTTTCCCCTTTTACTAGTTAGGCAGAGCATCTTTTACACATTTCTTGACCATTTTTACTTTTTTTCCCCCTCTGTTATTTTCCTGTATATATCTTTGCTCATTGTTCTTTTAGAGTTGAAAAATATTTTATATACTCTGAGTATTGATATTTTGTCAGATATATAGGGAGCAAATATGTTTACCAGGCTTCACACTGGCTTTTAAAAATTTGTGTATGTTTTCTTTCCTCCTTTAGAAGTTTTACTGGGCAAATATTTTTCTTTATGAGTCTGGATTGTGTTTCTCACTTGGCACAGCCTTTCACATCCGAGGTTAATAATACTTTTTGCTAACATTTTCTATTTGCTTTTTCATGTTTAATTTCTTTTTCTTAGACTGTTATACTCTATATTTTCCTCTTCTTTGGATATTAATTTTATTACTGGATATTTATTTCATTAATTGAAATCCTAATTCTATAAGATTGGTTTTGTTGATATTAAAATTTATGAATGCTTGCGGATTTGGGGGTGGGGAGTTGCATTTTATACCCTGTTTGAATGTTGGAATGCTTGAATATGAGATTATAGATTCCAAATCAGATCTTTAACGTCACCTCTATGTGTTCTTCTGTTAGTCAATGTTGGATATGAGAAGTTTGTTACCAATCTGATTTTTTTTTCTAATATAGGCAATTTTTATTTCCTTCTCTTTGGACACTTTTTAGATTTTTGTTAAAAAGCTTCAACATTGTTACATTTAAGAAAAATATACTGTTACTCTTTCTGAATGTTTTAAAATTTTATCAAGATATCTAATTATGAGTTGTTTTTTTTTTTAATGCATGTTTATCAGCATTTGATAAACCTCTAAACCAAACATGTGCGTCCTTAGTTTGGGGAATTTTATTTTGTCTTAACTGTTCTGTTTGTTCTACTGGAAATTTAATTAGATTTGAGAACTTTCTTAACTATTCTCCATGTCTGTTAAACTTTTCTTTATTCATGCATTCCATCTCTTTGATCTTTTTCATTGCTTTCTGGAAATACCCCTCATCTCAATCTTCCTGTTTTTCATTTTATTTGTAGCTGTGTCTAGTCTATGAATATAGAGTTTTTATTTCAGAAGTGTTATACAGGTATCCTCCACTCTTCAAAAGTTTGCATTATACCACTTAGCTCTTATGAAATATCTACATTAGTAACTGTTTTTGTCAACTGAAAGACATCTGAAGAGAATTTTGCTTTTTCAAGAAAAGATGAAAAGTAAAAATAGGGTTCAGCATTTCTTTTGTAGTGAACCATTATGCAGGCAGAGGGTACCTCAAGCATCTTCCCCAGAAACTTCTCTCAGTATCTCAGTGTCAAGCTACCAAAACTTTGAACTGTGTCTGTGACCATCTGTGCTTTATTTAAATTTATTTTGTACATTTATTAGCAAGATGTGTCCAAAGATATCAGAAAAGCCTAAGAGAGCTCATAAGGGTGTTATGCTTAGTGTAAATCTGGACATAATTAAGCATATTTGGTAGGTCGGTTTTGGTTCTGAGAATGCTCAGACATTTTTCTGTATGAACTAATGATAATTACGTCTTTATGTTACACCATTTCGGCTTACAAAAGTTTTCTTAAGAACAGTTTACTTTCGGATAGCTGGACAAACAAGTACTTATTTTTCAAAATGTCACGTTTTTTTTTCTTTTCAATGGTAGTAAGACATCTTTAGTTTCTTCAAATTTGTATTTTTCACATATGTATTTTTATAACTTCTGCTTTTAACAAGGTGATTTTTTCTTTTAGTTAAAATTGGTATCCCTCTTTAATAATGTTGATGTTCTTCAAATGTATAGTGACTTTTAGCTTCCTGCTTAACCTGTGTTTGAAAATACCTGGCATGGATGTTGGCGATATTGACTATTAGTCTAGATGTTGAGTATTTAGGGAAACAGTGTGTTCTAGTGGTTAAGTAATTGGGGTTTGAAGCCAGAATGACCTAAGCTTGAACTCAACTCCACAACCTGATAGCCATAACCTTGGGAAAGTGATGTAACTCCGTGTCTCAAGTTTTTTGTTTGTAATATGGAGCTAATAATGGTATCTACCTTATAGAGATAAGAATTTAATAATAAGAATGCACATAAAATTGATCCTTATAGTACCTATATGTGGTAAGCTCAATAAGTATTGTTGGGGATAATGATGTTCATTATACAATGATGATAGCAAAGGTGGTGATTGTGGAGGCGTTGGTTAGAGGAGTTGCAGGACCAGAGGTGGCAGTAGTTTGTTTTCAGGACCAGTAGCCAGTAGCACTACATTCACATCCTTGACAATCACATTTCCTGGTTTGCCTTGAAGTAATGTCATTGCTGTGCAGTGCTCTCTCTTCCATAGCAGAGAAACAAGTCAAAAATAGGAGAGGGGTTGACTGGCCCAAGTGCTCTGAATGTACTTCCTTGTTAAAGTTTTCTTCACCCTCAGTTCTACAGAATTTTATTTCATGTGTATTTTAGTCTGTGGTAATATCTGGATTTACTTCACTCGGTTATTTTTCCTTTCTGTTTTCTATTTTTAAAATAGTCCTCAAAATCTGTCAATTGTCACTGCTACTCTCTTATTTTCTAGTGCTCTTTCAGATATTTTAAAGGTATTTTTTTGTTGTTGTTATTTCATGGATTTGGAGCAGAAATGAAAATATACAGGAACTGAATGATTTTTACAATCTCAATCTAATCTCCCGAGAGCTATATGGACAAATTTAATGTACAATATAAGTAAAAATATCTTAAATCTATCCATAAAATATTTACAGAAGGAATAGATTTTGTTTAGCTGTAAATAAAATTTGGGGCACAGTACAAGCTAATCATTCCTAAAGCTGTTTATCTTTTTAAATTCCTCATGCCATTTAGTTGATTTGTTAATATTTGCTAAGGAAGACTTCTTTTGCATAACTACATTTTGGCTAAAATTAGAGCAGGAACTTGGTACCTTTATTAGTATTAAAAATACAGGACGATATACTTTTCACTTCTAACACTTACTGGTTCATATTTGCTGAGAAAAAATATTAAAAATTTTTCAGAAATATTTATCCTTTTTTATCCCAGATAGGAATTCAGCCTGTGACTCAGCAGAAAAAAATCTTTTTTTTTTTTTTTTTTTTTTTTTACTTTATATGTCTCTCTTCTAGGAATCTAAGTCTCTTTATATAACGGGCAAATATAGGCAAAATGTATATACTGTAGAGTAGAGACTGACACTTTTTTTTTCTGTAAAGGGCCAGATAATGAATACTGTAGCCTTCACCAGCCACATACATTGTCTGTAATATATTTTTTCTTGTTTTGTTGAATCATGTATATAAGCAAATAAATGCGGAGCCTTTCCCTAGGAGTACCAGGAATTAACATTTGTTAAAGTTGCTCTGAGGAAGTCCTCAGAATATAAGAAGATAGGATTATAAGTGATTTATTCTTGTAAGAAAAAGCTAAAACAAATCTCACTGGGTGGAAACTTTACTTTTTGTGAGATGTCCATTGAAAATGTTTATTCAATCATCCCTTGAAACCGGGAAGAAACATTCTCTGAACTGGAGAAGTACTCTATAGGGACCCTGGAAAATACAAGAAATTCTATCCAGGAGAAAGTAATAAGCATTCCACATACCTCTGAATGCAAAGTAGCTTTTATCTCCTCTCACTGGGGAAGTAATCTTAGAAATATAAATTTAAGAACTTTTCATTAGACTTAATTAAATGGCAGAAAGCGGAAGCTAAGGTATCTTTATCTGAATTAACATTCAGTAAATTTTCAGTGATTTTGAATTTGAACTTTTAATATAACAAACAGTAAATTTTGACTGGGAAAGATGGCTTCAGTAATTTGGTGGCTGTACAGACTTAGATATAAAACTTTCTGATCAATAAGTCTTTATTTTAAAAATAGAATGACTGAATGAGTAAATAAGTGAATAAATTAGAGAAGAATGCAAATGGTTGATGACTCAGAAAGCTTCAGGAAATTATAATTATGTGTTTATAAACCATAAGAGATCAAATTCATTATGCAGAATAGAAAACTAAGAAGAGAATTTTGAGTTTGTTATTATTTTATTAGTGGATGGCTCAAATTAAGATAATATTAAAATGATCAAGTAGATATGAAAAATATAGAGGCATTTCTTCTTATTATTATATTTTTCTAGCCCAATATCTTTCTAGTCAGAAAGCAAGTTTTATAATTAAGTGTGATAGAAAAAAAATAGATGAAGTACTGAATGGTCTTTGGGTTAAGAATGCTCCTGTTTGTTTCTGGAAGGTAAAGTACAGGTAAATTTTATTATTACCTATTACTATCTATGAAGTATCTATATGTAATGTACTATGTTAATATCAAAGACCTTTTTTGACAATGACAGGTCAGAGTCATTCTATGCAGTCTAGCTTCAGAGCAGATATCAAATGAACATTCTGCTGTGAAGTCCAAATTAACTATTGATGAAGTGCAAAAACAGAATGGTTTTAGTGCATGACTTGCTTCTTTAAGATAGGCTCTTCAGTAATAAAACTAAGAGTAGCAGAGTCGCCTAAAGTAATTTATTTCTGGAGCCTAATAGACTTGATTTTTCTTTCAGAAATCCTTTTGCGATTAAAAGAAAATCACTACAGAGAAATGATTTTTAGTTAATCATATTAAAAACACTCAAATGATCGAGCTGGCAGACCATATAATAAAATAAATCTGTATGCTTTTCTCTACTGCTTTATGCCTGTTTGATATTTATTTCAAGTTTTATATAGTTTACTTCTCCATCCAAGTTGAAATTGGAATTGACTACAAACAACCAAGATGAACAATGGAAACTCAAATGTCCTTTGAGATTCCAGGATTAAAGGAGTCTATGTCAATTATATTTAGGGCCCTTCTTTTTTCTTAAAAGAAAAAGTATATAAATTTATTTCTATTAATACCAGTAAACCATTGTTAAAAACCTTTAATCCTCTTTCTATCTGTGTTGATTACAAACACAGACACACACATGCCCATCCTTTATCCAAAAAAGTTATTAAGCTCTCAGCTTACAAAATCCCTATCACTAAGAGAATCCATACTCCGCTGAGGAATATCTTCGGTAGTTGCATTCCCTTTTCTGATTTCTGAGCCCAAAACTGGCAAAGGCATTGTAACTCAAAGAATTTATTTTGCAGACTGTTTCTTTGGTTAAGAAATTTGGATCAGTTTATGATGGATTAATCGATAAATGACAAATATAGAAACCATAATTAAAAAAAAAAACAATTAACAGACAGTACAAATGACTGAAGAGACTCTTTCACAGTGAATAAATTGGGTAGATTTTTGTTGTTTCAGAAAGAAAACATTTTATTCCAGAATCCAGTTTGCCTTTCTGGTATTTCCTGCCTCTAGAGGAGGGCTTACACTTTATATTACAGATGATCCCAGACAATATTTCTATAATAACTCTTTAAATTTAATGTGGTGGTACATACATGCATTTTAATGTCACACTAGGTTTCTGTAAATAACTACTTTTCTGAAATAACTACTTTTTAGGGCAATTTGTTAAACAGGACAAATTGAGATTTATATAGAAATTCTTCTACCACAGATAATCTTTGTGGATACAAACCTGCAGAACAAATGTGTAGGAAATTTGGGCTTAGTTAAAGTAAATATATTCACAGCAAAATTTATATATAATAGGTTTAATAAATGTCACATTCTCATTTAGCAATTTTAGTGTACAGTATCATTTTAATATTTAACATTACATTAGCATCTATAGATCTTCTTGACTGACTAAGGATAATGCATTTTTGCATGCATTTATTTACTCGTGTCTTCTAAATTTACTTCATGATAAAAATTGGTTTTATTTAAGTAATTAACATCTTATAGTGATGTTCATTACCATTATAATTACCACCACTATTTCTAATCCATTAATATTTGTCACTTATTCAAAAGATGAAAAGAACAAAGCAGCACATTATACAAAGCAGCCTTTCAGATTATAGGAAGCAACATTTCAGAATTTTAACATTTTCCTACCTTGAAGAACTTCTATTCTGGTAAAACTCTGCCAACAATAGAAAAACCAAGGCTAATATGTAAAATTAGGTTAAAATAGATTTTTGGCGCAAATAATGCTGTTGGCTACCTCTCGCTTTTCCTATTACATTTAGCAATTTTACTCTTTTATTTACAGAGGACAAACAAGATATTGCATAAAATATTTGGCTCCCAATCATGGGACAGCTTTTGTTAGAATGCGGACAAGCAGATGTTTGAAACCTGTGTTTATGCTTCACCCCACCCACCCTTTCAGGAAAGTGGATAATTAAGGCTGACAAAGAAGTGATGTAAGAAAATGTTACTGGATTTATTCAAGTCTGGGATGGTGTTGGTTGTTTAGTGAGTAGTCTCTTATTGCCTAAATAGAATCTCTTCTTTGTGAAGCTCTGTGAAGTATACTCAGTGAGAATCTATTTGTGTTCTATAGGTCGAATAAGGTTCACTGCTAGACGTAAGCAAAATACAAAGGAAGCTTGTGTGACTTGGTTCATAATTTTGTGCATAGTAGCTATATAATTTTTACATTTATTTGGACTTTTATAAGTTTTGTCAGTCTATAAAATAATTTATAATACATGTAATGTAAATTATAATCCCTACTATCATAACAAAACAATAAAAAGAAAAATAATTCTTATTCTTATATGTTGTACATCTGGCCTCCTGTTCTGCTTTCATTGTGATTAACTGGCCACTATCCCAAAATGAAACTACCTAAAACTGGCAAGTTTCCAAGTTATTTGTTAAACAAGGAGAATGCTGTTCTGAGAATAGGATGGAATTGCTGTCACATTGTCCATTGGTGAGAAGTTCTGTCTTTCTTCCAGCTGGTGTAAATATTGCATCTAGTTATCTCAGCTGCAGAATGAACCACACAGTCTTTTCTCATAATGGAGAATAAATCTGGTGTTATTTTTTTGTTACCAAAGAACACATTGATGGCCATATAAGGTTATGTACTTCTAGCTATATCAAGCTTTTAATATTCCTGACAGTGACGAGCATAATGCTAGGCATAAATGCTCAATAGATGCTTAACCTAAAAAAATCTCTAGGAAAGAGTATGAGACTTATGAATTATGCTGAAAAATACTTTTATTACCATGTAATTTTAAATACATTATGCAGGAAAGTAATGGAAAATTAGTGTGAGGTGAGAATTTATACTTTTTTAAACAAGGTCATTTGTGTTAAGGAAGCATCCAAGAATGAAAGTAAGTTAACAATTAAATGTATTTTTTCTTTATCATAATTCAAAGGGGAAAGTACAACAGTGTATAAAGGGATCTCAGAATGTCAAATAGACATGCCCCTTAAATTGACATTTTTGAAACCCACACTTATTATTTTATTCATATGTCTTTCTCTTATGCAGTAAATATATATTGACAATCTGCATCAGCTATGCATTATATTCAGAACATTCAGAAGGATGTGAAGATTGTAGAATTCATCCCAGGATAGTTTACAATATCAAAAGTTAGAAGGAAAGAGAAAAGGATGTTCAATGGGATATTTTTAGCTTAATTATGTCCAGTGAAAGATTTTTAGCTGAATTATGGTATGGTCATCAATAGTATATTATGCAGACATTACAAACATTGATACAGATCATATAAAAGTGTATTGTTACCATGAATATGTGTGTTACTTAGTGAATAAAGCAGGTTATGGAATAATATTTAAACTATCTGTTCATTTAAACACCAATCCATCTACAGTATGGTATATATCATACCCATTTGTGTGGTACATTCTCTGGAAGCTATATACCAAAAATTTAATGGTATTTTCTTTTGGGCAGTGAAATTACAGGTAATATCTCTTCATTCTTTTTTCCTTCTAGTTTGTTTAACATGAACTTATGATTCTAGAACACTAATAAACACACTTAAACCTGTATAGCTAATTATAGTACCAATAAGGAAATATATTGCTTTCTGATGGCCAACTTCTGGTTGAGAAAATAGCCTGGTTAGTTTAATGAAATCATCAACATGTTGCAATGCATATAATGATCCCAAGAGAAGAGTGCTTTTCTTTCTTGTTTTTTTTTTTTTACCTGCAATTATTAACATTTTGAGAATAGAAAAGAAAAGAATAGAATAGAATAGAATAGAATAGAATAGAATAGAATAGAATAGAATAGAATAGAATAGAACAGAATAGAATAGAATAGAATAGAATAGAAGAATAAAAGGAATGGCTTGCTTTTAATGATCAAGCAATTTTTTGAGTAAGGCAAAATGTGTTCTACATATTTATGATATTACTTTTTTTATTAAGAGAGCAGATTTATAAGGTGATGACAGTTAAGGTAGCATAATAAATGGACACCACCTTTGGCTTTTAGAAGGGTAAGAGGGTTTAAGTGACTTAGGTAAATTCTAGAGCCTAACTTATATTTTGGTAAATTGGTCAAAAGAGAATAGGAATGTGCTTAATGCTGTGAATAGGCGTATGCTTCTTTCAAGCTGGTAATATTTTGAATGAATAGAGAAATTATTTTGCATTAACTTTATTTCTCACATTTTACTTAAACCTATAGTATTCCTTGAATGAAAATTTAAATAATGGAGATTATATTCCTTTTTATTAAGGCATGTGTAGTCTTTGGATACATGAATATTTTTTAAAAACAATTTAAGAGAGTCTCAAAAAAGTATGTGTAATACTGATCTTATAGATAACATGTAAATTGCATATATTATATTAACATATTTTATAAAATATATTCATATTAAAATATGACTGAAGAGATATAAAATGCTTGTATGGTTGTCTAAAAAAAGAATTTTTCTTTTATTGTGGAAAATTGAACTGAATGATCATCTCTGACCCCAAAATATGGGTATAATTACATTTTTAAAACAAGCTAAGATAATATAATGAATATGTTCTAAATATTCTCTCTTTTTCTCTTTTATTTTTAAATGATCATAAAGTTTTCTATCATAATTGATGAACCAGGATATATTAAGTTTCATGAATTACTGTTTATGTCATTTCCACAAAGTTCTTTTCACCCTTGTAATTCTGTTATGCTGTTGGTTAATTAAAAAGTGCTAATTCTAAGAATATTAAGTTATGCCTTAAAAATTTCAAATGACCTATTGAACAATTAAATTCAACATGCGAAGGCACGTTTGACCTTTGATTTGCATCCTTTTTAATTCTGCAAGGAGGTAATGGAATCACTGAATTCTAGGCTATGTCTTAATTGTGAATCTCAAGATATGTAGCAAAGCCTGCTCACTTAGGGCATTTACAATGTGCTTTAATTGATTATTCTCTATGATATACTCAGTTTTTATCATACAGAAATTCACACAGGTCACATTTCCTGATTACTGTGAACATCTGAAATTACTGAGATGGATTTTTAGTTTTTTCTCTGTCATGAATGTTAACTATTTGTTCTCCTAAATTTCATCTTTACATTTAAAAAGCATGGACATCATCTTTATTTAATGTGTATAAGTTGTGTGCCTTCTCAAATCATAAAGGGATAACATTTTGGAGGAAATCAAGAATAACATTTTTTCTCCAAAATATAAGTGATGAAAAACTGTGCATGACAAACAATCCAAGAAAATATAAGAAAATTGAAGAGAGAACAAAGCATCAATTTGTCAGTCATTCTCAAAGAAAAAAAAATCAAGTGAACGAATTCTAAAAATATATTAAAAGCATTTCCCGAGAGTTATAAGAAACACAAAAAATATATAACCACTTAGCTACAAAGGCAGAATCATTTCTCTGTGTACCTATTGATTTTTCAAGAAAAAGACATAAAATAACTAATTGCAAAGTAATATTATAGGATACATCTTATAAGAGAATGGGACAGTATATGTCTTCATCAGAGCATAGTGACAACACAGGCATTATTGGTTGTGCCATATGGGAGACCAAGATTATACACATATCTAGTTAAGGGAAGACTTGAAATTTTTTTTTTAATGATGTAAAAAAGGTTTTTCCTATAGTGGCCCTCCATCATTGCTTAAATCAGGTTGGTCTTCTTATTGCCTTTTTGGTAGTGAGCAACCTTAAAGAAAAGAGCATGATTTCTTCTCTCCCAACTGTTGACATTGCTCTCCCAGTTGGCCTTTTTTTGTGTAATACATACATTGCAAGAATAGTTATGCAAATAAACAGAGTATTCTGACTACTGCTGTGTATGGAAGTTAGGTCCATATAATTGCATTCCCACATGAATCCAAGGTATCCTGAAGGATTAAGGGGAAAAAAAGGATATAAAGCAGAGCCAATAATTGCAGATGTACACATAGATAGGATTTATCGACAGAAAAACAAGCTTAAGGATATTTTGGGAATAGAATATTAAATAAGACTCAAAGGCAGGAATGAACAGACATAGTTAGGGATTGTAGATTAGAATTCCTTTTGAGAGCAGAGATTGCTTTTAGGGAATAGTACAATCATAGCTAAGTTTTTGAAGACATTTGGTGCTAGGTTGCATTTGCTTTGCAGGCAATAGAGAGTTATAGAAAGGGATTTGTGTGTGTGCACACTCATGTGTGCATGCAATAATTCAATTTAAGTAATTGTTTTTTTTTAAATTCAGCTTGCTTTGCATTGGCAATTCTCAAACTTTTAGGTCTTAAAATTAAACTCTTAGAATTTATTGAGTAACCCAAAGGACTTTTGTTTATGTGGTTATATTTATTGACATTTACTGTATTTTAAATTAAAACAGAAAAAAATTAAACAGAATGCCGTACATACATATCTTCCATTAGCTGTCACAGTGATTATATCAACATAACCTGTGGCTTCTGGAAAATTCTAATGTACAATTTTTAGTGATTGAGAGTAAATAAGACAAATGTTTTAGCATTGTTTTGACAAAAGTATTTACCTCATGGAGCTCCTGAAATTGTTGTGGGTATACCAAGGGATTCTTTTAGAGACCACTGCTTTAAAGGGTCATGCAATATATTCAGTGGCTCATGATTAGTATTTGTGGAGTGGAATTAAGTAAAGTGAAACATAATGAAAAGAAATAGAAAATATGAAAGCAATGTAGATATTAATGAAACAATTTTGTTGGTGCAATTTCATTTGTTTGCGTCTCTATGTGATCACGTGTGTATTTTGTCATAATGCAAAATTTTCTTATTGTAAGAGTTTTACTTTTAAAAGTTTGAAAAATTCCCTTTTAAGGTTATATTTATGATAGGTTTACTCGGTCTTGAGATGAGGTTAGATTTCACGTTGAAAAAACAGGTGAGGACAGTTACAGCGGCATGACATTGAGGGACTGATTAAGAAAATACCGTAAACATGAATAGCTGACTTGTTTAAAAAAGAAAGAGCTCTTGGATGTCTGTGATGAGAATAAAAGCCTGAATACTTAGAGCGAAGCAAAAGCTCCACTATCAGACAATAAGATGGTCAGCAATTTTAGGTCAACTTTTTCTTAAATATAACTCTGTCTCATATTCTGACAAATGCATTATTCTTTGCAGTTCCATTAGTACAAACCCTGACCTCTTTTCTTCACATCCTGCTGCGTAAACTTGAAAAGCGCAATCCCCAGGAACCCGTCTCTTTTCGCTTTTCAAGCCTAAAGATATGTCGCACATATGCTTTATAGATGTGAGTGAATCATAGTCAAAATGAGAATCTGGAATAGAAGTTCATTTCCTTTCCCTTATCTGACATTTTGTACAAAAAGTTCTTGTAAACCACCACAATTTTATTGAAGTCAAACTGTATTCACATCATGAGAAAAAAATGGCAATTTGAATAATTGAGTAAACTTTAGTTGAGGAGTTTGGCAAGACTCTCTCATTGGTCTTTGTTTAGTTAACCTAGACCACTCAGAGTGGAAGACACTTCTCAGTGCAATCTGTAATGTTCTGCAAGTCATCTCATGAGTGATATTATTTTTCTATACCAGACAGGTTATCTCATGAGTGTGAGGACCTCATATTTTATTTTCTGTACTCTCACATTACACACTGTAGTTTTGAGTATATAGGGCTCAGTTAATAGACGTTAATTGATTTTTTTCTATATGAAAAGCTAGAGAGCCTAAATAACCGTGTTGTTTTCTTGGAAACCAACTCATAATGATTAAAGAACAAAAATATGAAGATAACATTATAAAAATTAATTTTTATGATGAAGTTTGGTTAAACCAAAAATTTTTACCTATGCAGAGATGAATAAAGATAATTGTTCCTTATGTTGCCCCCAGGATAGTTGGAGAACTTCAAAAGCCTTTTAAATCACCAAAGACAGCATTGTTGCTTATAGATATAGTCTGAGTGCAAATTCTTTTATACAGAAGTTACCCTTTATCTATAGGGACTATATATATATATATATATATATACTTGAAACTGCAGATAGTACCAAACTAGTACCAAACTCTTATCAACTTCTTCAACTCTGCTAGAAATGTGGCAGCATCTTCTTCATTGGCAGGTTCAACCTCTCTGGTAATTTTTATATTTTTCAGTCCAAACCTATTTCTGAATCTGTAACCATCCTTTACTTGAAATAAATGACTTGGTGTCATTTGGTTCAGGGAGTCCATTGCTAAAGTCTTTGTATAGACTTAAGGCTTTCTGGTGCAACATGTTGCTGACAAATGGAACACGTTTTGTTTGTCTTCCACCCACAAATTTAATGTATTTTCCATCTTAAGTGAGCACTTATCACTCACTGTGACTTTAAACTTTTGCAGTTTGAAGCAAAACTGGCATAATTTTTTTTTTCTTCTTCACAATTTCACGGAGAGAAGATTTGTTTTTACTATAGATCTCATCAACCTCAGCATACAGATTTTTTTCTTTCCTTATTAAGTTGAGAACTTTTATCTTTTCACATAAAGGAAGCACTTTATGGCTTTTTGTTTTTGTCATATCCAAATTGCCAGCATCACTACTCCTGTCCTTTGAGGCCACTATTGCATAGGATTGCTTGAACACAAATTCTGTGATACTGTGACAGTGAGCCTGCTATTAAGTGACTGTGTGGATATACTGGACAAAGGGATTACATACCTGGCAGAATGGAGCAGGGCAGCGTAAGATTTAATCATGCTACTCAGAATGGTGCATAATTTAAAACTTATGAATTGTTTATTTCTGGAATTTTTCATTTAATGTTTTTTGTAACTGAAAGCAAGGAAAGTGAAACTGTGGATGTCGGGGGACTACGGCGCTTGCATTTTTTTTTTTTCTGCTTTAGCAGAATTTTAAAGAGATGTTGAAGGAGATGATGGTTCTGTTCTAGTTTGGGTTATTTTCGCTTCATATAGAGTATTACGTCTGTTCTTAGTGCTCTCTTTAACAGAAAATTTAGGAAGTATTTAGGGTGAAATGATGAAGAGATGATATATCTTGATAGATGATCAGTGATTGAAGAAACAAGAAATGTTGAACCTAAAGAAGATATGTCTCCGGAAACAGATGATAGCTGTCTTCAAGTATGAGGACTGAGTGCCTACTGGTGTTTTTGACTAGGATTAAACTCAGATATCTTTAAGACAAATGGGAATTGTTTTATAGGGACTACATTTGAAAATCATTAGCCTTTGAAATACTGGCTTTCCTCTTAAAAATTAAACAAGATAGTTTAATTTCTCTGGACATTTACTCTTGTCAGTATTTGCCAGTGTTTCGAGGGAGCCAGTCTGATTAGTTTAGCTAATAATTACTTCCCATTTTGAACAGAGTACTACATCCCTGGCTACTTGTAGGATGCCAGCCACTCTAGAAAATATGCATTTGGATCAGCTTGCTACTCCTGGGTTTATCTATAGCAGCTCTGTGCTAAGGATCCCTAAGTAGAAGGTCACAGTTAGTTATATATCAATTTAAAGGTATAAATCATGTATGAAAGGCACCATGAGCAAAACACCTAGTTTGGACTGTCATATGGAGGAGGATATATATCAAAGGACAGGGCAGGGCAACTATGTGCAGTTGCACAGATTGTGCCCTGCATAAGGGCATGCAGCCGAGAAGGCAAATAGGGTTTGATTTCCAGCTTATATTCAGCTCATCAAGTCCTGTCTCCAAGGCACTGTGCCTCTACGGAATGTGACTCATTTTCCAATTCTCTCAAAGTGGGGTATAGATGTGTGGTGGTCATGGTATAAAGCAGACGAAAGCTACAGTAAAGTATGTTTCAGACCAATGTAAAGTATTGACATATGTTTATCTAATGAATCACTTCTTAGCACCACAGTTATTTTGAGAGTTTTTTTTTAAAGAATTGACCTTTCCAAATGAAGCATATAAAAAACATACACACATTTTGCATTCCTATTTAGGATGTTCACAAAATATTTCTTAAAAATTTCTATTAAGTCTTTGTTTCAAAAAAAATTATTATGAGCAAAACAAGTTATCAAGACAGTTGCTTACAGTTAATAAGGATATTTTGAACCTTTAGCATATCTTCCCTCTTAGTGAAGGAAGTGAGGAATATTAACATTCTCTCTGGGAAGAATGCACATAATTTCAACCAATGGGTTTGTTTGAGGAAACTGGTAGGGTGAGCAGTGAACATGGACACTGCCATTAAAAGGCATAAAAAAGAGAAATAATTCTCCCATAAATTAGTTAATCTGCAATTATCTTAAGAAGGAATTTTTAAGAAAAAAATTATACATCAACCATATGTTTGCAGAATATTATGAAAACTCCAGGCCCATTCTCAAAAGTAAATGTGTGTGTGTGTGTGTGTGTGTGTGTGTGTGTGTGTAAATAGGGTGAGAATTTGGACTGGAAAGGTATAACTATCAGAATGATAGAATTTGAAGCCGTATAAAATATAAAGAGGAAAATAGAGTATTTTTCAAGAAAAATGTATTTCTCTTCTCAACATCTTTTGTTTAATTCAAGTATCTGAACCATTGAATTTCAGTCATTTAATGATAGCAGTCATTAAGACTCTTGTTTTTCTACCTTCTCGTTCCGCAAACACATATTATTTGTCTACTCTGTATTAGCTTTGGAGGTGGGTACCAGGTTATAAAACAATTGGTCCTTGCTTTTGAGGAACTTTCATTTGAGTAAAAGAAAATTATACTTGTCCAATGTGTTAGGCCAAAATTGAAATTTATAGGTATACCCTTTTATGTCAACACTAGTCATGGTTAAAGCAGTAATTTTATAATTTGTATTGAATAAAAAAAAATCAAATAGATTGTAATTTTAAAATAATTTAGCTTGTGTGAGAGGGAAATGTAATAGTAATAAAAGGAAAGCTCAGAACAAATAATTTTGGGAAACAAAGGTAGTTTGGTTAAATTGTTATTTTTAGACTCATGGAAAGATGTAGATCATTGACAGAGTTCTATCTGGTAATGTAAAATACAAAGATTAATAAGATGATAACATTGATAACTCTACAACTTGACTTAAGTATAATAGCCCTTGGCTTTATTATTATTATTATTAATTATTATTATTATTATTATTATTATTATTATTTTACCTATGACAAGGCAGTGAACTTTAAGATCTCTTTGTTTTCTTTCAGCTGATCTTAATGAATTTTTTCTAATGGTGTAAAATGTTTATTAACGATCAAAGTTGAAACTAGGAATGATTCTTTTTGTAGGCTCTTTTAAATGTTTGGATTTTCTGAAGTCTTTTTTACTACTCACCTTCACATAAAGTACTTCTTATTATTGGCATTAATGAGCTTTGCCATACCATGTAATCTCCATGTCTGTAGGAATCTAACCAGTCAACTGTGGGGTGCCAGATGTCTTGATTTTAGTGAATAATGTCTCAATAATATTAAATATGGGGCGTGAATTTTCTGTACTAAGCTTTGATATAGGTATAATTACTGAATAAATAGATTAAAACATCTTAATAGTCCTAAGATTAGATAGATGTACAAATTTAGAAACTTTTTTTAACTTCCTGTTTTCTAATAGTCATGAAACAACTCCTTTCAATGTAAAGCATTCAGAGAGGTCCAAATTACACTGTTGTTTTTTCTGGTCAAAATTGTCTATCACTAGTACAATTCTTTTCTGATATTTAAACCTGCCAAGAGCAACTTATAAATTACTATTATAAAATAATAACTGGAGAAATTCATTAAGAAAGTTTATAATTATTTAAAGCCAACCAACAGCATGTATTAATAATTTACTATATGTATGACAGTTGAGATACAAAGATAAAAAAAAAATTAAACAAGATTTTTTTTACTATCTGCTTTGTGCCAGGCATTCTCTAG
This sequence comes from Macroglossus sobrinus, assembly GCA_004027375.1. Classification (NCBI taxonomy): domain Eukaryota; kingdom Metazoa; phylum Chordata; class Mammalia; order Chiroptera; family Pteropodidae; genus Macroglossus; species Macroglossus sobrinus. The sequence continues at coordinate 492,579 of PVKZ01000557.1, forward strand.
TCTGTAGATGCAGGTGCAAAAAACAATAAGATTTCTTCTCTTATGATTCTCACATCACTGGGGAAGAAAATCAATTTGTTTATAAAATATTAATTAATGATATGTGCTCTGCAGAAAATTAAAACAGTATACATGATTGGTTGAGGACTTTCAATGGGTGGCCTGGCAAGATTTCCATGAGGACATGATAATTGAAAGGCAAGTAGGTGTTTGTCTTGTATAATTCAAGAAGAGCATTTCAGCAGAGGAAACATGCAGGGCAGGAGGACTAAGGTGAGGAAGGTTTTGGAGTGTTCCTGGGACTGAAATAGAGCAAGAGATGAGGGAAGAGAACAAGGAGATAAAAGCAGAGTAGGGGATTTGAATATTATTCTAACTGGTATGTTAATTATTTAGGAAGTTCTAAGCAGAAAAGTGATAGGATACAACATAGAACAAAGAAATAACCAGAGGAATTGATAAAATGAGGGTTATTAAAAACTTTTAAAAGAAGGATTAGTAGAGTAATGGAGAAAAAAAAAAACTGAAGCGGATCAATTAGAGAATAAGAGGATGTAGAGAAAGCACCTACCCAATTTTTTCCTGTGAAGAACAAAGAGATGGGCAGCACAAAAGGAATTTGGGTTTAGAGTAGTTTCTTTCTTCTTTTTAATGAGAATATCTACTATAATATTTCTGAATGTTGATGTAAATGATTAGTTAAAAGGGAAAATTTGTGATTCAAATGAATGGCTTCATGTTCTCGGGAATAAAATCTTTGAGTTGAAGAAAAGAGATGGGATCTAGATCACCACCAGAGGAGTTGACCTTGACCTCGGATGGGTAAAAACCAAATTTATCTACCATTAAAGGAAGGAATGCAGAAAGCATGTGGTATGGGTTGGGATGGGCTGGTATAATTACTCATCAAATGATAGATTGGTCACTTCTATTTTCTCAGTAATTAATGGCCAAGGTTAAGTGGATAGACCAGGTATAGGAGGTTTGAGAGAGTGAAAAACATGAATAGAAAGATGTCAGTATCCTCATTAAGCATATCCATTAATAATGATTTTTTGCAAGCATTATATAAAACTTTGAAATGTGGATCATATCTTCTTGAATGGGTCACATAAAGAAATGAAACAAGATGCAGGGGATGTCAAAGAGAGTGGATAAAGTCAAACTTTCTGAGAAGTTTTGCCATTCTTTTTTACACAATTCCTTATCCAGTTATTCAGGAGGATGTATAAATAGTATTAGTATTAGTGCTATTTTTACTTTAAATCTCTAACATGATCTCCCCTTTCAAAACTACTCAGTTTCCAAAGGTAGAAAGTTGTCCCCCAGGGAGCTCCTTAATTACTTCATTGAGAGGTGCAATCATTACTCATGAGCTCCATGCATTGCTATTATCACCATGCTAAGTTTAGCCTTTGATATTTTCATTTCATAATTTTAGCCTACTGTGAGATAAATGAGCAGAAAAACCAACTGCAATAATACGGACTCATCACATTTCTAGAGCTAGAAAAGACCTTAGAAATTATGCAAGTTATCTCTTTTTGCCAAAGAGGAAACAAGCCTCTTTTCATTTAGCATTATTTTAGAGTAAATAATTTCTTTGTGTGACATCATAACAGCTCTATAAATGCACATTTCTTTTTCTGGATTCTGGACTCTTCAAGATTAGTGGACCTCTTTTAGTTTTCTAGAATAACAGCAGCAGACATGTTCCTTTAGAAACCTTGGCTAAGATCAAATTTTTAAATAAGAAATATTATATTGGGAATTTACCTGTACTGTGTGGGGAATGGATTTAAGTAGCTAAAAGTAATCATGGTATTCTGATGAGATTGTAGATTTAATTAGATTTTCTCCAAAGGAAATTGTTAAAGGAAACACATAAAGATTGTATATCATTTTGAAAGTATTTATGTTAGATAAATATAACTGTCAAATATCAAGAGTTCATATATAATCAATCATCTATTGTCCTTTAGTTCAAGTGTGTCTTATATCTCAATTTGATCATCAGGGACTTAAGTTATATATCTGAATTATCATTAACAAAAGATCAACACCTAATGTGAGATTTAAAAATTGCAAGAGAAATTAAAAAAAAATAGATAATGAAAGAAATTGATTTACTTATTTAAAATAATTTTATTACTTAAGTTGGAGGATGACATTTAACCTGTTTTTCCTTAGTTGCATCTAATTTAGTGCTAAACATCATAAGCAAAACATATATTTTGAATATATACAACAGAGCAGTAGCTAATAAAGTTATGTCATTTAGAAAGATTGTTATCTTGTTAAATTATCATATTATTCACTTTTAAACAATAGAAAGATATTTGATTTATTAATGTGCATTGCAGTCACAGTACATTTTCCAAGGAAATCGAAGTATATTTCCCCTACCCATTAATAATTTTCCATTAGCGCCCATTCATTTCTACCCATTGGCAGCCAGTCAACTAATGCAGCATTTGCCTCACATTTTCTATTAACTGATGTTTAGAAAATCCTACTCTCAATCATATAAAATTGCAGGCATTAAATTTTTGTAAATCACATTAAAATAGATTTTCTAATTGTCAAGAAGTGACATAATAGTGGTACGGAATGCCTTTGTAATGTAATGTCCATTAAGGTGTCTACATTTGGTAGAGAGTTGAAAACTGCACTCTTTTTTCAGAGAAGATGTGATCTTTTCTTTATCATGCCTAATAAATGCCCAGGAGAAACAAAATAATAAGGCCCTCCATTATTGTCAGGGGAAAATTAAAGGAGTAGGCTAGACTTATAGGCTACAGGAATGTTATTAATTGCAGATGTTATTCGTTTTTTGTTTAGTTTTTAACCTCTGTTGGGACTGGGGCAAAAACTGAGGTGGTGTCACGTATAAGATTTAATTGGTTTATAGGAAGCTCTGTTAAGAATTTCTAACACCTGCCATTTCTTAACAGCAAAGGATTATAAGTATATGCTGTTCTCTCTTATATGAAAAAGATGCCTAAGTGCTTTGGAGATTTGTGAATTTAAAATTCAGTCTTAATTTTCAAAAATTGTAGAATAGGAAGTGTTCAAATTAACTGAGTAATTTAAGGAAATTTAAAAAACAGGTAAGTGGTTTTTTTTATTGTATTAAGAAAAAGAATATACAAAAGCTGGTGATGCTGTATCATGTCCCTTGTATTTTAAACATCTCCATTTTATAACAGAATGCATAACTACAAAGGATTAAAAGACAAGATCCTATGAGAGAGAAGACAACCTGAAATGGAAAAGTAGTGGTAGACCCTTCTCTGGCCTTATATGAAAAATTCCATATAAATAAATAAAAATAAAACTTTGGAAGTCATGTAAAAAGTCTGAAACTAGCATGAATATTGAGATCCATTTCAACTAGAAAATGACATTCTTAAATAAAATTTTAAGGTTTTCTTTAAAAAGTAAAATTTTTTATTTATTTCCTTTGGTAATATTAGTATAGTCATTTATATGTAAAATTTATTAAAATCTGTTATTTTTTTTGTCAGCATTGTAAACCATGGGTTTTATCTAGCCAGATATCTGACATGGCATCAAAAAATCCACAAAACATTTTATCAGTTCTATAAAATCATAGAGTAGGTGAAACTTTAAAAATGTTAAAGCAAAAATAAATGTAATCTGAGCCATAAGTTAATCATTTAAGTCACTTTAGTAATATTTAAATTTTAACAATGTAAGTCAATTAAAAATGTCAGTTTGGAATGTATCATCATTAAAAAAATAGTTGAATGACTATTATGAAAAAGATTCTCAAAGAATGTTCTCTATAAAGCTTGAAAGCAGAGACCTGCACATACTATTAGTAAAGACAAAATAATCTGTTTATGACAATACATTACTTTTCTAAGTATTTATGTATTTGATATTTTCCATTTACATAACCTGAAGAACTGTATTCTTTTAATAAAATAAAAATTTTGTGATCAAGAACTTGAAATCTCCTTAAGATAAAAATTGTTTCAATCAGACAGTTATATATTACATATATAATTACTATATATATTACATATATATCATATATATACACACATACAGATAGCATACACATGCATATGCATATATGTATGTATGCATGTGTGTATGTCTGTATACAATAAATTATGATGCTATATTAAGATGTTTCATTAGTTTGGGAGGTAAATAGAATAGCTGTGAAAGTCATACAGTTCTCTTTTCCCTTTATCTGTCTTCACAGTGGATTCTTATCTCAGTTATATGAGAAGTACATCTAAGTAATGTATACTTAGCTCTTGAAAATGAAGTTGAAACTTGGAAATTGTATGCTTATTTTTAAATTATTTTTAAATGCAGTTACCTGAGCTTAACAGAAATTCCAGAATATGTTTCATATTTTCCATCTTTAACTCACTTAATTTAAAAAAGAATGTTGGTCTCTCAGAAGAATTAATAGGAAGGAACCGTTAACTAACTTAATAGAAGTTGGAATCCAATGAGATTTATATATATTATACATATATAATTTTATACATATGACAACATTAATAAATGGTAATTATTATAACTATATTTTATGCAAGAATGTACCTTGAGGTAAAAATTCACCTGAAATAAAGCATTTATGAATATCTGCTACATGATAATTTCTAAAGAAAATTGGATCTAAATGAAAAGTTGACAGTCCAGTTTATGTAAAATGAATGATACCTAAAAATTTTTAAAAAACAATAAATTATGATATCTTCTTTTACAAAATGCAAAACCTTTTTAGAGATAAAGTGACTGATCACAATTATTTGATACATTTGGATATTTGGAAATCGGATTTTTATTTTAAAAAAAGGGCACATTTGAGGGAAGGGAAACTTATCTTTTAAATGAAAAGCCAGATTAATTTTTGTGTTTTCCACCTTTGAGGAGAGAAGGGACAGAATTCTCTATGCCACAGCATACTAAGAAACACTGGAGACTATGTTATTGATTTAGTGGTCACTTGACACATAGAGATTCATTTTAAAGGTGGTTACAACTTTTTCTTGCTTATTAAGATAAAATACTGCTTGACTCTTATGCTCAATATGGTACGTAGAGTGGCAGAAAATTTGAGGTGATTAGTAATATAGACGTTTTTCCTTTGCATGGTCTGAATATTCTACTGACTGGACAATTTCAAATATATCAATAGTTCAGATGACAAGGATTTTGTAATGATTCTTGACTAAATACCATAAAAGGATCTTAATACCTTCATTCCCCCATTCTTCTGCATGGTAAGCAAAAAGTGAAATGCTAATTAGTATATTGCTTTTTTTGGTCAAGTGAAATGCAATATTTGGTCTAGTATTATTTGAGTTCAAATTATACTGGTGTAGAGATACCATAATTCATTAAACAAATATTTATCATCGACTATTTGGGTATGATGAATAAAAGGAGGTCCTTCTTTTCAAAGCTATTCAGTAAATAAAAGAAAGGCATTTGTTCAAACACAAACTTGCCTTGAGAACATGTAATTCTTTATTAACAGTCTAGAGGTGTATGCTTAAAGGTAAGGCCCTTATCAGACTGTCTCTTTGCTACTTTATATATTCAGAGGGAAAATCACCATACCTTGCCTTTTTAAACATACATGTGAATGAAAGTGTGTCCCCCATTTAGGCAGATAGGTAGCATCTCTATTAATAATAATCACGGAAGAATTTCCTATGTCACATATTTGTAAGCACATAGTTCAAACCTCTATACTTGTAAGATAAATTCATCAGTTAAGTAAAATTATAAATAAAGATGTTGGAAATAAGATAATATGGGAGAAGTACTTTGTAATAAAGATGTGTTAAAGGAATTACAGTTTATCTTCTTAGTTTTTATCTTGCTACTATAGGATATTTTCAGGAGATGAAAGGAAGTTAAAAAAAGAGAGAAGGGATGAGGCAGGGAAGGAAGATAAGGAAAGGGGAAAGAGAGAAAGAAAAAAATGGAAGAAGGGAGGAAATAGAGAAGGCAGGCAGGCAAGCAGGAAGATAGAAAAGAATCTAGCTGTTACTCTTCAGATGGTCCAGGTCTGATCCAGCATTTTCTTTAATATCAGAACAATCTTAATGGGCAGCAGCATCCTACCAGGTGTTATGGTGAAGCAAAAAATAAACATATTAATGAGGCAATTCCTAGACAGATTAAAGAACACAACAACAACAAAAAATTCTGCACTTTCAGCATGTGGTATACAATTAAGACTACACTCATATACTCTTAATGTGAAGGTAACACAATTTCTTTTCCTGGTGACAGGGTCGGGGAAGGAAATCTGCTTCAAAATAATTATTTATGTAACCCATTTTAGAGAAACAGTCTGTAATTCAAAATAACAAGATTAAGTCATTTTTGTATATTTCTGATAATCCTGACTATGGTTTCCCTCATTCTCATGCTTTCTGTAGGACTGAATATAAGGAGCTCATTCAGTACTTGATAGTTGACTGATAATAAACAAAACCTTAGAAAGTTTGGAAAAATTAAGGTCATTTGGGAAAAAAAGCTTAACATACTAACACTTGATTTCTCAATGATGCTTAAGTTGTTTTTATATAATCAACATTCATAAAAACTTGGAAAAAAATGAAGACAATGTCTACAGCAGAAATACAATTTCTGAGGCCAAACTAATGGTTAAGTCATAATCAACACCAGAAAGCAGACTTCAGGCAGTTAAATCTGGTAAAGGTGTGAAGCCTGTAGTGTGCATCCCAGAATCTTGAACACAGTTATTTTGGAAAGTAAAGATTTTGTGGATGTAGGGAGAAGACATAAATGCATAGAAACCACATTTAAATGTCCATGATTCACACCAGAAGAAGATTCTCTATCATGGGATCATTCTAGTGTTTTATGCACAGCTCACCTAGCAACTACTAAAGAAGTAGTAATGGCCTCAGGGGATACTCAAGAAGATAATCAGAATTTTAATTGGGAGGCAGATATGAACAACAGTGATAGAATTACAAGCTGAAGGGAAATGGGCCTTCTGTTAATATTAACTACAGGAATATCTCAGTTGTGGAACAAAACAGAGACATAGGATACATCTGTATGCCACTTGTTATTTTATGTAAGTATGAGAAACTCAATGTAAGTAAAGATGAAAAAATTCTGTTACCTTGGGAAATAGTCAATAGTAGTTTCAGAATCACTTCATTTGTTAAAAAATGTACTTTAAGGGCAAATGCTTTAGAATCTTACATTGACTTTAGTTTTTAAATTTATTTTTCTATTTTTTTTAACCAGCAGGCCTACTGTAGAAATTGTCTTTAGCTGTAATTAATAACTAGTAGAAAATCTTGCAGATTCTCAACTGTAACAAACAGATAGTATATACAAGAATAAGTCTTGTTTCCTGGAAGATATACTTGTCTCTCTATATATACAATTATTTTTTTCTTCTGCAGAAAATGATTAATAAAATCTTCCTTTGTTGACCCTGATTCAACTCCAGAAATACCCATACTATGGATCACAATTTTAGGCTGTTTATTCTCAAGTAGTCACAAATCTCAGTGATTAAATCATTTGGCTAAAATGTGTGGTCTCATTGAGTGTATCACAAAGAGTTTCTTCAAATGATATTGCTGAATCCAAATGGATCATATTATGTCCTTTTTCATTTGTCTCTCTAATACTTAAATATTTTCTATGTTATTGTATATATAAAAGTGTGTATTTTATCCTAACATCTCTTTTCTTTGAGACCAATAACCATATGAATTACACCAATAGCAATACCCTAACTCTAACCCTTGAGCAGTATAGAAGTTATTTTTTTTAATGATGAATCCATCTTATATCTAAAATTGTTTTTTAATAGTAGTTCAAGTATTTATTCCTTAAAACATTGTCTAGGAACCAGAAGCAACTGGAAGCTTTTGTTAGAAATGCAAAATAGTAGGTCCAATCCATGCCTACTAAAAAGCAATCTATATTTTAACAAGGTACCCTGTTGAGAAGCTATGAAGTAGATGACTAGCCAGAATCAAGAGTTAAAATTTTTGAGTGTTTTTTTAAAAAAATAATTAACAATGAAAACAATATTGAGGAACAAATAGGCTAGAAAGACATAGACAAACAACTGAGATAATGCCAAGCCTTGTGGGAAGGAAGCTGAACTTTGACATAAAATGTGAAGGAAAATGTGAGCTCAGGAAAGTTTTTAAATGTGTGAATGGAGTGAGGGAAAAAATATGCAGGAAGGTCACTTGTGCCAGGATTGTTGTGAGTACTATTACTCTAAATAATCAGCACAAATTGGAATTATGAAGACATTGAAAAGGAAGAACATACTATCCAAAAGGAGTAATTCTTGCATAGAAATACAAGGTAATTATGATAATGTGTCCACTTAAATTCATATCTATAGAAAGATTGTAGCAACTAGTGACATGTCTAATTATAACAGGTCTGTTGTATAGGTGAGTTTGTCTCTGACATATTAGACAGAAAGAAACTCTCTTTAGTGTTACCTGGAGCTACAGAGCTGAGCCAAGGTACTCTGCAACAGTGGAAGCTTTACACCTTATGTGCACAAGTATTGGTGGTGGGCAAACCATGCCTCAGTCACAAGCTTTATTTAGTTATGTGACTTAGAAAGTTGTTAATCCTTTCTTAACTTCATCTGCTTTATTTTTTAAATTGAGAGTGGTAGAGAAGAGATGATTTTACAGCCTAGAATTATTGTAAGATTTAATAATGTATGTAAATCAATTGGCATAGACTAAAACCTACAGATTATGGTAATTATGATTAATTATTAAAAATCTTTAGTAGCATAGGTCTCTGATTATCTAGAATACATTTTATAAAATAGTAATAGTTTAAAGTTTCATAGAATCACTATTTTTATTTTGTTTAGAATTTATTTTGTCAAAAAAAGCATTCTTTTAAGAGGGGCAAAGATTGTTATTGCTGCCAATTAGGAAGGTAGTCATTCTAATCTTGGGTAATGTGTGATAATAAAACCTACTCAGGTTTTGGAAACAGACACAAGGTTTACTTAACAGAGGAGGTAAGGGTATGGTTCCAGAAGTGATGTCCTGCCAGGAAGAATGGTATCCTGAGAAAACAGGAAGGTACCAAATTTCAAAAATTGTGCTTGATTTATTGTGTTATTTTAAAAAGGAAGGGAAAACATGAATAAATAAAAAAACATTATATTGTCCAACTGGCATTTGTAATCACTAAACAACAACAATAACAACTGTATCCTTGCAAAGCAGTTTAAAAAAAAATGTGGTGATTTGCTGTTATCTAATCCCATTTCTTCTCTGTTTTAACTTTATAGAATATTGGAAAGGTATCCAGAGAGGCAGTATAGAAAAAGAAAATTTATTTTGGGTTATACATTTGAAACCACTATATATTGGTTCTATCCTGAGAATGCTTAAGTAGCATTCTCACTAGATCACACTTCTTTACATGTCATTTCTGTCATGGTGTCTAGAGGAGAATTGGAATCTAGAACTGAATTCTAACCCTTAATGAAAATTCTTTCAAGATTTACTTTTCTCATCTGTAGAAGGGCCTCACTGATATATACTCCAGCTACTTCACGGGACTACTGAGAGAAACAAACATAATGAATATGAAGCAATAATTTATAGTTCTGTCAGTGGACATATCACTTGTTGTGGTCATATCTCCATAGCAGCATATTTGTAAATAGTAAGCAGTCAAAGGGTGCTCATCTGTTACAAATCTCTGTTATTTAATTTTTACAATGACTTAGTTATGTACATATTAAAATCACCTGAAAATGATAACAATAGTATCAATTTAAGGATTAAAAGAGACGTGATTATAAAGGGCATATTCTTTTTATATCATAATTTGACTTCTAAGTTACAGGTTAATCTGTGCAAACTCAGTAAAGAATAGTAATTTTCTTGGAAATATACAATTGTGGTTTTGCTTTGTATTTTTTCTTGTTATTTTCTTGGTTAAGCCACTACATCGAGCCTGTTAGCATACTGGAAATTACATCTGCAAGAAATAGAATCAGTTTTGTAATCTTAAAATATATTTAAATGTAAATTATTCCCTTTTGGAAAGTAATTTTATAATATTATTACAAATATATGTTTTGGTAATTTTCAGAAATATTTGGCTGTGGTATTTAAGTGCATAATAGTAACAGAGTGTAGCAGGTGGGCGTAATAAGAGCCAACTCACTTTCAAAAAGTCTTGCACGTACACAACTGTGTCTGAATTGCAGGGATAAGAAACAAATAAGGAACTCTGCCTTGTTGTGAATAAGCTTGAAATATTTTGGAAATAAGTTTCTACAATTCTTTTTCATGATTATAGATATGATATACCATATTAAAAAACTACTTCCGTATTTTTCTAATGCTTTTTTTCGGTTTATCTTTAGAATTTAAACACAAATAATTATTTTCCCTAATAAATAAACTATGGCAAATCAAATTCTCTGAGAATTCTCAAACTACTGTCTGAGACTATCATAATCATGCAGTCCATTCAATTCAGTTGATTCATCTGAGCTACTATATGGGTTATGTGTATTTGTGACCAACATGATTTTAAGAGCCTATTTCTCTTTAGAACAAGCTAGAGCATGTCACATTAGATCAGGACTCTTAATTCCTTGGTCTGCATGCAACTTCAGAACCTCCAGAATGGAAATAAGATAATGCATTTTTCCTATTTATGGCAAATTTAAAAGGGAAAAAAAGTTAGCTGAATTTCTCATACTAAAATGGAGTATTCCAAATATAATTATCAAAACAATATCTTTCTGTTAATTTAAGAGACCAAAAGAAATTTAGCCCTGATTTTTTTAACACTTGATGCAAGTAGTAAAACCAAGTTATCAAGGATCTCTAGGTGGAAAGTAGATAATATAAACATTTTAAAGTAACTGTTTTAAGCATACACTAGGTAAAAGAGCCCAACTATCTCTTGATGTAGGTCCAGATGGAAAGTATGAGTATTCTGATGCCTCTCTCCTGGTGCTAGGATTCCTTGAGTTTAGGTCTTAGACATTACAAATTCATCCTCCGAGTGAGCAAAAGTCCAGAAATTCAGAGATGTATTTGGTTGTTCTGTGGATGCCATATGCACTTCATTCCAGATTTTAATATTTGTGCCTTTTTTGTGTGCTAATTTCATTAGCCTGAGGTTATTTCCAGTACCTATTTTCTATAATCCTTCTTTTTAAAGATTTGATTATTTTGTTCAAAAAAAGACTGCAAATTTCCTATTGCTTAAATGCTGAGTACATTCTCACTTATTCATTCCAAGAAGAGATGACTACTTTAGAAAAGTCAGATTGCTAATTAGAAAAGAAAGAGGAAGAAAAGAGGGCAAGAGGATGGGAGAGAGGAAGGAAGTGAGCTTGAAAAAAAGCATTCTTAAATCCCTTGAAGAGCTTCTGTCTCCATCTGATAGGACACATCAGTGTTTTATAGAGGGCAGAGCTGATGTTCTCTTTCAGACTAGCCTCTTTATTGGAAACAAATACCTGATGCTTATTGTTTATTTTCTCATCTGTAAGATAGGGGAATAACATTGTATCCATTTAGACGTTTTCAATGTGAGTCAGTTTTTGAGGGTGATGATAGATTTGCTAATATTCTTAATACTAAAATTTACCAAAAAATACATTTGTTACAATTTAAGAAAAACAAACTAACAGGAAAAAAAATATTTTGGGAACAGGGGAGGAATCAAGGAAGTAGCTGCCTTCAGCTTTTACTTTCTTTTAGATTTTGTTTCATGCTTTCAACATTGGAAGATTATTCTGTGTAAGAAAATGGTTCTGGAAGCAGTCCAGGACCATAAATATATATTTTTTAAAGTTCTGTATAACTGGCTATGTGACTTTGTGCAAGCTATTTAGTTTCTCCAGGCTTCAAATTTCCATTATGTAGAATAGGATGTTATCATGAACTTTAAGGCAGTGTGACTTCCAGTTTTAAACCTATGCTTCTTGAAAATAATTGAACCATAGATGTGATGAAATTAGTGATGTATGCATGTGTGTGTGTATGTGTGTACATGCACATATGACTTTTTAAATTGTAACGCAATTTACATACTATAAAATTCACTTTTAAGGTGAACAGTTAAGAGGATTTTAGTATATTGTCAAGACTATGCAACCATTACCACTACCTAATTCCAGAGCATTTCCATCACTCAAAAAGAAACTCCATGCCCCTTAGCAGCCACTTCCATTCTTCCATTCCCCAAGTCCCTGATAACCACTAACTTACCTTCTGACTCAATGCATTTGCCTATTCAGGACATTTATATAATGAGATCATACAATATGTAGCTTTTCTGTATGGCTTGTCACTTAACAAGATGCTTTACTATTATAATATCTGTTAGTGCTTTATTTGATTTGATTTTGATGCTGAATAATATTCTACTGTATGAATCTCTTACATTTTATTTATCTAGTCGATGGTTGATGGATATTTGTGTTGTTTCAACATTTTGGCTGTTAGGAGTGAAGCCACTATAAACATTCATGAGCAAGTTTTTGTGTAAACATGTTTTAAGTTATCTAGAATATATACCTAAGAGTGTTTTGCTGGGCCATATAATAACTCTATATTTGAGGACCCGCTGGACTATTTTCTGAAGCAGCTGTGTCATTTTGCATTCTAATCAGCAATTTATAGATATCACATTTTCTTTAGGGAATGTCCACTTTTGGCACTTCTATTCAACATTATATTAGAAGTTTTATCCAGGACAATTAGTTAAGAAAAATAAATGACATACAAATATACAAATTGTAAAGGAAGAAATAAAACTATTTGTACTTGCAGATTGTATTATCTTGTATATAGAACAGCTTAAAGAACACACAGTTCATCAAGTTTGTAAGATACAAGACTGATATACAAAAATCAGTTGTCTTTCTATAAAACAGCAATACTGACTTCAAAATTGAACCTAAAAAAGAAGCCCACTACAGGAGTATTCATCAGTGATAGTATTTTTAAGGACATGTTTCTAACAGAAAGCATAAACAAAGAATGTTAGTTATCAATTTGGAAATAGTAGTTATGTTAACTTTTGAGAGCTGAAGTGAAGACTTAGAGATAGCACTTGACCAAAGCCACAGTTGTTTTAGCTTCTCTGTTGTATACACTTATATTTAGCACAGTGCTGGGTGCACAGTAGATTTATTATGGTGGAACTGTGAAACACAGAATTTTACTTTGCAGCTGTTCTCTGTGTTGAATATGGTGGCCTCCTGTTCCCTTGACCATATTTCCTGATTGGCACATTTCCAACCATTTCAGAACAACAGTCCAATTTCCAGGACTGATCCTTTATGATTAAAAAAAAAAATGGACCAGAAAGATAGATACTCAGAACAGTTGAGCAAAACATGTAAATAGAGAATTCTCATCTGTAGTGTTTTCTGAAAGGAATGTCACAAGTTACTTTTGAAGTGGAGAAATAGTGGAAGTTTTCTACTATAAAAACAAACCTTTTTTATGTCTAAAAAGTTTTTCACTGTCCCCAGTGAATATCGTAAATCAGCTCTAAGCCACTGAGAGTTTGGAGCAAGATTGATAGTTTAAGTTATCAGTTGTTTTAAATGTCATTTAAGATTTAGTTTTATTTAAAGCAGGAAATAATTAGAAAAAAATAATTCATAAAAAGACTCGATACTTATGAATTTGAAGTCACTTTTCTCTTCAGGATTAAAGAAAGAATAAAAATGTTTTGGTGTATGGTATATAAAGTTTTCACCTAAATTATTCCACAGATTTTGTGCATATGATAAAGCAATAGTAAAAGGCTACCATATATTGGTTGTTAATGTTACACCAGGCATATTGCAAATCTACATATAAACAGGATTTCACAACTTATTGACTTTATTGACATTTTGGTTTGGGTAATTTTTTGTTGTGGAGGCTTTTCAGAAGGGTGTTTGGCCTCTAACCAATTTAACCATGTTACTAAAAGTATATTATCAGCATTGCTTTGCTTTAAGAACTAATGCTGAAAGAAGGCCTGAGTTTCTGTGGCAAAAACAGTCACTGTCTAACATTGTTTTTCAACAAGTGTATTTCATCTATTTTGCTAATTCAGATCTTGCCAGGCAAATCTCTGGCTCTCCTCCCCCAATCTATACATAACTGTCTGAGAAGGCTATAGATTTCATTTTATTTACTCAATAATTTGCCCCTCAAATAATTATCACTTCTGTTTTCTGGATTCTGTTCTAAGCACTAGAACAGAATGAAGTATTGCCTTTTCTATAAAAATGGTCTTGGGAAATGTAAAAGGCAGTCTCTGTCACATCCATCCGATGGAATTTCAAATCTCAACTCAGCCATTATCTTGTTATTTGGCTATAAACAGTTTGCTTAAGTTCTCTGTGTTGTTTTCTCTTATATGAATATACTGCAGTAAAAGTTCCTGCCTCATGGCATTGTTGCAGTAGATGAGGTAATCTGTGCAAACCATATAGCATCTCTCTAGCCTGTAGGGTAAATGTGCCCTGAATGATATAAATTCTATTCTTGGCTCCTATAAGACAGTTCCAAAATAATAGCAATAAAAAGAAAACTATGCAAGAACTTCCAGTTTCACACCAAATGTCAAGTTAGGTTGGAAGAATGACCAGAGCAGCTATGGGGTTTCACAATGGGACTCAGCTCGTGTATGTATCACAACCCACCAGCACATCCACAGATGTACCAAGACCGCTAAAAAGGAGTGTACCTTCTGTTACTATTTAATGTGGTAGAAAACAGTCTGGGTTAAAGGGGGTGATATGTTTATCCAAATGCATCTTCTCTCTTTGAAGCTTTTCCTAAGATGCTAACCCTATTAATTACTTTCATCCTCGACACTTTTGGCATTTATCCTTAGACTTTATAAAATTCATTTCTTTTTAAATCAATTATTCTTAATATGTGTTGCCTCCCTAATTAAATTCGAAACTTGTAGGTGGGAAACTTACCTCCCTTTTTCTAGTAATGTATAGCACCTGGCACAGCATGGTTTATATAGTGGTATTAAATAATATGTGTTAATTGATTGGCCAAAAACAGTAATTTGGAAGATCAAAAGGTTGGGAGATGCTGACCTAGTCTTCCTTTGGTTGCTCTTGTTCTACAGCCAACAGTTATATTTATTTATGATGCTCTGACATAGCTTTAGGGAATATCTGAGGAGCTTTTGTACATGGTTTATTAATAAAATTCTGAAACTGGAGTATTTTCAACCTCACTTTTTAAAAAGCCTGCTTTAAAAATGTTCTCTTAAAGAAAGAACATGATTGCTAAGTAGATTATCACATTAAATGCTGTGTAACCACCAGTTACAGAGTTTAACTCACTTCTCTATAATTACTCTTTGAACTCCACTGAAGAGCTGTAACTGTACACTGCTGGTGGCAGTCAGGCCCAAACCTTGCCTCTCCTGTTTTTTATTTACTAATAGTTATGTGAACTATGATTTTCATCCTGTTCACAACATTTCCGGTATATAATTATTTGCAGCCCTCACTTTATTTTTTTTTTATTCTACGAGTAGTGACTCAGGTCAACTATGGATTTTAATACTATTTCCCTAACCAGACAATTATATAAGTGTGTGTGTGTATGTGTGTGTGTGTGTGTGTGTGTGTGTGAGAGAGAGAGAGAGAGAGAGAGAGAGAGAGAGAGAGAGAGAGGAGAGAAAACGAGCAAGAGAGAGACAGAGACAGACAGACAGAGACAGAGACAGAGAATATAAGTGGGAATCAGAGTAACATATCCTGGCACTGGCTTCTTCCCTTTGTGCTTTTCCCCCAGCTGTCTTAGCTCACTGGCTGCTCCCCACATGTGAGTGGCACTTGAGGCGGTCTTCATGGCTAAGTCTGTCTCCCATCTGAAAGTGCTGCACGCCACCCCCTCCAGGTCCCAGGAGCATGCTCACCCAGTCAGACGACATCAAATCTCTCATTTTTCAATGTTTGCTCTGGCAGTGAATCTTGGTTTTAGAAACTAAGGACTCTTCTTTCTGAAGAAACGCCTACTGTGTACTTGATTTATAGAAACTTCATCTCTTTCTTGGTTCCCAGTTTATGAATAACTGAAATTCAACCTCCAATCCAAGTCTTATGACTAAAGCCCTTTTGCCCAAGGTCTTTCTTCCTGCTTTCCTTCCTCTTCCTTTGTTCTCCTTGAATTCTGCCACTCTGTGTCTCTGTGTACCCTGTGTTATCTACTCTCCCATCCAGGTTTCCTTCCCAACACTGCTGGACCTTTCTTAAATATTTACTCCAGTCAAGTGCATCTCTCAAAGCCTCAGTTCTAAGATGTCCATGATGAGCTCCATAAGTGGCTGAATCAGCCCTGCATCACACACACTCTTTGTGGGTAGCATTTGAATCAATCAAAGTTTCCTTTGCGAGCTCTGCAGTATAAATTGTGTGTTGACAACAACATGTAGGTGGCTTGGGAATTGGAAGTCTCCACAAGGTGATCCATATAACCTCATTCCTCAAATGAACTGACTGAGTAGCTCTAAAGTAATGATACTAAATAAGAATTGAACAGTAGTGTTATGCTGTGTTTTTTGACTTCCATTTGGAAAAAGAAAACATATCATGAAATAAACATGATATAATGAGCATAAAGAGTGAGATCTAATGGTACAGAATTTTTATATTGGATACATATCATTTCTCCTCAAGGGGACGAAGAAATAACAAACTTCATTAAAATGAATGAAAGAATATTTTCGGCCTTCGTGTACCTGCATGTAAGGGATATGAGCTGAGGAGTTTCTAAATGGAATGCATACAAAGTATTGATCTAGCTATTAAAAGTTGTTTTTAATCAATTAATGTGTATAATTTGTTTTTAAGGTGGGGATTCTAATCTTTGAAAAATATACATTTTATTTTCATCCTACACACAATACCCCAGGTAATGACACTTGGCGTGACTCAAATTTGTTGGTTGAATACAGACATAAGATTTACTTGTCTTATTATAGCCAGGGTTTTTTTTCTCTATTTTATTTTTTAGAGTCCATGTGATATATGGTGTAATTGGTATGGTCCAATAATGTATAAAATACTTAGACATTTTGCTTCTAACATGTAAGCAAAGCTCCTAAACCAGCAAAATGGAAATGAGTTACATTTGACCACTTATTATATGCCTAGCAATTTGCTACATGCTTCTGAAATGTTATGTTGTAACAACCCTATAAAGATTTCAGTGCTCTCTTATTAGGAAGCTAAGACTCAAAGACATTTAGGAATTTGTTTAAGGTTATAATAATAAATCATTGGATCAGGATTTGAACTCTGTTCAGTGGATCTGGTGTCCACTATGGGTCCATGCCTACCCTATTCTACCTTCCATCAGAAAGTGGAAATTAATTATTAAACAAAAATCAAAGTTTGTCTATAAAATATCTCATTTGCCTGCCCTGTTCTTGCCAGGCACTGTTCATCTCTCAGTATTTTCTCCTACATAGTCATTGACCATTTAAGGATCACCTTCTGACCATATATAGATCTCTTTACTGGACACCTGATGGAGCTTAGGTGATGGTTCTCTCCTAGCAGCTTATTTTGATAGAAGGAAACTATTGCACTACAAAATAGTAATAAAAAATGGCAGAGTATGTCAAGTGAAAGGGTGGTGGTGAAGCTCCCTGTGATCTAGCACAAATAAGGAAAGATAGAAAATGATTCAAAGTAGAAACAACAGGAAGTGCTTTGAAGAAGTAATTTGAGGCCAGATTGGACAACCTGGCCTCATGCTGATCTATTATCTCACAATTAACTTTGAAACATGTTTCTGCACACTCATCAGAGTTACTTTGCTTTATGTTTTTAAAACTTTTTAATAGTTTTAATAGTTTAACTTTTTAATAGTTTAAACTAAGATAGGTTAAGTTTTTAATTTAATTTCCATCTCTCACTTCTAAAATACAAAGCCCATGATAGCATCAACCATTTATGACTTAGTCACCTGTATATCTCTAACTCCTACAACTGTTCTGGGTATGTAGTATGTTCTTAATTTTAAAAAGTGGTGGAATAGACATGGG
The DNA here is from genome assembly GCA_004027375.1 of Macroglossus sobrinus. Classification (NCBI taxonomy): domain Eukaryota; kingdom Metazoa; phylum Chordata; class Mammalia; order Chiroptera; family Pteropodidae; genus Macroglossus; species Macroglossus sobrinus. The sequence continues at coordinate 510,678 of PVKZ01000557.1, forward strand.
AGACAAAAACATTCTTCATTCTGCTTTCTAATTAAACAGCTCATGTTAAAGAGTTTTACATTGTTGGATCTCTTTTCAATAAATTATGATCTATTGTTACAAGCAATGGGTGTCCATTAGGTTTATTTTGTTGTAATATTTGTATGTGTTAAAAAAAATTTTGTCAGGGTCTCAGTTTTATTACATTCTTTTTATAAAACATTAATATAGGCCCTGTTTTACTATCCTAAAAAAAATCATAAATAAGATAATCTAGTAAGATAAGATAGATTACATAGGTTATATAGCACATGATTTTAAAACTCAGTTTAATTCCATATTGTTAATATAAAGAAGAAATATGAAGAAAGCTATTTTTATAAACTTCTGGGTATCTCAGTATGCAAATATTCAGGCATGTGAATAACAAGAGTCATAAAAGATGGTCAGATGCTTATACCTAAATGTAGAAGCTCCATGAAAAGGAAGCTTCATTTGCCACTGGTGGAGTTGTGTCATATTGGTGGCTCATACATACTATGAAAAGTGTTGCAGTCAGTGACTTTTTTTTTTCTTTTTTGAAATGGTGAACAACTCTTGGTAGATTTCCAAACCAATAAAGTTTATACTTTTCCAGGTTTGTATAATGGTTGCACTTTTTATTTCATAAAACAAAACAAAATAAAACAAAACAAACAGTGAACTATAAAAGTATGCAAAAAATATTTGATGTTCATTTTCTTAAAATTAGTTCTAGGTTCAGATAATTATAAACAGGTTATTTATCCAGATAGATAACTGGTGGGGAATTTCAAAGCTACATGGAGCATACTAACTATCTTTTGAATTGTAGGACATCTAGCACCTGGACCCCTATCCACCAAATATCAACCCAGTTCCCAACCCGCCCCACCCTTGAATCCTTGTGAAATCCACATATGCATACAAAATCACAAAATTTGTGCCTATGGAATAGTACTACCCTCTTTGAGAACCATTGCTCTAGACAAAGAGCTATAAAAATTTGATTTATTACTCTCTCACCTTCATTTTAGGTACTAATTTCTCTCCTCAATCAAATCCACTATCACCCTGATTGCCTTCAGTCAATCTTTCATTCCATCCCTTTTTAGTCCTCATGCTGTCCTCAAGGTGCACATCTCTGGAAATATCCTGGGTTTTGAGCCTAGCCTTTCTCAATCCTTATCTCAAGCTGCTGCCATTAAGTTATTTAATAAAATCTGATAAATTAACTCTCAGTGAACTAATACTGAAATATAGGAACTTCAAGCTTTACTTTATATTTTAACTTAGATCAGCACTAAGGTATCCTAGTTAAATTTCAGACCTTCACCACATAACTGTGAAAGAAATGTTCAATTATGTTTACTTTCCAAAGCCACTGTATAATTTTACTAACCATCTATTATAGACCAGAACTGTCAGGCCATGTAATATCTTGGAAACTCAGATGTTTCTTCTCTAAAATGGAAATGACAAAATTGAAATTTATCGTATCTGTGATTATTAAACAAGATATCTTCTGTATAAAACCATTAGCATAAGCGAAAGCACACGGTTGGTATTAGTGCTTATTGTTACCAAAAAGGATTACTTTGTAGCTTACTATAAATCTAAAGTTTTTCAATTAGGGGTGATTTGTGAGGGGAGAGATTGAGAAATTGCTACTGGCATTTAGTGGCAAGATGCCAGGAGTGAAACTTAGCATCTTACAAAAAATTATCCAGCCTAAAATGTCTACAGCAACAAAGGTGAAGAAACTCTGCTGTAAATATTTGGTCTTCATATATGTAGTCTTCAACTTATTGTTATTGTTTGCCTGTCATCTGCTTACTTTTATTTTTGAAGAGACGTTAACTCAGAAGTTAATTCAAATTCATATTCCCAATGACAGCCAGCCTGAATTGTCATGTATATTTTCTGAGAATCTAATGTGATAACAAAGTATATAATTTTACATGTTTATTAACATTCATCTTTTAATTTTTGTTACTGTCTTAAGGCCCATCTATTTTCCTTTTCCTTTCTGCATGTCTCTCTTATTTGAAGTGTTTACGAAGCTAATATTTTGACATTTTTAAAAAGATTTTTAGATTCCAGACAAGGATAAATCCAGTCACTTTCTTCTACCATCTTGGGAAAAGAAACTGTGAGTGGAAAAGTGCTGGGAGCATTTCTATATTGCTCTAAACATTAGGCCAGGAGATGTTTCCGATATTGTCATTCTGCTTAATACTTAAGGAACTAGCACTTGCATGCACATGCTTGTTCGAATTAATACCTTTGCATAAGGTAGCAAGATACCCAGTGCACGGTGCAAGCTTCAGTTGAATGGTTGTTTTCCCAGACTCTTTCTTGTTACATATACACTTTCAAGAGAAATAGATCAGATATATATAAATGATATCGAGAAAAGACTGTTTGTAGCTCTGGAACCACTCATCTATAGGAATATCTGACCTTAGAAATGCAAGGTTAGCAAACGTTAGTGCTGTGCAAATAAAAGCTCTCCTGGGAAGGTTTTATTTCAAGCTCCAGTTTTTCCAAGATGTCAGAGGGTTCTTTCCTTGCAGAAACAATGAGAATCTCTTAGGAGAATGAAGGCCCAAGTAGGAATGAAACCACACCATGTATTGTGCCCAGAAACGTGCTCAGAATCATGTTCCCCTTGGAAAACATGGCAAGATGTCTGGATTACACCAGAAAGGAGAGTAAGAATGATTTTTTTTCATTCTGGAGACAAAATGGAATTATCAGATCAGAACTGTGGCCTTTTATATACGTTATGTTTCCCAGTTTGATTTTTTTTTTTATGCAGAACTACATTAATGACTTTTTAAAAGATATGTTTCAGTATGAGTATGTATAAACTATTCAGCAAAGTCTATTTCTTGATGTCATTTTCTGACCCTTGGAAACATCAGAATTGAAATGAAAGGTAAGTGACTAAATTAGACACATTTAAAACCAAACACACTTTCATCTTGTTTGTTTAACTAAATCCCTATTTCAGTATTGTGTGTTTGAATGGTGAATTTTTCTATTTTCTTTTGACCCCATGTGCTATTTTGAAAATCAAGATATGTAATAGAACATATTTATATAGTTTTAATAATAAATTTTTAAGAGTGATAATAGTAAAGTGTTTTCAGATTCTTTCTAGCACAGTCCCAGGCACAAATCTGGTTATTAACAAAAGCTGGATCAATTAAGTGTGTTTATTACCTTGGGTGTATGGAACAAATCTAGCTTTCTTTTTCTGCTGCCTGGTTGTCAGTTTTTGCATCAGGTTTTCTTTGTGTAACCCAACAGCAGATTCAAAATCAGTGGATAAGCCATTATGAATTCATAGAAACAACTATTCAATAAACTCGGTTCTGGGAGCTCTCCAGGTGGAAGTGTGTCTTCTTTATTGTCCCTAATTGTAACTTATTTACTAGTTCTTACAAAAACAGAGCTCCAAATCTTCTTTATTTTAGTTTGGTGTCTTGAATGTGAAGCACAGAAAGCAAGTATTTGGCTCAATTAGTGACTGCCTGAAAAAGAGAGTTGTCTTTTGTGTGGCTGCTCTTAGGTTCAAAAGGAATCACTAATTCTTACTATTACCTTAGAAGCCTGGGGGATAAGATGTATCAGGTGCTCCCTGGGTCATCAGAATTATTCTTAATGCTATTGATTTCTGAACCAGCAAGATAGATTTCATTAAATCCAGAGGAAACCACGAACCTCAAAAAAACAAAAAAAAAAAACAGTTTGGAAATTGTTAACTTGCCCATCAATATTTGTAATTTTGATTTTCACTATTTTATTTCCTGGCATTACAAAATACAGTTATACAAAATTATTAGTCATCTATGGGATTTTATTTCTGCAATTGAAGAAAGAGCACTTATTATATTTTTTAATACTTTTGATTGTAATTGTGTTCTTTGCACAATTTAGTTGAAGTGTGTTTTTAATGGCTTATCATCTGGCCATTTCACTTGTAAAAGGTATCTAGGTATTAGTAATAATTATTGCATATAAATATTTATGAATAATACCTGATGTATTGTTGTGAAATTGTGGTATCTTTAAATTGCCATGGAATTGTTTCCTAATTCTTCCATAATAGATAATAATCATATGATGATTTTTTTAATGTCAATATTAAAATTTAAGTTGTACACACATGAAAGGGTAAAAGAAAACAAAAATTACCTCGGGAAATCTTTTAAAGTACACTTAGAGACAAAAGACTTTTATTTTTCACTAAAGAAAAATGTGGTATCTGAGCCATATGCATTATAATTATGTTCTGGGAAGTGTGTTTTGAAATAATATATTTTAAAATAAAATTGATAATTTGCCAGGATTACATGGGTTTTTAACTTATTTTGAGATAAGTGGATGTTTTATAAATGGCAAAGGAATATATATGGTGGGAACCATGTTATCTAAGTAAAACCAATATTTTTCAGATTACAGAAATCTGTCAAATTGATAGTGATGTAAAAACAAGGTTGTTTTTTCCTTTTCACTAACATGAAAAAATTTAGGAAGTACACTGTAAAGTAAATATTATAAGTGAAGATTTCACTAGAAATGGAGGGAAACGTCCTAGCTTTTTTTTGGATGTTTACTTATTCCTAAGCATTTGATGGAGGATCATTCTATTGGTCTCTAAGGAAATTTTATGACTTTGAATTTGTATTGATGGTTTTTAAGTTTTCAAAAGTACTAAGATAGACTCCACAATATAATCTAAGCACTATGATAAAATTTATTCTGCCTAGTATCTGTGTATCATGAATAGGTTTATTATCTTGTCTAGCATAAAGTATGGCACAAATGGTAGGCAAACAGTGGTTATGATGTTGAAATGAGCAACTGTAACAAGAGATTGTTATTTTGCTTGTTTCAGTTCTTTTGAATTGTTGAATTCTTAGTTTTAGAAACTATTTCTAAATTATTCAATAAAAATGTATTTATAAATAACAGTAGCTCTATATCTGAACTAAAGAAGTTGACAGGTGTCTTTGATTCATCTCTTTATTTACCAATTCACCAAATATATATTGAATACCTACTATCTAGCACAGGTTCTGTGCTAGATGCTAGAAATAGAATATATTGCTTATTTTCTTTAGCTATAAGTTACTTTGTTGATTTATATATTTAATTCCAAAAGTCGGCTCCAATGTCTATTATTTAAATTGATGTAAGACAAAAAAATGGGTTACTTTATTTTGGAAGAATTTTGGTTGCAAAGGAAAAAAAGGCATTGGAAAATTAAAGACCAACCATCACTCAGATAATCACTGTCCAGTAAGGGTTTGCCAGCAGAACAAGACTGCTTTTTAAAAATTAAATAGTATGTTCAAAAGCTGCCAGAAGAAATTCTGTAAGTAGGAAGCCATATATAGGAAAGTGATGAACTGTACAATTCTTTTTCAACCTTCTTTCCTGCTTGACAATTTAAGTAACATTCAGCAAAAGCGAGCATAATTTGGATTTTAATGGTTTTCAATGACTTCAGCACAAAGTTTTTAAAATCTTTATTACCTGATATTATTTCTGGTAGATATGACTTGTTATTTTTCAAAAATCAAATCAGAGGTATTTGATGTTGACATTTATTTTCCATATCCTTTTTTAAAGTATATCAAGGTGAATGTAATTTTAATCCTGCTTAAATCATCATACAAATTTGGTTGGTTTCCATGTAATTATTTATAAGTAAAAATTCCAATATAAAAATACACTAATGCAATGCAAGTCCCTGCTCTTCTATTGTCAAATGTGGGGGTCGTGGGGCAGTTTCCCCATACCCAGGACGAGGGTCCAGAATAGTCCAAAATAATCTATATGGCAGTGTGGACAAGGGGAAAACAACTCCGTTTCCCCTCTTAATTCTCTGGCTGGCCTAAGAAATAGAATGGCGTGAGAAGACAAACAGTAGAAAATAGCCAAATTTAATTCTATATGTGCACATGGGGTTCCATAAGAATATGGGACACAGGGACAAATCGGGCAGTTGAGATTTATATGACATCTTTAACTAAGAAGAAAAGATCGATTGTGGTTTGAACTTCAGAGGGAGGCAGGCATTTCACAAGGAGATAGAGAAGTAAATATTTGGTAAATAAATGTTTAACAGTGAGACACAGAAAGGACTTTGATTAAATGGGCCTTTCTGATCCCTCCCTATCACACCTAGTTCAAATTAAATTATAGTTATCCATATTGGTAGCTCTCTTCCCAGAGAAGGTCCTCTACCTAAAGATTTTTAGGCAGTTACAGGGAAGATCAAAGATTCTCCTTGTGTCTTTTGTTCCTAAAACTAATCAACTTAAAATAGTCAGTATCCTCCTAAAAGGCATACTTTGGAGTAGCGAACTCTGCTTCCCCTCAACAGCTTTTCTCAGTGTGTGTTCTGGGAACTGTATTAACAGGCTTCACTCACAGAATAATTTCTACAGAAATAAATTTGGGAATTACTGGATTGGACAAAGACATACAGTTTATTTATTGCGGGACATCTCAGCATCTTCAATTTGTAATTATGCACTGTGAATCTCTGAAAGAGAGCTGTAAGTATTCCAAACTTATTTGTCAAGAGCCTTGAAAATACCTTTTTTAGTAATAATGATCATAGTGAAATAATATACTCATGTTTATAATGTCATATGCCCTGCTTTCTAACGTATTCATCAAAGATTTCTTGAAAAACATCACTCATAACTAATGTACCTTGGGGCTGACTTTATGAAGTGCTTCCTTAAGATGGCTCCTATGCCGATCTGCTGTTTCTCACATTTTAAAATTACTAGATCAGCTCTGAGTGAGTTTTGTGCAGTTTGCATTCTCTGAGGTTATCCCAAAGTAGATCTATGTTTTAAGACTTCCAGGGGTCTTAAAACATAGAGCTGAAAAGAGAAGCAATTAATAGTAATAATAACAATAACAATACTTCACAAGTAAGTCTATGGCATTGTTTCTCAAAGTGTTTTCAAATATTGAGTGACTTGAATTTTACAACAGACCTATAAATTCAGTTTTTCATGGTTTTTCTAATTTATGTTAGGAGACAGAATAATTTAGAAATGTTCAGAAATTTGTCAAGTTTTCACATCAGGTATATATTCCCTTGTCTTTACCTGTTGTATAAATAATGATTTTCTAAGATAATTTTGTACATTGTACTACCAGAGAATAGGGATCAAGTTCAGGGGTCAGCAAACTATGGCTCAGGTTAGGCATACATACTGTGATCTATAATCATGTAGACTACTGAGCTAAAAATGACCCAATCCCTGTTTTGTTTTTTTAAATTAAGTTTTATTTGAACACAATCATACACATTTGTTTGCATATTGTTTGTGACTGCTTTCACATTACGATGGCAGAACTAAGTGGTTGCAACAGAGACCATATGGCCTGCAAATTCTAAAATATTCACTATCTGGGCCTGTATGGAAAAGTTGTCCAGCTCCTCATCACCTGAACTACAGGCTGTATGTAGATGTTAGAATGCTGTTTATAATGCATTGTTGTTAGTGTAAATAACATTCATTTGTTAATTTACACACATCCCTATGCATTAATTATGGGTTTTAGTACACTGCAGTGCTAGCTGAGCCTGAGTCCTCCAAGCATAGGGTTATTTAATTATTGCCACTAGAGGCTTTAATCAAATCCTCCTTATAGAAAACAAACAAATGATTAGCCTTTACATTGCAGGCATAAACAGGAATTTGACTCATGAATTTCCTAATTATACTGCACCATTTTGGAAATCAGTTGGTATTCAAATTCTTGCTGTTACTCTGTACACAATTTCCTTTCACAAGATAGAAGTATAGGATAAAAAAAAAAAAGGTTACTGTTAAATATGTTAGAATTAAAGTTGGGTTTAATTTAAACATTTTTTCCTATGTGCTCATACAGATTGATTAAAGGAAAGTAGGGAAGTAATTGAGTGTCTTATATATCAACTACATGATATACATTTTATATGACTTATTAATTTATTCTTATAATAATCCTATAAAGTAGATTTCATGATTTCCATTTAAAATATGAGGAAAATGAGGCCCATGATGTGAAATGATCTACCCATTGTCACATTCGAAAGTAGTTTATGATGAAGCCCAATGGGCTTCTTAATCTCTGGACCTAGCTATGAGTTCCTTCCACCATAACTTGTTGCCTCAGCCATTTTTGTAAACAGTGCCTAAAATGAATCTGTTCTTCTCAATTATTTTTCCAAGATGTGCTTTTAGTTGTCTATAACAATTGGCAAAATAAATACACATCCCTGGTTTTATAGAACTAGATTGTCCTGCTTACTGTTTTAGCCATGTGAAGAATAAATTCTAAAATAAGATCTGCAAGTGTGTGTGTGTGTGTGTGTGTGTGTGTGTGTGTGTGTGTTTTAATTCTATCTAAACAAACCCACCAAGCTCTGCATATTTTGAGTGTTAAAGCCAATTATGATTTTATGAGTTACAAGGTGGTTCTTAATTTCTCCTCCCCAATCACTTCCATCATTTATCAAAAATCAAATGCCAGAATTGTCCACAAATAAATTTTCTTAAGTTATTGTCTATAAAAAATTCCTTGGAAGAAATAGAAAGAATACCTACAAGAAAGAATTTCTTTTTTTTTTTTTTTTACTATCTTCTAATATGTTTTCAGTGTCTCTGCAGCACATATTATTTTTTGAAAGTTATTTCACATTGTATTTTTTTTTACCTTTTTGTGGAAGACTTATCTGGACTAGATCATGGGCCTCCTTTTATTTTACCATAGCTCCATAGAAGTCCTCACAGACAGGAATTTTTCTTGAGTTGATTGCTTCTCATTTAGATCTTTACAAGGCTTGTGGGATATTTTCTGGGACATTATTCTTGATGGGAAAAGTTACATGGAGGTTAGCTTTGGTTAGGCTTATAATTCATTCCAAGATTTTATAAAACATCCATTTTACAGGTTCCATTGTATGTTACTGGTCTAGAAAGCAGCATAGAAATGTTCTTAGTATATCTGGTTGTTAATGACACTTCTTTGTTAGCCTAACCATCCTGGGCCTTACTTTTTTCATCTGTAATGTGAAAATAAGATCATATGTAAACTCTAACTTTATTTGACACAGGCAAATATTTTAAATGTTTTGCTTGCAAAGTTTGAAATATCATTTCAGACTCTCTTTTTTATATTTATTTATTTATTTATTTTTGCGGGGTAGAGAGGTGCATTAGTTAATGCATTATTTTTTTTTTTTTATCAGTTTTTCAAACCTCTCAATACAGGAATTTGTTTGCAAGAAAATTAGAATTTCAGTTCCTTACTTAAAATTTACATGAAAAAATTTTTTTAGCCAAATTTGGATTATTACCCTTAATTAAGGAATATGCAGCTTTGTTTGGTTTGTTAGCTGAAGTCTGTTTTTTAACAACTTTGGTTGTTTTTGATACCATTCCTTTTGGAATTGCATTCAAAGTTGTGACCCAGAGGCTAAGGTTTTATCATGCATTAGGAAGGTGGGTCTTTGATTTGACTAATCTTTTACACAATATAGTATTCATTCCAGTTTTACAATTCTAAAACTAAATTTTCTAAACTAAATTACACTTAATTATTTATAAAAAGATAAATTTGGTTGGAATTTCAGGAGCCATAAATAGGAAGTAATTACATTTCCCAGGATGTTGTATTTAAAGCTAGGCCTTGTATAGTAATGCTTTCAAAAGAAACTCACTTAAAAATGTAATTGACTACTACATGATTCTATACAGTGGATGATTTAGTTATCTCTGCTGTCTGAGTTAACTACAGTATGAAAAATTATTCTAATCAGCCCACATGATTAGAACCAGAAGGTGTTTATCCCATTTACTAGATTAGCATCTCTAAAGGTGGTATAGAAGTGATTTTTTAAAAAGTTTATTTATATATTTATCATATGTAACTGATGTAGTTTCTTTGAATTGTTTTAATTGGATGGAACATTTTAATTTAGTAATTACACATCAGGTACTATGATGAGCAATTTGAGTGAAACCCGAGATTAATTGTTTGGACCAAAATGCAGAGAATGTCATTTTTAAATACTTCTCTGATTTTTAAAGTTTGTCAGGGTAAAATTGGAAGGAAAACTAAAAGTTACTTGAGATCATCTTAAAATGTCACTAGTCTAATTGTACTAAAGAGTCAGATCCCATCTGATACAAATATATGAATGTGACACATCTTATTATAATTAATAAATCATAAAATATTAAAGTTTTGAAAAATAAATGTGGTTATCATTTTATTAAAATAATTTAATTTACTAAAAATATTTGCTTCTATTGATATATTTCTATAAACATATCATGGAATATTAGATTAGATATATTTCTATAAACATCATAGAATATTAGAATATTATATCATGGAATATTAGTTAGGAAACAATGTTAGTACTGCAGAGATAGATTTTTAAAAAAGAAGTTCTATAAGAAGTCATTATTATAGTAGGATTGCCTGCATTTTGTTTTTTTCTTTAACTTAATAATAATTTGCTTCCTACAAATATATAGATAAGCCTTTAGGATACATGTGACTAATTGGAAATTTGTGAAATTTCCATAATATGGAGGAAAGAACATAGAACTTTGGGTCAGAAGACCTGATTTCTACTTTAGTCATTTAATTTTCATTTATTTTCTCATATTTATTGAATATTTACTAAGTTCCAGGCAATGTGCTAACAACCATATATAAAGTGATAAAGAAAATTGATATTATTTGCACCTCATTGGATTTTACTAGTTACTCTTTTCTTAAGTAATCTTGGCTACATCATTATGATAATTATATTACACAAAAGGCTTTGTGAATTTAAGTGACAATTATATTCTGCTGCATCACTATCTTCTTCATGATCATGATCATCATCATCGTTAGATCTCCTTGAGAAACAACAATCCATGGAGGAAACAGTTTGAAAACGCCTAATTAATGAATCTGCCTCAGAATGATATTTCAATTGAAATAAATACTAAAATCCTTTGATTAACTTTGTGCAAATAGAAATGTTTCCAGTTGTTAAAGTTCCCCACTTCCAATGTGAAAATATAATAACTAACGGCAGTATTGTGGCAAGTAAATTCTGCCTATGACAACAAATTTACTCATATTCATCCCATATTTTTGTTTTATAGAAGCTATGTAGGAAATTAAGATAGGAAATTAATTACTCGTTAAAACACATTTATTAAGCAACTCCTATACGTATACACCATGCTAGAAGCTGAACAAAGAGGAATATAAAAGGGCCCTGACAGCTCTTAAGCAACTTACAATTTGTATAGGGAAACATTAAGTATAATAATGTCATGACTAACATCATTAAACAGATACAATCTATACATAAAATGCTTTACAATCTGTCATTATTAAATAAATGTTTTTACAGTCTTTAACTGCTATGAGCTACAGCCTCTCTGTGAAGAAGTTAAACATTTAACAAATGAGAAAATTAAGGAAATGTTTAAAAAGTATCTTGATTCCTAAAACTTATTTGTGGTAGCAGAGCCTAGAGTTAGTGTCCTTCTAGGTTAGAAGGTCACTAACTCTGGCTCATTGTTTTTTCCAATTCCTTCTTCAGGGAGAATAAGATGAAACATGTATAGTGTTGCATATTGTCAGGAAATTCCTAGATTCTCCAAGGATTTCTGGCTTTTAAGAGATTCAATGTATTTGTTCATCTTGACAGCTCATTCGACTCATTTTTACTCTTTGAATATTTTCGTACATATTTACAAACTTTAAAGTGATCGATTCAATGACTTCTTTTAATAGGTCCATTTAAAATTATCAAGTTTATTGTCTCAAACTCCATCTAGAATAGGTCCCATACTATTCCAAGAGAAGCATATTAATTTAAAAAAATAAAATAAAAGATGAAGCTGCCTATTTGATATTTCAAAAAATAGTGACTTTTCTACACTTTTTCCATCATGTTTTCCCCATGGGTTGCTTATTACTTGCAACATAGCACATTTTAAACATGTTTACTTCAGATAGCTATAAGGCACTCATTTTCTAAGCTACCGGTACTACCACAAGCTGCATTTGTTAGGAGGTCTAAGCCATTCCACATACTGTACATATTGCAGTTGTTTTCTCATTTTTGTAATAGTATCAGAAATCGGTTCAGTTTTTATGGCATGTTTATTTTATGTACAAGTGAGTTTCACCGAGTAATACAAAATCTGAAATAGTTCAGACTGCTTCAACAAAGTACTATACACTGGATGGCTTATAAAAATGAGAAATGTATTCTGCATAGTCTAGAAGCTGAAAACTGAAGCCAGCATGGCCCAAGTTCAGTGAGAACTCCTTTCCAAGATGAAGACTGCCAGCTTCTCACGTCTTCTCATGATGGAGACCAGAGAGAGAAAGAAAACTCTCATGACTCTTGTAAGGGTGCTGATTTCATTCACGAGGGCTCCACTCCTGTTACATCATATAATCCTAATTACTTCTCAAAGTCCCTACCTCCTGAGGTCATCATATTGAGAAGTAGTGTTTCAACATGTGAATTTGGATGGTGGGGGTTGGGGGTGGGTAGACACAGACAGTCCATGACAGGTATTGAGTTAGGATGCTGATTTTGGTTTTACAACATAGGATTTCTTCTTTGGAGAAAGAGAAATATCTAGTTATGTCATATAATCTCTTTCAAACCACTTTAACACTGGGGGCTGGGCTGAAGTATCAGAGGACGTCAGTACCCTTTGGAAATCATCTGTACTTTTTGGTACTTAAATTACTTACCAGATAACAGCTCATTGGGATATCTAGATTTAATGTTCTTCATTAAGATATCGAAACTATAAATATAGATAATTTTTGTTTCCATTCTTAAATTACCTCACTTCCATCACTATGTAAAAGTGAAGATTGGATGTCACCAATCATGAAGGGGGGCACTTTTGTATAATAAATGGATAATGTTTAATTTTAGGAGCAGGCTTACATTCTTTACATACTGAAAGAAGACTTAGCAGGTCTACAATAAATTGTTATTGTACATCTTATTCATTTGTTATGTGAAATGTTAGTCCATCATTTCATCTCCTTTTTTTTTTTTGCTGTTACTATTTCACAATTTATGCTTCCATACTCAGAGCTATTTTTCATTTTTCTGCTTATATTTTTTATTTCCCTACACAATGGTGCATTTGTTATCATGCAATAGTGTTTTAGCAGGATCTTGGACTTTTGTAGAATTAACTATACACATTTGAGCTGTTCCTTTTATCCTTTTATACTTCCTTTTCTCTGGTGTATTTTAGGGTCACCGAAATTTTGATCCTTTTACTTGCCTATTTGGTTTATTTCTCTATACTGTATTACTCTGTAAGAGGCCTATGTTATAGAAAGGAAGTCTTTGACTTATTATACTGTAAGAGCACTTATTGTATGAGATTGTAGGATGGGGTACTTTTTACTAGTTTGAAAATTAATGTTATTGAAATATTTTATATAAAAAAATTGTCACAGATGTACAGATAAAATCTCTGGCAGTTAATATTAAATAACAATGGATAATACTGAGAAAATTGGGAAGAAATTAAGATTAAGATTTTATAATGCTTTAATTTACTTAAAAATCAAAACATGTTTAGCATTTTCTCGTTATCTGTGAGTTTTAAAGGAAGAATGTATGATGAAAATGGTAAAAATTGTCCACAGTTTGAATTATTTAAAGACATTTTAGCATAAAGACAGAAAATTTTTTATTAGGGTTATTCCCAATTTTTTAAATTTGATATTAAAATGGAAATATTACACAGTTCTCTACAGTGCATTAGATAACCATATCTAATCTAAACTTAGGTTTTTTTTTAAAAACATCATTGTAAATTTTAATTGTTTCCTTTTGTGAATAAAAGTAGCAAGGAACATTTACATTATATGAACAGCTTTATATTAAAAGATATTGCCAAAGAAGTGGTAATTTAAAAATTTTAACCTGCCCAATAGAACTTTCTGCAGTGATGGAAATTTTTATTATCTGTGATGTCCTATCTGCTAGCCAGTGGCCACATGTGGCTATTTAAAATATGGAATTTGGTTAATACAACTTAGGAACTAAATTTTTAATTTTATTAAATTTTAATTGAAAGTTAATTAGTAATATGTCTGGTGGCTAAGATAGTGCAGTTAGAAAATTCTTCTTTTCTCTTTCAATATGGACAAACATAAAATTAAGAAAGGGAAAGATAGAGAAATTTAGAATTTATTTAATACTTATTATTAATAGATAAATATCTTTCCAGTATTACACTTAACCCAATGAAGAATGTGGGAGTTAGGGGTGCTGACCCCTTCTGCAGTCACAATCTAAGTATTACTTTTGACTCCCCCCAAACTAAACTACTAATAACCTGTCAACCTTAGTAACATAAACAATCAATTATCATTTAATTTGTGTTTCATATATATTGCATTCTATATTCCTACAATAAAGTAAGCTAAAGGAAAAATGCTATTAAGAAAATTATAAAAAATAGAAAATGCATTTACAGTATTTAATGAAAAGAATTCACAAATAGGTGGACCTGTACAGTTCAAACCTGTGTTCAAGGATCAACTGTAGAAGAAAATAATTTTTATTGAGAAAAATATCAAAGTATGAATTTGTTCATGAAAGCAAGTACTACATGGGTATACATGCATGCGTGTGTCAAAGAGTGACACACATGCTTGTTTTGATGTTTAGGACGGAGTTTATGGATTGAAGTGGTTACAATATCATTATATTGCCACAAATTTTAAAACAACATATAATGAATTATAACTTGATGAGATTATTTTGAAAATTAAATCTTCAGCTTGGAACTTGTTTTGGGGAAAAGAATGTATACTTTCAGTATTCAGAAAGCAATTCATACAAACGTCAAAAAATAATTAATTGTATCATATTCATATTATTCTATTTTTAGAAGTATAAAAAGAGCTGCTTTGATGATGGAGTTAACACTTTAATATACTTTAAAAGAGTCCACAAAAGAAATTTCTCTATCTTTCAGCATGTTTTCTTAAGCGGTGAATGAACATTTCAGGAAAACATATGACAGGGAATTATAAGTCTTCCTTAAAAGCTTATATTTGTGGTAATTTGGTTTTATGGATCAGTAAATCAACAGATAAAGGATATATTATTAAATGTTCTGGCTCACTCTTCAACATGGGCTTGCATTCATATGAGCCTAATTAAGTATTAGATATTAACCCAAACTTCTACATGTATGAACTCTTCAAAAATTTAGAACTGGTTATACCTATGAACAAACTATTTTGTTCTTAGCCTGTAATGTAAAACATTTTTATTTTAAAAATAAAATAGAAGTTTGGATGTGTATTTAATTTAATTTTTCTTTCTACTTGTTTATTGGTTCAAATTTTTAAAGATTAGAACTTGCTGCTCAGTTACCAGGAGATTCACCATACAGCATTATGTAAAAAATAGTAAAAGTAATATTTTCATCAGATTTGCATTTTATAACTAAAATGAAAGAGTAAATACACTTTATATGGAAAATTTATATTATTTTGCCTAACCTTCCAAATATTTGACTTGGAATAAAATTGTCTTCTTGGTTTAGTTATTTTAAAAAGGAAACAATTCAATACGCTGCGAATAAAATGAACATTTTTCTTTACATTTTAAAGACAACAAGAAATTTGTGGAATAATTCTTTCTTTGTGGAATAATTCTTTCATTAGTAAATGTGTTTACCTATGGACATTTCTAGTGGTTAAAATATCCATAGGTAAGTACATTTACTAATGTGAACCTGATTTTTGCTGTTAAAGTAGGGCAAAGATTTTCTAAGCTTATATTTTTTTGGAAATAATTTATCCTAATACTACAGGGAAAAAGAATGTTGTGGTATATTTGTTCTCAGTAAAGGAAATTAATAGTATTAATTTTTTCTTTGACTTCATAGACAACACATAAGTGCAATTAAGAAAAATATTTTTTCTAAAATAGTTCTGTATATTTTCATCAGAATCAAATCATATGTACAGTCTTACTCTTTTTGTATTACCTTTAAAAAAAAGTATTGATAATACACTTTGGTAATAATTCCAGGTATATAACACAGCCTTAGTAGACTTTCCAGCATTACTGTATATTGTCCAAATTCTTCATGTTCATTTGATTTTTAAAACAGTCTTTGAAATCTATACAAACTTGAGCAAGAAACCTTAAAACATACTTTCTAGACATTCAAATCTTTTAGTTTCTATTTGGGTATCTTGAGGAAGTCATTCAACCACTGTAATGAGATAACATAAGGATTATATAAGATAATGTTCATGAAAGTCCATTTAAAATGGCAAGGCTGCTCAAGTATTAGTATATTATTTTTTATTCTTGTTTCTCTTGAACGTTTAGAACAAGTTACTTGAGATCTTTGTAAAACATTTTATGAAAATTACACTTACTCTGTTTTCTGCTTTCCAATAATTGATTCTAAAGAATGAAATAATGTTTTGGATTAACTTGATATCACTGCATTATATTTAGCTGGCAAAGGATAGAAAAGTTTCTAGGAAAACCACCAACATACAAATGTTCAATTTAACCATATTAAATTACTAATATTTGACCAATTTTTATCTGAAAACAGTGATTTCTTATGTTTCAACTTCAACTGTTATTGGACTAAATGATTTCAGTCTTTGGAGAAGCAGAGCAATTCTTCATGACTATCTTCTATTGAAATGTCCTACACTGAAAAAGATTATTAGGTAGTTGGTTCATTATAGGTAACATATTAGTCAATTCTTAGAGACTCCTGGAAAATTTTAACATGCTATGCAATTTATTTAGGAAAAAAAATCTCCAAAACAATCAATCAACCAACCAACCAACCAACCAACCAGTCCAATTCCTTTAAAATGATTTTCAGTGACTTCTATAAACCTTTAAAATTACAATAACTATAAATTATAAAAATATGTAAATATCTTGAGCTTTAAACACTAAAGAAAATGAAAAAACTAAAATTTATGAAGAACTAAAAGATCTTTTTAATATTTTATGCATTTTTTCTTATAGATTATTTGTTAGCATGTGCAAAAATTATATTGAATTAAACCTAACGTTTAATAAATTATCTTTTTTTGAAATAAAATTTTGTTTTTGTATATAAGAATATATATTCAATAATATTGGCAGGTCAGTTTTATATTGTATGAATAATTTTCTATTTAGTATAGTCTAATGTATTATGCTCTAAATTTAAGACTTCTTTTTACAGTATGCTTTACTTAGTCATATTTTTGTGCAATGTTCCCTTAATTTAATGACAAAATATGTTTGCTTTTTATCAGAGCTCTTAAACAGATTTGATTTGGACCAATCTGAGAACCTAAGTATAGATAAATAAAATCAAAAGTATTTGAAAGTTTATGAAAAATCTCTGTAATAAAATGATTTGTGAAAAAAAAGGTGTAAATCTAGCATAAATTAGACAGTTCTTTCAAATGAAGGGCCATCAGTGTCCTTTAGCAGAAGTTCACCTATTCTCCATTTTAATGTTGGAGAACATAGGACACTTTGCAGAATATTCTCTGTTAGTATCACACAGACCAGAAGATGTCTCATTTATTTGTTCATCTGAAAGTCAGTGGCCTATCCACATAACCATTGGAAGGGATGAAATCTTGAATAAGCAGTCAGGGGCGTTTTAAAATTTATTCTCTCAACTTCAATCCAAGAACTTTTCTGCTCTACTGTCTAAAATATAATGACTCCAAACTCTTAGAAAGGAAGCACTACTCAATTAAACCAGCTTTCTTTGGAGAGCTTTGTAGCAGTGATTTAACAATTTTTACAAAATAATGTTAAATGCACTGGTCCTTCCCTAAATCCACCTATTGAAATAAATATAAATGTTAACTCTCAAAGTTTGGTTGTAGGAAAGAATATAGACTATAAAAGCAAAGCAAAATCCTTGTAATAGTTTCTCATGAAAAGAAATTTTTAAATTGTATACAATATAGTTTATATGAGCCATTCAATATCTATTTTACTATATTGGCTAGTAACTATTAAATTCCATTAGGTCCATTGAACAACTTAAATACTTTAAGAATCTGCCATATAATTAGCCTTTCTTTCTTCTCTCCCTTAGATTTTTGCATTGAATGCCACAGACGTCTTTGTAATTAAATTGGCACTCATGTAAAGCAGAAACACAGGCAGTCTTCAGCTTATGAAAGTGCTATTCCAAAAGTTCTTTGAATAAAAAAGTTTAAACTGGTATCGTCGCATTTTCCTATGGCAACAACATTGTAAGGCAAAACAAACTTCTCAAACCACTTTACAAAAGGACTCATTAATTCCATAGTATACTTGAATCATAGTATTATACAAAAAATATAATCAGACATTGCCCATCATGTTCCTAGGGAAATGTTTTTATTGTTTCAAGTGAGATGTCAGTAATAACTTTCTGTTGCAAGTTGATTTAGAAATACCACTCCTTTTACTTCTGAATAGTGAAGAGAGTAGGAAAGAAAAAAAAAATAGTTACTCTCTTTGCCCTAGGACCAGGATTAGTAGGCTTGGTGGAGTGTCATTTAGGTGGATTTAAATTAAGTTTCAGAGGCCACCTGTTGAAAAGCATTTTAAAATTAGCGAGATTCCTTCCCAGGCTTTTTCTTTGCTGCCTTAAGCCTCCATAATGGACCTTTTCTGCTTCATTTTCCGGTGAACCTTCTCTTGGTTCTGGCCAGCATTTCTCTTCCTTTTGCTGACTACTACACAAATCCACATTCTCAATGATTTTCTCCATTTCCCAGTCCTAGAAACATTTCCAGACTATTGAGATATTCTAAAGGCTCTCACTGCTAACACCAAAAGAAAAATAAAATAAAACAAAGCTCCATCCTATGCCAGCATGGGACCAGACTATGCTTTACTGGCTTTTAATCTCCAAAATCAGAGGTAATGTCTTGAAAGGTAATGCGAAAGGCTAGAAAAAAGAGGACAGCAGCTAGCAAATTCAGTGTATGTAAGAAGAAAACCGCTGCTTATTTTGCATTTCTCCTTCTGCTGGCTAGTACTGCCACCGATTTTGCTAATATGTACCCCACCTTGGAGGGCATAGATCTGGGTTGGATAGCCACCTGCCATAGTGGCAGTTTTGATGGAGGAGAGGGAGAGCCAACGGTATGAAGGGAGCCAGTTACAGGCAACTAACAGAGAAGGAAGGAACCAAAGAGAAGGAAAGCTCAAGTAGCAACAAATTTTTGGCCAATTTTTAATGTAAAATATAGCACATAAGTTGATTACTGCTTCTACATTTAGATGAACCCTTTTATATTACTAAACTTAAAAACTGATAATATAAAAAGGAGTTATTTGTGATATTCTATTCCAGACTTTATCCACTGATTGTGATTACATTTCTGATTTTCTTTGTATTTAAACAAGCACATTCGTTTGCTTACTCATTTTTCTAGAAATATGTAATTAAGATTATGTGCAAAAAAATATTGTCATGATAGATTAAAGTAACTGTCCTGGCATTCTTATAGGCTGGAGGCCAAAGAAAAAGTTTTTATGGAGATACTCTTTAGAAGTAATTTTAAAACATACAATGTAACAGTCTGCAGCTTCCCTGCATGTCAGTGCACCACCGTCATTCATAGCATGATTGATATTCTGGTGCCTAATTTCCATCGTCAATAGAGAAGCATATCTTATCTGAAAGAAAAATAAAAGTTAAGGTATATTTTTCATAGTTTTGTATTCATTATTTTCACAATTAAAAGGGAGAAAAAGACTGTGATCTTTGTAAGTGGCATGGTAATTATAATAAAATTGATTATTAAGAGACTCACTTTATATATATAGCATAATTAGGTGAACAGAATTAAGAAGTCAGGGTTTTAAGCATTCCAAATGCTTTCCCCTAACATGACAATTTCAGCACTTCTCCCTGTTGCTGTTCAAAACCAAATTAGTATTTGATTGCATAAGAAGCTACAGAGAAAGTAATAGTTGATGTGATGAGAAAAAAAAAAAAAAGCTGTTCTTTTTAAACTGAATATTCTTTGTGTTGTCCAAAAGCCAAGCAGAAAGGAAAGAGAAAAGGAAAAATACCTGGAGAATGATTGTAAACACTAGAGCTACATCCAAATTCTGAAATAATATGGGATCATCTTTAGGTTTTAAATGAACTAAAACCAACAAATGGATACTAAAGGAGTAGAATAGAATGAAACAAGTAAAGAGACTTTTTTATCCTATCATTTAATCTGAAAATATATGGAAACTCAAGGAATGTCTGTTCCAAGCCAGTTGTCTCCTTTTCTTCCTCCTCCTCCTCCTCCTCCTCCTCCTCCTCCTCCTCCTCTTCTTCTTCTTCTTCTTCTTTTTCTGCTGCTGCTGCTGCTGCTGCTGCTGCTGGGAGTTAATGTATAACTTTAGTACTTTGATTTTTTTTTAATCTAAATCTTCTGAGATAGACAATTTTTCAGAACTTGCTCAACTCAGAATTTGTTTGCATTTTGGACATGAATTGGATCTGTATACAAAGAGTCCCATCAGTCATGGTTTGCTTAAAGAATAAGAGCTCAGAAAGCTGCTAGAAGGACAGGTGGGATCAATGGCACCGACTGTGGCCCTGTACCTAAGTTAAAAGTGAAATGAGAACTTGTTTTTGGGAGAGCAAATTAATGACCCATATTTTATTAGCACAACTTTCTTTCCTAATATCTTTCTTAGCACATTTATAAAATTGGTGTCAAGCCTGGGCCTATTGTATTTTGTTAGGTTGTTTTTCATTTTTCTTTTTCTATTAGGCTTCCATAAAGCATATTACCAAAACCTCTTTCCGGGGTTGTACTACTCACAACCATATTTGCCAGTCTTTTGCTTATATAAATGAAATAGTGCTATAGTAATCGATAGACCTTCTCGGCACTTGACTCTCTTTTAACTCCCTGAATTTAGTATACTCTACATATTAAGTAATCTTGTTTAAAATAATATGGGGAATAGAATTTCAAAGGACAGTTAGTACAAAACCAAAGTGTATCTTAAATATTGAAAGAATCTAGAGTTTTGTATAATTTCAAACATAAAGCAGTAAAACAAAATTTTAATATTTGTGTCCATGTTAGGTCTGAGTTGTCATTGAAAAGTAACAAATTCAGTCTAATTCCTTATTTGGTAGCTTGGAAACCAAAACCAAACAATAAAGGAATATCACATACCAAATATTTCAATCATTTAAAAAATTTCTTTTGAAATCAACTCTTGAAAACCAAATAATTTGTGTAGATATTATTGTTCATATTTATCCACTAGCTGTTTTCTATTATATATTAAGAGCATATCAGTAAATATGCCTATGGTGATATTTCCATTTCCAGCTAATATTTTCAAACAAAAAAGACATTTTAAAATTCACTTTTAGTAACTTTAATCATTAAAAAATTTATTTGTTGAAACTTATGAAACGATTCATTTGTAGTTTTTCTCTCACGTTTCTATGTTTGCCGTTGTTTTGTTCTTTATAAAAACTTTTGATCAAATGACCACTTTATAAAAAGTGCTGCAAATTAAAGAATGAAAATAGAAATTTCAACGTGGATATACTTACCATTGGAAAAATTTTGATAAGTACAGAAACCTTGCTCTCACCCCAGTCTCAAAAATGGTTTTTTTCTTATATTCCCTACCTGAAGCTAACCCCTGTGTCTCAAATAGTTTTTGAATTATCTAGTAAGTACTAATGATAGTTTAAGTCCGTACCTTACATTGATTATATGTAGAAAATACATAAAAATACTTGTAAATATATATATATATATGTACACACACACATATGAAAATATATTTAAATAAATATATGAAAAAATAAATATAATATAACTGTATGGAAATATAAAAGAAAGTTTACCTAATACTGTCATGATCTTAACTCTATTTATAGTCACACCTGAAACTTAAGTACAAAGTGAATAAATCTTGATAAATTTTTTCTAATGGACAGCTCCCAAATGGACTTGTCTTTCAGTGATTACTTTTTCTACTTAACATTTTTAAAAGTTAGCATTTTAATAATTACAATGAATTATCATTTGCAATAAAATATGAACACTTTAAGCCAAATAAATTTTATATTCTAGTTGCATAAATTTATGTTACATTTCTTTAAGAAATTGAAGTAATAGAAATATTTAAAGGCCATAATAATAAATGGATTACCTATTTGGTAGAACTGTAATATCTTTAAGTGAGAGTTCATGGCTATTTGCAATGGACTTTCCTCCAAGTACGAATCAGATTTTTGAAAGAGGATTTTAGTTTTGTGTAAAATAAAATTGTAAAAGATTTAAAAATATTTGCCTGGAAAAACTATGCCAGCGACATGTAAGAATGACGTTTGCTTTACAGAGGACAGTGAAAGATTTTTAAACTCCTTGCTCAGCACACGGCAATATTACTGAAAT
Source organism: Macroglossus sobrinus (assembly GCA_004027375.1). NCBI lineage: Eukaryota > Metazoa > Chordata > Mammalia > Chiroptera > Pteropodidae > Macroglossus > Macroglossus sobrinus. Next base: position 533,196 of record PVKZ01000557.1, read on the forward strand.
TAAGTATCACATTTTTAAAATGTTGCCAGTGGGAAGGAACCTGCTTCCCGTGATTTTGTTTCCCCCTTTGAATGGTAGTAATGGAGCATTTGCATGATGTGTTTGGTGCCTTGCATGAGGAAGACATGCAAAGGCAAGGTCCAGTCTGCATGCTGCTTAATGAATGTTTTTCCTTTTCTCTCCCTCCTTGTCATGTGCTTTCAGAAGACAACAATGTGGAAGGTGGGTGCTTTTTACTTTATTTTCCCAACTCTCATTTATCTTTTATTTCTTAGTATTAATAGAGTACATCTCGAATTTAGACGGTAAGTTGAACTTCCTTCTGGGCATTTGTTGATTTCTGGATTGTGTATCACTTTTCATATAGAACACACGTGCTCTCAGCCCCATCGGTCCCAAATATATAAAACTCGTCCCACCTTAATTCCAACCCTTGATAGATTTCAGCATCCCATCTGAACCTTAGAATATGTGTTGCAGTGTTCTGTATGGAAAAATGATACAATCCTGCTTCTTTTATTTTAAATGAGAAAGAATATAGTGCATGATCTGTTATTTTTTTCTTAATCAAAATAGTGTCTTTTAAAGTTGTTTAGCATTACATCATCTCAAGCCCATTGGTTTAGTTTTAAATGATTTGATTTATAAAAAGAATGAAAAATAATGTAGTAACTATAAGCAAGAGGCATCAATTTAGATTAAAAAAATAAGCCTTTGTCCAGTGGAAATGAAAGAATACAGCACTCCAACATGATAACTGGTAAGTATATTTGTAATATTCTGTGTCTGTTAAATAAACTACAGTATTTTTTCAAGTTTATCTAAAATTATTTAAGAAATTTTGAGAAAGGTGTACTTGTTTTTTCTATGGAATCCAACGAACTAAACATATTCCATCATTCTTATCTTTAAAGCACTTAAATGCATTAATTAATATGCTGCCAAACAAATATTTTAAGGAAAAATATGTGAAAAGAACTAGATAGAGCAAAGAATTGTTTAAAGAAAATTGATATTCTATCGATTTATGTAATTACAGCATTAACAGTTATTGCATGAATAATTTACTGATATGTATATGTTTGAAGAAGCATTTAGCATATTTCACTGCAATACTTTGAAATAAAGACATTCTGTAAGAATAATGTACTCTTCTACAGAATGAGAGATTTCTTAGAAAAGGACTTTCCATTGAATATTATAGGTAAATAGCCAATAGAGCTACTGAGTTTTGACATTTCAAATAAAGAACAATTCATGATAATACGGGTTGATCAATAGCAAAGTTTATTATATTATTTGCCATTCTTTAGGGACAGTATAGCTGCTTAGGTACTGAATATTTCTATTCTGTTATTTAATACATAAAGTAGATTAAAACTTCAAAGAAATCATCAGTGATTGTCTTTCCAAGTGTTGGCTCTGTATAAGGCTTTTGTTTTTCTATAATTTTAATAGCATGTGAGTATGCACTTGATATTACCCTGAAGGTCAGACATCTTCCAAAATCAGTCTCATTTATATTGTTCATGAAAATTGAGATTGAAAGTTTTTTTTAAAATATGTTTGCAACTTTCTTTGCATTTCTTTAATCATTCTGTAAAGTTTCATGCTTTTGTTCTTTTCTCTTTAAATCCACTTACATTCTAAGGGATTTTAAAACCAGCATAATAAGCATGAGTAACTCTCTTCTCACATACACTCATCCCATGAAATATTTTTACAAGATTTTCAGAGGATAGGCCCTTATAAACTATTATAATAAAGTTTATTCAATCATAATTTTAACATCTCTATTTGTAACTTGACTTTGGCAATATAGTTGAGGTCTCTTAAAAATAGAAAATCTAGCATGAAGAATGTCTAGCATGAGTTGAATGTATTCATTTTTATCCCTACTAAGGTGGTATTAAAAACTGTTAGAGGTGTCTAATATATTTAATAAAAGTTAGATCTGATACAGAACTAATTCCCTGATTTAGTGTTTAAAAAATTATAAACTGTTATTAAGAAATATATATAGTAGTTTTAAAAGTGAAATTAAATGAAAAATTATATAACTTGGACAGATAAGCCACTATTCCTAAGCATGTAAAATATTATGAATCACCAACAGATCATAAACTTTCCAATTGGCTTGTGTGATTTTTTTTGGTTAAAATCACTTAGGAAATATAAAAAGAGGTTAGATTACAGAATCCTTAAACTCCTGTGTTGAATAATTTTCATATTGCGATTATATGATTATAATTGTATCTGCCCCACAGGGATGTTTAAAAATACCCCTAAACTTTGAAAAAAATAATACTGATTATTTCAGTATTGATGCATGTAATGCATAATGGTATGTTACTCAAATAAAGTCTCATATTTGAAATAATACTGGGCAATATAAATTTTCTTAAAATTGTATTGCTCTAATACTTTCTCATATTATTGAAATATACACAGATTGAGGAGTAGCTTTATTTTTGAATTTAAAATAAAGAACTAGGAACTATGTCAGTAAAAAGTATGTACTTAGTGAAAGAACTTTTTAAAGAATATTAGAAATATTCTTTAAAAAAGGAATGATCATCAATCTGGAGTTAATTGTCAAGCAAGAGATTATAAATAATTTAATAAAGGGAATTCAATATTCTTTTAGAAAACTTCCTTGATAAAATTATTTTTTATATTTATGTATATATTATATACTCATTTAAATTAACTCATAGCTTTGTATTTAAGTAACATTTAAATAAAATGCTGAATAAATAATTTTGTTCTTCATGGAAAATTATTTGAGCCTATTTACAGCTGATCCATTATTTCTTAAAAACATTCTGTAGTAAATTCTAACTTTACAACTGCATGTCTAATGATCTTTTTTTTGTATTTGAACAAGCTTAGTCAACTGCTACATGCCAGACAAGGAGACATTTCTGCATTATCATTTCAATGTGACTAAGGATTTTTTTAAATTTAATTTTGAAACTTCTCATTTTTTGACGAGGGGAAAAAGATCAGACCCAGCCCATATTTCAGGTATTCCTTTGAGTTTTTAAATATCTGATTTTATCACCAAAGAATGACAGGCCCTGTGGGGACAGTGTTCAAAACAGTCTCATCAAAGGGCATGAATGACAGATGCAATATTTAGGGGATTGGTTGGATTTTAAGTCATGCTCTTATGCTCTTGATTGTTCCAACTGATACATAGAAGAAGAAATACACAGTGCAGCATATGCCAGTGTTTAAATTGTAGTTCTATAACTCTTTGCCCCAAAGCATTCCAACCAGGGGTTGAAAGAATGCTTTTTGATTTGCCTCTGTGATACAGACATGTCTCATAGGAAAAACAATGTCTGTCACTGAACATTTTTTGTCACCGTGACAACCCTGCCTTCCCATGCTCCTTTGTTTATTGCTGACTGTGCTCTTGTTTCCCTTCAAGGTCTGGCGCACCTGATGATGGGCGACCAAGGTATGGGCTCTGTTCCTTTTCCACTCTGCTTTCAGTGTTTTCTTGTTTTGTAGCTGCTTTCAAACCATCAGTGCCAAGGCTGGGAAAATGCTTGCAAATTATCTGGCTGTGAATTAAATACATAACTTTTGTTTACATTTTTTCATGTATTTCTCTCGTCTTTATTTGATGGTTTGATTTTGGTTTGCTCCTTTGACTTGTATTTTATTGTTCATTCTTTGCACTATAATATTTACAAATAAATGAGACATAAAAACTCATAATTGAAAGTTTCCATACATTTATCAGCACATGCAGTTAAAGGTAGTTAAAGAAAAGAACCATCAGAAGTTAATATCTGAAAAAGGATATTCAGTTTAATCTATTGTACCAAAAAAAGTCCATTTTTCACCCATGCATGGCAGTTTGGAAACATGCAGACATCTTTGGCTTCTGGCTTCTAGAATGCTGAGTATAGTGTTCCACAGAATCAATATTTCTTTTACCTGTAGTCATTGTATATCTCCTTTTTGTGTAATTTTTAAAGCGAGCATGGGCTTTCCAGTTTCTTTGCATGTATTACCTTTACAAAGAGGCAAATTTCTTAACATGTACTTATTGTATCTCCATTTGTTTTCAAACTCTTATTTATAATTTTTTGTCTTGTAAGAGTAGCACATATACATATATTCATAATTCTTATTGTTGTTTCTCTCCTCTTATTCTCTTTGTATGGAAACCCTTTCTTCATGGAACCATTTCATCAAACCCATAGGTAAAAGTAAAGGTATTACATTATTTTATTTCTCCTTAATATCATCTGTATGAATTATAGTATGTCTAAGTTATTCGAATGTATTTAGACCTTTTGACATTTGTAATGGGCACTGGGAGGTAGGTATGAATGTAATGAATATTTTATGAATTTAAGGTAAGAAAAATCCATCAAAATGTTTCACTCTTTTTTTCTTGCTCTTTAGAGTGATTTGTTTCATGTCAGCTGCTTATATAATTAGTGTATTTAAAAATTAGGTACCGGTTTTGGTGTCAGCTTTTGCAGTATCATTCAATGGCAGTTAAATGATGAGCATAGTCACTGTGCATATGTCATCTTCAAACATTCAACTCTGGAGCATACCTGCCCTAGCTATTCTGCATTGGGATGTAAATCTGAGCATGTGCACATTGAAATGGTATTGCTATGGGCTCATCACCTTGTTGCCTGCTATATGTCATATATGCACATTAACTCCATGATAACCTGAAAAAGGCAGTATTGTGAAAGAGAGAAAAGAAGGAGTAAGAGAAGCCTGTTCTTTCTTCTGTGCATATACACTAACTTTGTTTTAAGAATGTTTTTGGTCTACTATACATCTCTGCATCGCTTGGTAAGTCAGGCATGTGTACTCTTTTGACAGCATCGGTGCCAAATTTAAAAGCATGTGCAATTCACCATTTAGAATCATTCACATTGTGTTTAGCGCTTTCATTAAAAGAAATATATGGTATGCAGTATGGTAATTTGTATACTTGCCTTTAAATTAAACATTTTAAACAGTGTGTTAGTGAATGTGTCCTTGGTCTTCAGTTTTTGGGGGTTTGGTTTTGGTTATTTTGAACACAGGATTGTGTTTTATCCTTGAATTCTCTGAAACTTTCTTATGCTCTGAATCTTAATCTGCCTAATTGGGACCAAAGCTCACAGTTCTGCTCCTTTATGTTTGTGTCATCTAAGAGGGAAACCTTTCTGCTTAAAAAACACCTGAACATGAGCCGGACCATAAGTAAGAAATGATATCAAAGTTTTAAAGGTATAAAATAGAGCTTTAGAAACAAATGTGTTTGGATACTTTGAGCTAATAAAAAGAACATATGATTGCAGTTTGTGTTTTGGTCAATCATTTTCAGTAATATAATTTTATCTCATTTTAAGCCTTCCAGCAACTGTGCAAATGACAGTCGGCATTGGCTCTTTTGGAGATTTTATTATTTGGGATAATTCTAGAACTTTTTTTTTTGAGGCCAAACTGATACCCACTTTTCTTTCTTAAGTGGGCATTTTCTACCATGTTCCTTAGTATAAGACTCAGAATGGAATAGTGGGAACTGTATTTAGATTTTACTAGCTGAATGGTTTATCTATATGAATTTGTATATGTTCATATATATGTCTATATATATGAATGTATATACACAAACTTTCTGAACAAGCGTGCACACACACACACACACACACACACACATATATATATATATATTTATATATATTCATTATGTTGTGAAAGGTAACTCTTAAAATGATTTTCTAATTAAATAACTAACCCTAAATAAGGAATAATTATTGTTTATACTTAGCTGATATTTGTTTCAGTGTAATTTATTTTAAGTGTCACTTAACTTCATTCAGTTTTACTGTCAGTCTTAAATGTTTTCTGTTGGCATGAGTGTCAAACATATTTTCACTTCAGTTTTCATCAAATTTTATTTCTCAATCGGCATAGCACTACAGAAGATAGGAATTTGATTTTTTCTTTATATTCTTCTTCTGTTAATAGAACCATGATGCTTTTTGATGATAAATGAGGAACAAAGATTTAAGATGAACTTGAGTATTTTGCAAATCAGAGTGGTCCCTTTATATTTTGGTTTATTAGATGTATATAAAGAAGAAATGTGATTTATGTCTTCTTAAATTGCATATCAATTCAACAAATCTGCATTCTAGAACAAAACTATGATCTTGACTACGACATGGTATCCACATTCAGAGTGTCAATATAATAAGGAAATAAACACATGTGGACAAGTTAGTGTAAATGACAGAATGGAAGTGCTATGAGATGGTAAAAAGTGATCTGCATCCAGAAAGGTAAAGATAGGATGAATCAGGGTCTCCCTTAGGTAGATATCTTTGCCTTGTGCCACCTCTTAGAGAAGTCAAAAAATGTCTAGCAACTTTACATTGTAGCTTCTTATCTCAGGTTAAAGTCTACTTATACGTAAAATAAGTGTTGACCTACTTAGTCTAAAATAACTGATTTGCATTGTAAATTCATGCCTTCTAAATCTTTCTATCACAATATACTCCTGGAGAGTTTTTCTTGATACAACTTTTCTCTTTAGGAGTAGTGAATCGAGACCCTCTGGAATGAATATCTGTGGATTAATATCTTTCTTTTTAGAATCCAGAAGCAAAATTAGATTCAAGAACATTATTGTTATCATTGTTATTTCTTCTGTATGAATCCTTCATATTTTCTAAATTTTAAAATGCCAGTGATAGACGAATGCATATCATTAAAATAATAATAATAATAAAAAACTCATCTAAAGAGAATATTCCTTCTGATAACCTCTTCCTCCAACTCCCCAGTCTTCTCTCTAGAGGTAAACACTGGTATCACTTTGTGGTGTATCCTTACAGAGTTAACGTGGACCCTTCCATATGCCCTAATTAATTTTTCTAGGTTTGGAAACTGAAAAACCCCTTATGTTTTGTACAAAAAACAGTTAAGTCAGCTGGAGACATGTTAAGGATCACTGTTGTATGCTGGCAGAATTCTAATGAGTGAAATGGAAGCTTTCTCACCCTTCCCATAGGCCACTGTGCCTTATATTTTCAATTGGTCATTCTATTTCAGACTCTACAGTTAATTATTTGGATTTGTTTTCTTGTTTTATAAATAAGGATATTTTGCTTTTAACTGGATACAGTTAGGAATAAACTTCATTTCAATAAAATATAGCTTTTTTTGCAGTGGCTGAAGAGATTATCTAGAGCAAACTTCACTTCTGCTGTTTGTGGCTATATGGATTCAAATGATCTTTGTGAAATTGTGGTTGCTTTTTTTTTTTTTAGGCTTAAAGTTTGTCAGCAGTATCATTAGGACCATAGAAAATGCTATCTTTGTTCTCCATTCTTTTTAGAATTTAGGTTTATCTATTTGTCTGGGAATTTAGTTGTTTTTTGTTTTTGTTTGTTTGTTTTCTGTGTATGTTTAACTGGTCATGCCATTCAATTGCTTTATTTGTTTATATTTTACTCTAATGGTTGTCTGAGAGGAATGAGTAACCATTTAAATATGGAAATGTTAAAGTAAGTTATACTGCAAATCCAGCTATCATGGCTGATTAATAGTTCAGGAACACAGGTTAATAATTGTCAGTTAAATGTTGGTGCTTTGTATTTTCCTTCATAGCAATGATCATAATTGCAATTGCATATTTATGTAAGTGATCATATATTTAATATCAATTTTTTCTAGTAGGCTGTAAGCTCTATGAGAGCAGAAAGGTTGTATTTTTGACCATTGTATTTCCAGATATTTTTCATACTGTATCTTGAATTTTCTCTTTTCCTGATTTAAGTATGTGTGTGGAGATAGGTGGCATATTGGAGGAGGTAGAGGTGAAGAAGATTATGAAGGGTTTGGAGTAAACAAAGTAGGTGGTAGAAAAGGAAGAGGAAACTTATTCAAATAACTAAAAAAGAATTATAGCAACAGATTACATGGAATCCTCTGTCTCTGTCTCTAAACTTTCTGTCACTTCCTATCATTCATATTTTTTTCCAAAGTTGCAGTACATCTTTTCAGTAAGGCATCATTCTCATATCATTTTAATGTGCCTTAGCATATGTACAGTAGTGGATCTGTAAGAAAATAAAGTCAATGAATTGTTGTATTTAAGGCCTTACAAAAATTTTAATGTGATTCACTGTCATAGTGGCAAATTATCAAATTTTATTTTTTAATTTTTACTATCTATGTGATAGCAGGTACAGGAATTTTCCTAAAATTCAGATCTGATGTTTTACTATTTTATGTGGTTTCCATGAGTTCTTTATTTTAAATCTCACTGTATCAACTATGATAATATGATAAGTCCTGTGTTTAAATGGGGTTTGGATTGTAAACTTTCAAAAAAGCCAAAATTTGAGTCTTATCTTGTGATATGAGTGTATTTGCTGTTCCTTGCTTTCATAAATTCTAACAGCATATTTGAAAAATAAATGTTCATTTTGCTGTTTCAAGTGAACATTTGTTTGATTATCCAAGTTTCTCATGTTACTAGAAGACCAAGGTATTACAATTGTCAAGCATATAATTACACATTTTATAAAAGCCTATATTTTATTGTTTAGTGAAAATGAAGGTCTTCAAATAGAATGATTTATAAAGAACATAAAAATACATTTTTCAAAACAATACCTAGATATAATGGACTCTACTACAACTAATTGATAAGCAATATCAAAGGTTATGTTGTAAAGCTGTATCTGTAATGTACCGTAACTAATATTCAATTATATTTATACTTAAGATAGACTAGATATTATTAATACTTAGAGAGGAGTAAAGCATTTAGTATTTTTATACTTTTTTTTATTTTCATGATTTTTGGTAGTCTTTCAACCTAGCATTGCTATAAACCTAATTTGTCTGTTACTTCCTATCACTAACATCATGATGCATATTTATTTTATAACTTTTGAGTACATTTGCTATGGTTTTTGATATAAAACTAATTTTGAAAATATGTTTCTCTTTAGTATGTCTTCTTATATCATATTTCCTCCCTTAGCTTCATAATATTAAGCATTCTGCATGTTTTAGAAACATCTGTGATATTGACGGAATCTTACTATATTGAAATGCCTGTATATGCAAATTAAGAAATGCTTTATTTTGGATTATCTATTATGACTCTACTGTTGCAGTACTGGATGTTCCTCATTCACTGCCACAGAATGGGAAAAGACCAGAATTTCACTACATAAAATTAGTCCTTAAAGATCTCCTTCCTCGATAGGATATATAGAGAGGACTATGTGACTATTTAGAAATGATATTTATTTTGCATTTCTTCTTTAGCCTTCATGGCCATCAACAAAAGTTACTTGAAGAGTAAATTTTTATGTTTTCTCTTGCTACGATTTAATCAATCTTGTCGTTATATTTATTACTAATAAAAGTCCCAGCTCCTTTGTATCTCTGCATTCTTGGCTCTGTGATGAGAAAAGTTCCACATATTTATACATTCTGTAAATAATGATGGCATTGAATAATTGATAAACTAAACAAGTGTCTTATTATACTTTTATTAGATTAATTTATCCTCAGAGAAGAGCATAGAAAAGACACTTGACAGTTGCCAATTTAAAGAATGAGGTGGTATAAGGATAAATTTAGATGCTTTACTTAAATAGATTATAAATAGAAAAACACTTAAATTATAGCATCCTGGATTTTAAAAAGATTTTTTCTCTACCAAAATAATGGTTTTATCCTTTTTATACATTTAAAAAATATTTTTGTGTATCCAGATTTAAAAAAATAATAGCATCAACAGATTTAGTCTGATTAAAAGGTATTTCTTAAATTTTGTTGGCCATTGATTTTAGAGAACAATGTAATTTCCCAGAATGCTTAGTTTATATAGTAAAGAAATTTGAATCTTTAGTTAGCATTATAGAATTTTGGAGTAGAGAAGAACATTACAAGTCATCTAGAAAAAAACTTTTGACACTCTGAAATATAAGGCATGATAGGGGTTATTGCTTATAATAATAGGCAAAACATTATGGAAATTTTGATCTAAAATAACTGTTATGGAATAACCGCCTTAAGAAGACTTTAAAGACTTTCATTCACTTACACGCCAATAATTATGAAACAGGATTTCACCCTCTTATTTTTACAAAATAAACTTAAAGGTAATGTGAAGGAAAACAACCGTAGAGTATTACATAGGATGCTTTTGCGTCTCTTTTTTAAGGTTTCATTTTTGATGAGTAAAACTCCACCTGTTAACATGTGAGCAGTATATATTGTGCGGTGGCCAATAGTACAAATAGTACAAAGAATTATTGGTACAATGAAGCATTAAAGATTGATTGTACTCAGTTGAATTTACTTAGATATTCCTGTAACTCTTCACACTTTCACATTTTTCTTACATACAATAATGAAGCTGAAATGGACTTGGCTCCCTTTTGGCTAAGTACTGCTCTTTGGATTAAAATTTATGGGGTGCAGGGAGCAGAAAAGTAAATAATTTCTCACAGACTGGAAGTACCATCCAAAGAAAACTTTGTTGTGAATTAATGTTTTGTCTTACTAATGAAAGAGTGATATATGAGTTGCACTTATACAAACCAGTTAGTCACCTGAAGACAAGATTTTCAAGGAAAAGCTAATTAGAGAGTTCATATTTTAGATAAATATCTTTCCTGGAAAAATAACATATGCTTTAAGATAATTATATAATTGGCTAATACCCTCACATCCTTCAAGATTTTGCTCAAATGGCACCTTCTCAAGAGACTTGTCATAAACATTGTATTTAAAACTATAATTTTCTCCTCTTCTGAACTTGCACACCCCAATATAGTTTCTGTCTCATAGCAATTATTTTAGCACACTGAAACTGTTTTTCACTTATCTTGTTTACTGTTATCTGTCTTTTTCCCACCAGAAAATAAGAGGGCAGAGATTTCTGCCCTGCCTTGATGTATCTCGAGGGCCCTTAGAACAGTGGCTGGCAGGTAATCAATAATTCTGTGTAATGACTGACTGACTGATTGGCTAAACAAGTTTATAAAACTTTCTTATAGAGCTTGCATTGGATATTATTTTTTCTTTTTCATAATATACTAATTTTCAAATTTTTCTTTTCTTTTTATATCAAGGTTATTCCTATGAAGAACAAATAAAATCAATAAAAAGAAAATTTTCTCCTTAAACTGGGAGTGAAAAGGACTCAGACTTGCCTCTTTTGATCTTTCTTGTTTCCTGCTCAATTTAGGTGGTTTCAGAGAATTTGGAAGGGATTTGAAAATCACTCCAACAAGTGATGGTCACGCACATCCTTTTAATTGCTCTAACATTCAGTCTTAAAGAAATATTTCTTTAAAGAAACAGTAATTTATCTCACTATGTCTCTCTGTGTATGTAGGTAACAGGAAGAGGCTCCTGGAAGTTTGGTTTCTAAATAGCATATGACTTTCGGGCAGTATCTTTTGGCTGTGACTTAAAGAAAGTTTCAAAGAATGAAGTGGATCCAATGTACTTTATGTTCATGTAGTTTATCTTGTGTTTCTAACATTAAAAGAAATAGATTAAATCATCTCAGGTCCTCCAATAGTTGTATACATCCTAAGGGCCTTTGACTTTTTCCTAGTCCAGGGATAAATGATCATATGTTTGACTAAGTGATTTATCATATAGTACAGGTCTCCAGCCAGCTGTCTGATGCCTTGGAACCTGTGCTGAAGAACTACAATGGTTGAAAATCTCTGAATTATAATCCAGCCACAAAAAGGTAGATGATAGACAGATAGATAGATAGATGATAGATAGATAGATAAATAGATAGATGGATAGATGATAGATAGGTAATGAGAATGGTTTCATTCAATCTTAGTCATTAATACTGAAATCACATATGCTATTTTTCTTTATGTGCAACTGTGACACAGTGTAAAATCATAGCTATTCAGAATGAATGTTTGCAAGTTTTTTACATTAAGAAATATAAACATGTATATAATAATAGTTACTTTTTTTCAGGGCATGTCTTTATACATTTGAATAATATCTGCTTATACTAAATGTGCATTCCACTAAATGCAGTTTTTCCTTTTCTGCTTGCTTTGTTTGCCTATAAATTGCCATGTGCTTCTAACCACATGATAGCTCATTCAGAATAGTAGAAGCCAAAGTAATCTTCAGAAATTATTAGTATTTACTTTTATTATTACATAGCTCAGATATAGACCAGATAATAAGACTATTGAGTTAATAAATAATTCAGGAAATAAAAATGACTCATGTTTTATATGAAGTTTCTAAGCACTATTTTATTTTTTGGCCTGAATTACCTGGTCAACTAACCCAATTTTTCATTTTATTTTCTGTACTTACCATTATAAGTCAATAGACATGGAGAAAATTAAATTGCTCCATTCAAAGAAACAATCAAATTTAGATTGGGCTAAAATGCTGCCAGAAGGATGGAAATCCATGAATTTATCAACTGTGATTTCAGTTCACAAGTGAATACTTGTTCCCAAAGTAACCATAGGTTTTTGCAGATTGCTAGTGGAAAAATATGCCAGAAATCTTCTGCTAGACTTAGTGAACAGATATTTTTCATGTTATGCTGACTTAAAGGAATTACGTGATAGCATGTTATGGCTGTCTTTCTAGTGATTCTCTAAATAAAAGCATATGTTATTTGTCGATCAGCAGAGCATACATTTTAAATTGCTTCCCTAGCAGTGAGGTTGGATTTGCACTAACACATCTGTATTTGCTGTGACCATTGTCATTCTTTGTGAGGCAACAAGGTGAAATGATGAGTCATTCAATGCGATGGAAAGAGGGGAAAGCTAATTGGTCCAAAAGAAATCCAAAACTTAGACTGACAAACAGGAAGACAATTTGACTTGGAAATTTGCCCTCTCATTGTTCATAAGGAATAACATAATGACCTATTAGGCTAAGTCACTGTTTCTTTTTCATTCAACTACTTCAAATATGTCATTTCCTAATTAGAATCTCTTATATGAATGAGGACTGTTGTGTTTAAGTGAGGCTGGTCAAATAGCTTACTTCTCTGCTGGAACACCTGAACAGTCTCTTGGCCACAACAAACCTTGACCTTTTTACCATTGTTCTGACCCACTGGTTCTCAGGTTCACTGCCCAGCCCTCTTCTACCCCTAACCACCTGGGCACATTTAAAAAATTCCAATTTGATTTTAAATAATTTTATTCAATAGGTATATGGTGGATTGGAATCCTGTATATAAAAAAAGAAAAGAAAAAGAAAAAGAAAAAAGAACTCTCAACCCTGCCATAAGCTTCTAAAGCACAGCTATTTTGTGGGGAGTAATACCAACTCAGAGAATTGGATTTTGCCCTCTAAGAGTTGTTCCTTTGTTCTTTTTTTTCCAGGTGCATTTAGAACTTGACAATTCCATCCTCATTATTCTGCATTGAAAGATTTATTATTAATAAAAATAATTATCTTGCTTTAAGAGAAGTTAGTTCATTATGAAAAGACTGAGAAAGAAGATGTGATTACTCAGTTAAGGCCTGCCTTTTACCTTCAAAACTAAAGAGTTGGTTTTCAAACTAGTAAAAATGTCACAGGGCTCTTCCAAACCTTGTGGTAAAGGTCATCAAAACTTTCATTGTGTAGAATTCAGATGTGTGATATAAAAAAAGAAAAAAAATTAAACTAAATATGCAACAACGTTTAAACTTGTACATGATGTCCACCCATGGATTCTTTGTAATGTATTTTAAGATCATTGTCCATATTAGACTATAGTAAAGAGATCCAGACAAAGGGGAGGAGCTGAACAACACATACTGAGCTCACATAAAACAAAAAAATCTCACAATTATATCTCTATACAATGGGAAAAAGATAATTATAATGAGTTTTTTTTTTTCTGGAGATTATGGTGAGAGAGGCATTAAGTAAAACAAGGACTATGTCATTTCTACAAAGGTCATCCTTTAGGGATTAGAAATTTGTTCCCTAGAGTCTATTAAAAAAGAAGCGGTGATGTTCTTATGAGGCATTTTAGAAATAACAGGTACAGGCATAGAAATTATATGAAGATATAAGAGTTTTTAAAAATCTACAGAAGGAAATGGTTATAAGAATGATGAGAGTAAAAGAAGAAGCAGGAAGAGGAATGCTAAAGGTGAGAAAGTCAACTTCTGGACAGGGGCTGGGAAGAAATGATCATGCAGTTACTGTGACAGCATGACATTATTTTTACTGGTAGAAAAGATGGAAGGAGTTACAATAACAGCCTCAGAGGGCAACTTCAGGAACTCGTAAAGCTCTATACATAAATGGTTACATATTTCATGTGATTTGGGGGAACACCAGAAAGCTTCCCCTGGCCTAAGATAAATCTCTTAGTAGCCCTGTACTGTTGCAAAAAAATAATAAAATAAAATAGCATACAGTATTTGAAAGTGATCTATGCTTTTAATTGTAAGTCAAATGTAGTTTGTTGATAGTGATTAAAATAAAATTAATTTTCAAGGAAAACAAAAGATAACTTAAAATCACAGAGTACATGAAAGAAAGATTTTTTTAAAAGATCAGACATTCTTTGTATACATATTTTAAAGGCTCATTGAGTCACAGATGTTGAGAAAAAAAAGGAAGGTGAGAGAGGGAGGAACAGAGGGAAGAAGTAGAAACTGAAATATGTTTTGTGTGTGTGTGGTATATTCATTTCATTTTATAGTAACTTTTATTAAAAAAAAAAACATATTTGAAGTGAGCCTAAGAGTGCTGATCAAGAAATAATTTGTCATCTTTTGGCCTCTAAATAACAAAGACATTTTCCTTTATTTTTAAATTTTTTTATTTAGACTATTAAGATTGTGTGAAACATAAACTAGTTTTAGCATAAATCAAATGTCTTTTGTTCTAGATGGTACAATAAGAAAAAGCTCAGCTTACTTTTGACTTGTTTTGCTTAATTGCTTTTCTATATTAAAAGAGAATACACAACAGGAGGGTAGGGGGTGGGGGTTGGTGGGGAGGTAGATGGGGTAAAGGGGGTCAAATATGTGGTGACAGAAATAAATCTAACTATGAGAGGTGAACACACAGTGCAAATACATATATGCCTTACTGTTAAAGTGTACAGCTGAAACTTACTGGATTTAGTTAACCAATGTTATCATAAAAGTAATTAATTAATTAATTAATTTAAAAAAGCATATACAATGAAAAAATTGTAACTTTTTCCTTGAATTTCTTTTTGGAATATATTTTGGAGAGTTACAAATTACATAGAAGTTATGAAAGTGATACTTATGAGAGAGTAAATGAAGCTTGGCAGGGGATGGGGAAATTATTCATGTAACTTGGTAGGTGTGTTAATACTTTGGACCTAGAGATAATATTTAGTTAAAAATAATTTACTAGGAGCCAGAAAGTATGTGGCAATGTGTCTTAAACCAAGATAATTGTAAAATTCACTAAAATCAGAGAAGTACAGTAATTAAATTGGAAGAGAACTTAATAGAATAATAAATTTGACTAGACGTTAGAAGTCTCTTAGCCCAAATGCCTGCTCAACAAACTTTTCTGGTAATTCTGTGATGGGTAACTATCCACACTGATTACCTGTGCAGAGGAGGGTGTACTTCCTACCTCACAAAGTAACCATCTTTTTAAGAAAGGATTTTAGTTATTAAAGAGTTTTTTTCTTTACTTTAATCAAAATCTGCCTCACGAAACTATTGCCAATTAGCCATCTGTATATTGTTATTGTTGCTTCCTAAGATATTTATTGAATTTCTCCACTGTGCTGTGCCTGGTGTTTTCAATTATCTGGACTTAAACACAGTCTGTTAAATTTCTCATCCACATGTAAAAAATAATTTCTATAAATACATCCCTCACTCTCACACCCAATTCTTTTCCTAATTTTATATCTTCAGTTTCTAAAACTGAAACCATTTTTCACAGTGTTGAAATCCTTTTCATATCTTTCTTGGCCATCTCCTCCTGGTCTGGATGTACTCTAAAGGTCAGGTTATCTCTTAAAGTCAAGTCCAGAATTAATCACAGTACCCTAATTAAATGAGAAGAGCACAGTAAAATGGAAACTCTCTATTTCTGGAAATAATGACATCTACATTAAAGTTTGTGTGTGTGTGTGTGTGTGTGTGTGTGTGTGTGTTGTATGTGTTTTTGTGTTAGTGTATGTGTGTGTTTGGTCAGTTTGTCATTTGTTAAGTCACTAAATTTTTAGTCATTTGAAACCTAAGTTTTTGCACATGAACTGCTTATAACTCAGCCTTTCCATTCCCCACTCAACAGTTACTATTATGAGCTACTTCAAAGCATGAAACATTTCTATTCAATTTAATCTCCAGTTGTTAAAAAAATAAATATCTACTCAGTGACCTATGTAGGTGGCTAGAAATACAAAAACAAATAAGACATGGAATGAGGCCAGGTAACTGTGTTAGAGAGATTTATAGCTCAATAGTTGGTAAACATGTTTTTGCATGTAAGTCCTATCAACAGTTAAAGCTTTAGGATAGAAATTATTTAGAAAGATTAACATTCCTTATTAGCTGAATCTTCTAGAATGATTAGGTGTTCACTAGATTGACATGGTTGGATAGTGTATTTGTTTTCTGTCAATGCCATAACAAGTCTCATATATATAACATCTTAACACAAGTTTATTATCTTACAGTTTTCTAGGTCAGATGTCCAATGTGGGTCTCACTGGGCTAAACTCAATGTGCCAGCAGAGCAGTGTTTGTTTCTGGAGTGTCTAGGAGTAAATCAGCTTCCTCTCTTTTCCAGCTTTTTAAGACTTGATAAAAGCTACAGTTATGATCTCTTTCCTCTGTTTCCAAAGCAAACAGTCTTGAATGTCTTTGACCATTCTTCTTAGTCACATTTCACTCAGACTCTTCTTTTTTCTTTTACATTTATAAGGAGTTTGTGATTACACCTGGCCCACCTAGATAATTCATGATATTCTCCATATCCCAAATTTAATTATATCTGCAACCTTAATTTCTTTTGCCATGAAACCCAACATATTCACACGTTCTGGGGATTAGGATGTGGATATCTTTAAAGTGCCATTATTTCTATATACTATAGGTAGACATATTAAAGCAGAAAAATGTAAGTAAAGTTATGGTACTATGATAGAGAAGTGATAATTCTAAGAACTGAAAGCTATTGAACATAAATGGAATAAGATCCAACTAGAGAAACCAATAAGGGTCAAGATGATGAAAAGCCTCAAGGAACAAGACACAATTTGCTTTTTAGAAACATTACTCAGGCAAAACAACAACAAAAACAAAACCCCAAAACACCAGATATGAGGAGTGCAAAACTAAAGATAAGAAAACAGCAAAGCAACTATGGCTTATACTTTTAGATAGCATCAGCAATGGAGAAGACTGAAGAGATTTGCTACATCCTAAGGAGTTGGGTTTAACAAGACTCATTGATTAAATGTAGGAGTGAGGACAAGACTAGAGTCATGACTGACTCTTAGTTTTTCATCATAAGTCTGTGGATGAATGGTGGTGTCATTCATGAAATCAGTATGGAATAAGGAAGACACAGGATGGAGAGGAGATGGAGGGAAAAATATCCAGATCTCCATTTTAATTCATGGATAAAACCAGGCAACAATTTGGAATCTTGACATATAATGCCATTCTTTTGCCATCTGCAAATATGATTTACATCCACTTTTTTTTTCTAAGTGGATAAAAATGTGGTACAAAATAAAGTCATCAAGATGCTGTTGGGGACTTGCACTTTTATAACCACTATTACATCAATCTGAATTCTATGTATAATATCATTCAACCAGTTTGACTCTGTCCTATTAGCCAGATAATATTTCTGTATATATTTCAAAATCTACCTTAAAAATGTTAGTCATGTGCCTTGCTTAAATACTTAATATATTCTGTCAAAATCATGACTCAGTATTGGGAAAGTAATTTGTATTCAGTAGTGATAAATATTTAAGTAATTAATTCACTAGATCTTTCACTTCAATAAATACACTTATCTGGTGCACTCTGTGTGTAAGGTTGTAAAGCCTTTGTAAATCATAAATACGACATAAACCAAAGATTAATTCTTACTAGAATGAAGAAAGTTCCTGGAAGAAATTATAGGTGAACTGGAAGAGGTGAGAAGTGAGAATAGATTTACCAGGGAAGGGAGTGCCTGGAAGAAAGAATAACATGATAAAAACAAAACAAAATAAAACACACAAAAAACACTGAAACGGCATCATTCTGACAATGATATGATGGGATTAAAACACTGGGATTAAAACACAGTTTTAGCTAGAAGAGAGGTTTAGAATCAAGGACTGGTAGCATTCCGGTCCATGGCTGTAGTTATTTTTAATGGAAGTTGAATGCCGTAGGGCAGGATATGGACTTATAGGCTCACAGTCACTGTAACTCCTTAATTTGCCATAACCAGAATCAAACATTATTTCTTACTTGGTGCCTTATATACTGGTTTATGACCCTAGATTTAGAAACTTATTTTGCACTCAATATACTTACAATGTGTGTGTATGGAGGGAGTATCATTATTAGAAACCAACTTTAGAAAGATATCTTAATGGTAGAATAGATTGTAGTTTTGAAGAAAGATGTGATCATTAGAGAAAAATAAATGAGTTAAGAGGTTGTAAAAACAGTTTATGTAAAAGGAAATGGACCCTGAACTATTATGATGATAATTGGAAATGAAAGGAGGAATCAACTGTGAAAAACTAGATTAAAAACTCCTTTAGGGCAATGTCTGGATGGGTCTTGTTCTTTTCATGGTGGTTAATATGGGGCGAGACATAACGTAGATGCTCAATAAATGAGTGAAGACATTAGAGAAATTGAATTGGATGTGAGAGGTGAAAGGAAATAATAAGATAACTTTAAAGCTAGAATATGAATACCTAGAAGGGTCATACTTCTGAAAGAGTCTATGAGAGGGTAAATTTCATCTTAGATAAAGTTCAGTAAAGACATCTGGGGAGACACATTCAACAACAGATGAAAATATGGCCCTCATGATAGAGATTATAATTAAAAGAGAATATGAAAATATTTAACTTGGAGGTCATGGTTTATTTTAACTCGCCCAGCAAAAACTTATGTATCAAGATAAAATGTGAATTAGGAACAGTAAAAAAAAAAGTTAAATCATTTAGTACAGATCCATTGTTTTATGGATGAAGAAACTGAAATACAAAGAAATGTTTGTTTTGCCTAAGGCTATTCAACAAACAAAGGGAAGACTTGATCTTAGAAGGTGAAAGGATTTTCTTTGAATATGTTACTTCAGTGTCTCCTACTTCCCACCAAAAATTTCCACACCTACTCAATCTTTAATTATAAAAAAGACATTTAAAATTATTTTATGTTGCCAACTCTGAAGTTTGACTCGTTTGTAAAAATCAGGTATAGACTGTTTAATTCTTACAGACAGCTTTTCCTTTTCAAGACCTAGTATAGAGTGGCATTGAAAAAAAGCCTGACTTGTCTCATTTGTTGAGTCAAATTGTGATAATGAAACAAATTGTATTTTTCAGTTCTAAAATTTAAAGACTTGTATAAAGTCATTGGATTTAAAGTGGTGTTTTGTAAAGCCTGAAGGCTCTATGTAGGCCTCAGGACCACCACTGGGAGTTAGGAGCACAGAGGGGAGGACTTAAGAGTGCCTGCCCTCATTCCAACAGATTACCATGGACTTTTATCTGTTTTTATACTGAAACTTTTTCAGGA
Source organism: Macroglossus sobrinus (assembly GCA_004027375.1). Classification (NCBI taxonomy): domain Eukaryota; kingdom Metazoa; phylum Chordata; class Mammalia; order Chiroptera; family Pteropodidae; genus Macroglossus; species Macroglossus sobrinus. Next base: position 552,977 of record PVKZ01000557.1, read on the forward strand.
TAAAGAAAGAGTCTCTTATTTTAAAAATAGTTGAAAACTACTACTAGAGGTTATTAATCTCAGGGCTATGGCCAGTATTTTGTATTGTTTCCTTTTGAGTTTATTGATTACATTAAAACATTCAAAATCCTGCTGCTTCATGAGTAAATCATACATATTCCATATTACCCGTAAAGGTACTATGGAGCCACTTAGCCCTGTGGTGAGCAACACCTATGGCCTTAGGCAGCACAGCTCCCTTAGCTTAAGGCCATATTAAGGGGACATGTTTCTAGGTTTTCACAACTAAATGTAAGGCTTTCCACTGAGAGGAGTTGGAAGTGGACTTTAAGATGTTCTTTTCTAGAATCAATTAAAAATGTTTTCATGTACCTTTCCCCATTTCTATTTTTTTTTCATTGCTATTTGTAACCCAAGTTTTAATTTGTGTTATAATTTACAGAATGGTTATTCAGAGGCCCATAAAATATATTAGGAGGTGCTACTTTGCCTGTAGGACAGTTAACTCAATGCAAAGTTATTACTCAAAGCTTTGTTTGAATTGGATTAATGACTTTCTAACATTAGATTGAGTTAAATGTCATTATGTTTTAGATTAAATAACTGTTATTTTGGTCAATAGCACTAAGTCAGAGATAGTTAAAATTTTAGTTTGGTGTGGTCTGGGTGGTGATTCCATAGAAAGCAGACAGCATAAACAAAGAAGAGATTTAGAAGGGCCCCCAAACTAATTCCAGTATCTTTTTTATTTTATTTTATTTTATTTTTAAGTTTTAGCCCTGTCTAAATTAAAAAAAAAAAAAACAACTTTATTCTTCTCATTTATCTCATCCCTATAAAATAATAAATTGGTACCAGGTGGGAATATATGCTCTATCTTATATAAAGTGACATGCTAATTTTCCATTTTCTCAGGAGCTGTTTTTTATTTATAAATACTTGTTTATGATTTGTAAAAACAGTTCTCCCACTCACTTATCCTCCTCTTATCTTCTTCAAAGAATACCAGTCCTGGTGGTTCTAACTGAGGAATTGAGGTAAAGTTATAGAGTAATACATTAAATTAATGCATTAATTTGACATCTTATAAAAGCTCTCTGAGATAAAGAGGAAATGCTATTTGATTCCTTTTTGGTGGATGAGAAAACATAAGCAAGATGGTAACTTTTCCAAATCACACGGTAATGGCAAAGCCCTTAAAGGATGAGTTCCCAGATATTTACTCTTTCAGAGAAGAGCTGGGGTGTGGAGCAGTGTGGGATACAGTGAGGGTTGAGGATTTAGAGAATCAGGAACCATTAGGCATTTATAAGTTCAGGATTGTTCAACTTGTTATTTGGAAACTCATCCTTGTCTCTTGGGGGGAAACTGAGATTCAAAAATGATGAGTTCCTCTTCATGGTCATGGATACGTGTTATTTCCTTTATTTGTATTGCTAAGTTCTCCCTTTATAACATGCATGTTACTCTTGATTGTCTAATTCTCTAATTACTTTGTGACTAGGTACTTTTTTTACATCAAAAATTCTTTACCAGTATCTTTCATATCTCTTAGTCATTATATATATTTTAAAATACCTTCGGTGTGCTTAATATAATACATCATTTATATCTCCCGTGACATCTAATACACTGCTATAGTTGGTGTTCAAAAGCCCTTGCTGATTGCTTTGATGTGGAAGGCTTTAGAAAGCTGACATTTACGCTTCTTAAACTGCAATTTATATATTTGACTTAATTCTGCCAGATATCAAAGGTTCTATAACGTCACCTACATGGGGTTATGTCAAGCAAAAATGTTGTAAACAAGAACATAAAAGTGATTTGTGTGGTCTCCAGTCACCTTTTTTCCCCAGCCTTTCTACAGATTTCTTTAACACATCCTGCAAAATATTAGAAAAAAAAAAGAAGCTTAGCATCTCTTCAAAGAAGACTTTGATATACTTTTTATCCTTTTTCTTTTAAAAAATGTTTTTTGTGTGTGTTTTTCCTTTTTTGGTATTTTTTTTTCTATTTACAGGGTTACCCTTACACAGAACTATAAACTCATGAGAAGCAGGAACCACATCTACTAATCTTAGCTGGGAGAGAAGTAAATAACAGCCTTGAAATGAGGTAGAGGGTAGCCCTGGAATTTAATAAAACACAGTGTAGTGCAAAGACCCTTCTTTTAATTCTCATTGCACCTTATTTTGTTGTAAAAGCATTTCATGTTGTAGGCCCTCTGCAATCAGTTTTATCTACAAAATATTTCCAATTTTACTCCATTGGAGATTCCAGCAATGAGAACTTCAGAAATTGCATTGGAATTCTACTAATTCAAATTATTGATGTGGAGATTTGCTGCAGATGACTGAGTTTAGTGGGCTTAGAAGTATGTGAAAAATCAGGACTGAAAGTCATCCTATTGCTTCATAATATAGTTAATTTATTTTAATATTAATTATTTATGTCTCTGCAGAATAGTTTTTGGCAAGTGCTCTATAGAAAATATATAATCTTTTTCAATCTGTGCAGTCAGAAGTTTTAACTCTCTGTTTGACAGGTATTTCTTTGAGTCATCTATATTAGGAAATAATTTTTAATCTGTCTACAAGAATTCGGAATTTGCTTTCCAGAATAGGTACTTTATTTGAAATCCAAAATATGCTGCAGAGGAAGCTTCATAGATATCTTTTGTGTTTTTTAGTAAAAAAAAAAAAAAACTAAACAATTTATTCTTTAAATGATATTTTATTGTTACTATCCTCCACCAATAATATAAAATATATTTTAGGTCTATCTAAATGTACTTTCAAAGCAATTACTTTCAGGAAAATAGCTAATATATGTGTTTTCTTTCTATTAAGCAATTCATTTTATGAGAAAATTAAAAATTTAAGTGGGAATTTGGGTTTTGAAACAATTTATTGATACTCCCATAGAACAATTTATCAAAATTGAATTATATGAAGAACAGAATATCTTTTCCATTTATTTTCTCATACTCTAGGAACATATAATCTGCTTTAGTTGCATTTCATAAAAATGTATTACAGTCCTTGGAAACCAACAATAGTATAAGGATCATTCTTTTAAAAATCTTTTGAAAATTTTATCCTTTTAAAAATTAGAATTCATCATTTGAAAAGAGTTCCAGAAAAAAGCCATAATTGCCTGTATTTAAAAAAAAATAAAAATGTAATTAAAATTTTTTTGAGCTGTATTACAAGCAACAAGCAAGTGCCATAAATCTCTGTAAGGACCAGTTCCAAGAAGAAATGAAGTAGTATAAAAAAAGAAAAGAGAGTAAGCTTAAAGTGAAAAGGCTCTTTAATTCTTTTCCCATGGGGAGGCGGGGAAGCACAGCTTGCGTAGGAATGCCACATTTTCTAGAATCTGACATTTTCAGCATTTGAAGTAATAAAAACAGAATGCTATAAATAGAATGATGTCATTTGTTTCCAAAGACTACCAGTATACTAGAGCGATGTAAAAATAATGATAGCGAGATATTTCATAGCAAACATTGGGGGTAAAGTCAGGGCTATAATCTATGAGTTACCTCAGTGTAAATGGGAAAAGGTTTAATGGAAATAGAATGATATAAAATTACTTAAAATATTGAAAGGAAGAGACCAAGGCTAATTAACTTAATAGGAAAACTTTATCTTTAAGCTCAATAAATTTCTGGACCTATACAAGTCAAGTAATATTTGGAAATTGTGTGATTTTTCAGATCTGAACTAAACTTGTCCAATAATTTTCTAGTCATAACTGGTAAAAAGATATACTCTTGCTAGATCATCCAACCTATTTTGATCAACTATTACAATTGTTTTAGTTTTTGCTGGCATCAATTTTATGAAGGGACAATTTACAATAAATCACACATTTAAAGAGTTCTCTTTGATGAGATGAATTTGACAGTTGTACACACTTGTGAAACCACACCGTCATCAAGATACAGATCATTTCCATTACTTCCAAAAGATTACTTGTGTTCCGTTGTCTAGTGCATTCCTGTGTCTTTTCCTAACCCAGGAAACAACTGCATATTGTCACTATGGTTTAATCTTCATTTTATATAAATAGAATCACACAGCGTGTGTTCTCTCTGTGTGTATGTGGTTTATTTTACTCTGCATAATGAATTTAAGATTAATCCATGTTTTTATCTATATCAATAGTGTTTTTTATTGCAGTGTAGTATACAATCATATTTTTAAACATAAGTTTCATTTTCTTATTCTAAGTCTTACTCTTATTAATATAAAAGGCTATATTTTAAATTATATACCCTCACTACATAAAATATTCACGTTTACATAGTTGAGATCACTTGGTTGAGTGATTCATCTATTTGAATATAGATATTGGAAGGGAGTTTTGAAAGGATTCTGTTATAAGTGGTACTCATGTTTTTAGAAAAATTTTGTGTTAGTAGCAAAGTAAGAGATAATTTAGTGAGCAGTTACACTATTGCCAGTTATAGTACAAAGTTCTTTGGATACATTATTTTATCTATCTTCACAACCAATTCTAGGTGGTGTTTATACTATTTTGTTCATTTGATAGATGAAACATGAGAATTAAGGAACTTGACATTAATTACACAAATTGATAAGCAGTAGAGCTACTTGACTCCAAAGCTGTTGCTCTTAACCATGTGCTCTATTTCTTCAGAAAAAAGATACTACAATTTCTCTCCATTTCTTTTAAACTTAAATGAAAGTCCATACTTTAGTTACATGACACAATGTTGTCTGTTTCCAGCTGATTTCTCAGACCTCCTACTATCCCCTGCTCTCACAACTCAGGCACATAACCCATGTTTCCATTTAAGGGCCTTGACTGCAGTGTCCCTTTCGCTTCTCCGTACGCTTGCTTTGGCTCACTCACATTTTCAAATCTGCTCAATTTTGCCTCACTGAGGTGTATCCTGAACCTTTCTGTTAAATACTGCAACCCTCTACCTGTTGCCTCCTGCCTTCCCAGTTCCTTCTACGCTTATATGTTTTCCCTCTTTTTTCTCTATAGCATATATTATTAATTTCCATGAATTACTCATTTTATTAGGTTCAATGATTGTTACCTCTCTTGATCTGCTGAATATAATCCCCTCAAGAGCAGATATCTTCATCAGTGTTGTTACCTGATTTACCCCAGATCTCTATAATTTTTTTTTTCTTATTTGGTATAGCTATAACAATTAGACTAGGCAACAAATATCTATTTCTCACAGTTCTGGAGGAGAGGCAGTTCAAAATCATGATGCTGGAAGGTTTGGTATCTGGTAAGGATTCTCTTCCTGGTTTGTAGATGGTTGTCTTCTTATTGTATTATTAAACTCAGAGAGAGAGAGGGAGAAAGCTCTCTAGTTTCTTCTTATAAGATTGTTAATCCCTTTCATAAGGCTTATACCTTCATAATCTAATTACCTTCCAAAATACCCTGCTTCCTAATACTGCTGAATTGGGAGTTAACATTTCAACATATGAATTTTAAGGAACAAAAACATCCAATCCATAACAATGTCCTGATAGGATATTTTTGGTCTTATCCCCCATTGACTAATTTTCCTTCTCAGAAGAAATGGCAAGCGATATTGGATGACTTAGGGACAGGGTAAAAGAATATAAACATTAATATCTAGCTCTGTAACAGGAGTCTGTAAAGAATTAGTTACCTATTTTAATCCCCTCTACGATCTTTTGTCTCTCTTATATCTTATTAGTTCACAGTATCAGTGATTTTATAGATTGTTTCTTTGAGTTGGAAGGAAGCTGAGAGACTTTTGAGATAACAGTCCAGAAATCCAAATTTTGGGAGCTTTGGGAATTTGGACCAATTGGACTTCACATGGGTGTTGAATTTGAATGCCTTAGATTAAACTTCTTGTCAAAGAAGTCTTTTATCTTAGTCCACCCTGTCCCACTAATTTTAGTGTCTGAACCTGCAAAATAGTTAATTAGACTGCTTCTAATAAAGCTTTATTTTAGGGAAGAGAAAATAGACAAGTGGTGAAACAAGTTGCCTACAATAAATGATGACTTAGTGCCATTTTCCCTGAAGGGAAGAACAATCCAATGTTGTGGAAGCATTTTCCAATCAATTAGAGCAAATATTAATTGGAAAGTGGTATCATTTCCACCCTTTTAAATCACCTTTTTATTGACTTTCTTAGTTACTACCCATAAAATGGCTCATTGTGGTCATTTAGACTCAAATATGGTGTGTTTTCTTTCAGCATTGTAAATTAGTCTTAAATGATCTGGGATGTACAGAAGCTTCTATTAAACTTGATGAAGGGAAAGGTGAATAAATTATTTGTTATTTACTCTTGCAGCAATTCATTTGTGGTGGGAACCCTATTCAAAGTTGTTTTTTTTTTTATGCTGCTTTCTTAAAAAGCGGTAGTGGTTACATTTGATATAAATGTGGGATAGGGGATAACATGAAGAAATAACAGCAGTATCATTTCATATTTCTAGGAAAAATATAATTTGGGGGAAGGCTAGTAAACTTTTGTTTCCTGTCTAGAAAAATATCAGATTGCTCTTTTGAACCATATTGACATAATTTATCTTCTTAAATAAAACTTCCATTGCCAAATTTTCTTTCAATAATTTAAGAATGCAAACAGCATTTCTCAAATAATATCCTCTTCTAGTGGGTTGGACAAAGAAGTATATCTTTTTCAATAAACTTATTTTTTTAGTGGAGTTAATTTCTATATGTTATATAATCACATAGGGGGCCTTTCATATTAGCAGCAATTTTTACATTAATCTTCATGGACATTAGTGGTAAATATTTTTCATCTTCAATGAGCCATAAACACTATGAAAGAAATTTATGCAGTAAAGTGCTGCCTATTTGATTCCAACTATTTCTATGTGTGCAGAAAATATTAATTAAATGTTTCTGCTTCTGTGAAAAATGAGAGAAATAGGAAGTTCCACATGAATAATCAGAATAAAACCTTCAACTGTTCTTCGATTGACTTAAATTCTCTTTGCTGAAAGTAATGAACAATTGCTGACAATCTCCCCAATTTCATTTGTCAGCACTCTGAGAATGAGTCAAGATTTTAATAAGTTAAAGGCTGGAAATTCCTAAAGGATTTATATAGTACCAAGATAATCCTTGTTAATAAAGAAAAATTCTTTTACCCCAAATCACTCTATATTTGTGACTGTATACTTGATTTATATTACTCTAATTATAATGCTTTCTTAACAATAAAAAATAATGCTATCAATTTAATAAAAATGAGAGTCACGTAGTAAAAATTTGTTCTATACTAACATTTTATTGATATCACATGGGGGCATGTTTGATGTGAAAACAGCTTCTAAGAACTATCTTTTTTTTTTTTAATTAGATGAGACAACTAAACCAAATAGTATATCAAACCCTATAAAAAGTGTCATAATGAAGCTGCCTTTTATATTAAAGCTCTCATAAAAAATTCTATGTAAATGTCAAATATTTTATTATGGGAAAGCCCCTGTTAGTATTCAGAATACTAAGTAGAATAGATTTAACTACAAAATGTTTGTGTCTTTTTTGGTATTAGTCAAACTATCAGAAAATGAAAAGAGTTTCCATAATGCATTAATCTACTTTAAATTAACAGGCATTTACATGTACATCTATAAACATATGTGTGTCACTTGGGTCTTCCAGGGAACAGATGATCAGATATAGTTAGGGATATAAAAAGCTGTTGAAGGGTAACAACTGTGAAAGATAGAAGAGGAAAGAAGCAATAGGAAGGGTGGTGAGAACAAGCCTCAACCACAATATATATTCAATAATATCTCAGCCAACTCTGTGGACTGCTTTGAAGCAAAGGATGCTTATTAGAGTAGTTTCTGTTTGGGTAAAAACAGAAACTACTGGTTATTGGTTAGGGGCTGTCCAGGAGAGCATAGCCTCAGCAGATCCTGAAAATGCTAATTGTCAGTTGTCAGCTAACTCTTCCTCTTGTAGCTGAATAGTATGTTGTCAAAAGGAATACTGACATATTCTATATGACATATGACAACTGGCACACTTTCATTGCTGCTCCAATATGCAGTAAGGCTTTACATGCATATGTTTATGAGTAAATATACCTATACCTACATATACAATATGTTGGGTAAGTTTAAATACAGGATATTCACTTAATTTGCAATAGTAGATCAGTAGGTCTAGATTCAATAGATTTTTTAAGTTTGTAGACTTTTCTCAATATTTTAAGAAGTCCATGTCAAAATAATTTCGAAAGATTAAACAACTGCAGTTCTCAAGCTAATGCTGTATGTGAAGTTCAGACTGATTAAGTGCTCTTTTTCTGGTTAATTATAAATACCATTGTCTTTGCAGGGTCACCAAATAAATTCTACACCAATGCATATTATTTTTGAATGAGAAAAAAACCTAAATTATGAAGGATTAATGAATTGTGATGCTTAATGCAAAGAACCTGATATAATACATCCTTAGGAGAAATAGCTCTCTTAATTCCCAATAGCTATAAGAAGTGACACAGCTTCTATCAATGATTATTCTTTTTAAAAATTATTCTTGGTATTATATTTTCAGTTTTAATAATTCTTCATTTAATGACACATACTTGACAAATGCCATGTTTTGTGTCAGGGCCTTCTCACCACTTCTTCTTTCTGCATCTCAGATATTGCCAATACTACAGCTTCCATGGTCCATTGTAATCTCTGTTCAAATGTCACCTGTCCATCCAATCTGAAACAGCAGTCCTTATTACTATTTGCTTCTTTACATTTTTAATAAAATAATAGTTATCTCTGTGGTATTATATTAAATAGCTATTTATTTGTTTATCTTTATAAAATTGCATGCTCTTTAACAACAGAGATTCTGTCTATATTATATGCTCTTATACCCCCCAGCCCCTAAAATAGTGTATGGCATATATAGTGGGCACTCAAAAAATATTCACTGCATAAAGAAGTGGATGGATGAAGAATGCAAGAGGAAACAAATTAATATGTTAAGTGGTCTCTGCCCCTCTGCCCCCAACCTTTCAAAAATATAACTGTGCCTGTGTAAAAGTAAGAGTTTACCCAGATCTGGGCTTTTGGTACATTCCCAATTCAAGAGAAACTATACAATCATGCGAGAAAATGGAATTTTTCTCTCAATAATATTCTTAATTTAGCAAGATAGAAGGAATATTTCACAAATCTTGGAATGTGATTTTAAGAAAGCAGCAATCTGTTTTACCAGTCATGCTGCAAATAATTACTAATTTATGTAGAAATCTTTTCTTCTTTTAAGCATTTGGGAGTCTTTCAAACATAATTCTCAGCAAAGTCAATGAGAATCTCACAGTCTTTTGTCTGACTGAATAATCAAAGTACTTGTATATATTTAGGAATAAACACAGACAATTCTCTTTATGTCCACTAGGAAGTGAAAAAAAGACAGACAGATGTGGCCTTTGCAACTGACCTGTCTTGTGCTTTATGGTCAGTCTGGTAATCATTTAGCATCCCATCAATAAGGCTAAAATTAGTATTGATTTTAACTTGCCACTTTTTTATTTCTTCTGCCTCTGCAGCAGCAATACAGGAGATATTCTTTTCTCTATGTCATCATATCATGGTTCACTTGGCCTGCTTCTTCATTTGCCAATGAAAGATAGAAGTATAGGTCTTTCAATAAATCACTGATTTTTTTCCTAAACAATCAAGAGTTACTAATAGACTGTCTCTTTGGCTCTCAGTTTTGACCTCAAGGAATTTGTAGAATATACATTTTTCAAAACAAAAAATCTAAGTCCTTTATGAGTAAAATATTGACCATATATAAATATGTGCTGTGTTTGTGCTAAATTGGGATTAAAATATGTAAATTTTGCTGTATTTTGTTGAAGCTTTAAAGAATCACTCTTTTATTATACTATATTGCAATAAAATTTAAGAACATAATTGCAATGAAAAAATGTAATTAGTAGTTTGTGTTTTGTGCATAACACAATAAAACAGAAATCAAATACCATCTTGTCTCACTAACATAGTAGTATTTAGAAATCTCATTTCAGAAAGGAGCCATTATGAGCTCGTAGGGTGATTGTTAAGTAAATTTTTCAGTACTGGATTCTGTTCATGTTTTTTGTTTGTTTGTTTGTTTTAATTGTTCGATATAAATTGAAAAAAAATATTTATCCCTGTATATAGTACTTTAGGAAGTACCAGGAGTTCCTATACAATAGTTACAGTCGCACTCATGTAGACTGGCAAAATATCAAATATATTTGATCTCAACTTTGAAATATGGATGAGTATTAAATACCACTAAGGAATTGCTAAAGCCAAGTATGATCTGATAAAACAAACTAATAATTAAAATTTTTTCATATTCTAAGTTAAACTTTGAAATGAATGTTTCTTCAAATGGCCAACATTTGAATGTCAGTTTCAATACTCCTATTTAATCTTACTCTTTCAACCTATGACATAAATAGTAGTTTTATATACATTTTTTCGGTGATTGGTCCCTACAGGGCAAAGGTAATGTTCTTTCCAAGATCTGTGAAGCACAGTAGTATGATTTTTTTTTAAGGTTACAGATTTACTTATTTCATATTTACAATAGATTCAATTGCCTGCCTGCACATCTCTGTAAATAACCAAAACAGATAGCAAAAGCACTCTTTAAACTGAATGACATAGTAAGATATGAAAACATGTTTGCTAGTTCAGAACCCTGCCCAGTACATACATTTGTGTTTGAGTTAAAAAGAAACATCTTCTGTATCAATGTGAAATTTTAAAATCATAATATGAGTATATGAATACTAAGAAGTTATTAGCATGTAGCATTATGTATTTTAAATACTGATAAATTGGATTTATTCCAAAGATAATACTTGTTCAGAAAAAAATGCCTTTTTATTATTTTAAAAAACTGATAGAAAAGTCTTAAATGTTTAAGAAGGAATAAGCTAGTATATTCTAAAGCTCATATTTCTCTAACTGTATATTATATATTATATCCAATTATATTTATGAATATCTTATAAAATTTATAAGTATTTAGTTTTTCATAATATTTATATTTTTCAGTTTGCTTAAAATGTAATATTAGAACATAAATCAATAATGCAACCAAAGTCTTTTCTATATTTAAATGAAAAGTTCGTTGTATTTGAAAAGAATATACAACACAGTGTTTTCTTATTTTAAATCTGAGGTTAAAAAAAAAAAAACTAGAAAGGAAGCTACTACCAGAATATTTTTCATTAATTTTGATGTCAGACACTTTACTTTTAATTTGCCTGATTTTAAGGAATGTTTATTGAGCATTTGCCATTTGTGTAAGAATCAGTGAAAGGTGGTGTGGGAGTTTCTGAAGGAAGAACATAGTTACTAGCTTTAGGTTACAAAACATAATAATGTGTGAGTGTGCATAAAAACCACAAGAACAAAATGCTTTGGATGTCTTGAAGAGCTCAGAGGACACTTACAGTCTGTTGGGCATTTCAAAAGCTTTCATGAAAGAGGGCACACATATGAATGAGTCCATCTGAAATCTTGGTGAGATTTTAAACACTTTAAAGGCTAGCTCAGGAGAATTATAGTTCAGATCATTAAAATTTTTTATCAGTCTCCACATATACAGTTTATTTGTTAGTTTTTGTTTTTGTTGTGTTTTGTTTTTTTACTGAAAGAGTGAAAAATGATCAAGTTGTGACTAAATATAATGAAAATCTTAGATGCCATGCTAAAATTAAACTTTACTTTTAGGTTATAGTAGTCTGGTCTGTAAAGCAGAATATGCTTTTCCGTGTTGTGACAATCATAAAAAAAAGATAAGAAAACAGGAAAGCAATTTCTTACAACAGGTAGTTATCAAATTCATCAGGTCAAGAGAAGCCTTTCTAAATTAGCGATAGTATATAAGTAGTGATTTATTCTAATTAGCATATGCAAATTAAACAAAAGTTAGGCTGTAGAATTAAAATAGAGTGAGTGCTTGTGTTATTGTCCTGATTTTGTGTTATTATTGAGTACATTGTTAGGGCATTTAGGAATCTGCTGCTGTCAAAACAATTGAGTATAAAATGAAGGATCATTATACTTTTATCTGAAGCTGATAATGGATTATAATTATTGTGTTTAAAGATTTTCTATAGGAAGCGAGAAAGAAGGAAACAGGGAAAGAGGAAAGAAAGGCAGGAAGGAAATAAGGAAAAGTTGGCTAGTTATTAAAACTGACTCTCCCAGTTAACTTGGTTAATTTTACGGTCCTTGCACTTTCTGCTCTAACCCCTCCAACACCATCTTCTCTCTCTCTCTCTCTCTCTCTCTCTCTCTCTCTCTCTCTCTCTTTCTACCAGTCATAATGCCATTAAAGCCCTTCCTGGGCTGTTCTTTCCTCTCTGTGTTGATTGTGGCATGTTACCTCTGACAAAGTGAAATCAGAAGAAATACTGAATTTCAAACCCCTGTGACCTAATCTTATGACTTTCTTTCTTTACAATCTATACACTTGGGGTCTTGACCATCCTCCCTTTTTCCTTTTTACAATTTTAAAAGTTTAGGGAGTTTTGGTTTTAATATTTTTTATTCATACTATTTTTTTTCCTAGAAGTCCTATAATTCAGGAAAAACAAAGTGATTTTGACTACTGCATGGAGTAAAGTTAATAGAGGAGATTGTAAAATACTATTTAAGTATGCTTCTGGCTTCATTCTGACAATTTTTTAAAATTTATTTTAATAATAGTTGACATACAATATTATATTGGTTTCAGGTGTTCAAAATAGTAATTCAACATGTATATTCCTTATAAAGCAATCACCACATTAAGTCCAATCACCACATTAAGTACACAGTTATTATACTATTATTGACTGTAGTCCCTATGCCATACATTACATGTCTATAACTTATTTTATAACTGGAAGTTTGTGCTTCTTAATTAATTTCCTCTTTTCTGCCAAACCTCCCAACCCATTCCCTTCAGTTTGTTCTCTGTGAGTTTCTTTCTGTTTCAATTGTTTGTTCATTTTTTTCTAGATTCCACATATATGTGAAATCATATTTGTCTTTCTCTATTTCACTTAACAAAATACTCTCTAGGGCCATCCATGTTGTCACAAATAGTAAGATTTTATTCTTTTTTAATGGCTGAGTAATATTCTGTTGTATATAGGTGCCACATCTTCTTTATCCATTTCTCCACTGATGAACTGCTAGGCTGCTTTCATATCTTGGCTATGTTAAGTAATGCTACAGTGAATACAGGCTTGCATATATCTTTTTAAATTATTGTTTTCATTTCTTTCAAATAAATACAAGAATTGGAATTGCTGAGTTGTCTAGTAGTTCTAGTTTTAATTTTTTGAGAAATCTCTGTGCTTTTTCCACAGTGGCTACACTACTTGACAATATCACCAACAGTGGACAGGGATTCTCTTTTATCAAACATTCACACCAACACTTATTATTTGTTGTCTTTTTGATAATAGCCATTCTGACAGGTGTGACATGATATCTCATTGTGGTTTTAATTAGCATTTCTCTGATGATTAGTGATGTAAAGCTGTAGAGCAACTTTTCATGTGTCTGTTGGACATCTGTATGTCATCTTTGGAGAAATGTCTATTCAGGCCTTCTGCCCTTTTTTTTTTATTGGATTTTTTTGATGTTGAGTTGTATGAATTTTTTATATATTTTAGATATTAACCCCTTATTGGTTATATCATTTACAAATATCTTCTGTTTAGTAGGTTGCCGTTTTGTTTTGTTTATTGCTTCCTTCACTGTGTAAATTTTTTTTAGTTTGATATAGTCCCATTCACTTATTTTTGCTTTTTTTGCCTTTGCCTGAGAAGACATCTAAAAAAATTACTAAAACCAGTGTCAAAGAGTTTACTGCTTATGTTTTCTTCTAGGAATTTTGTGGTTTTAGGTCTTACATTTAATTTATGTCTTTAATCCATTTTTATTTTTTATTTTTGTATGTGGTACAAGGAAGGGTCATTTCATTTTTTTTTTTTTGCATGTATCTGTCAGGTTTTTTCCCAACACCATTTATTGAAAAGACTGTTTTTTCTCATTGTATATTTTTCTTCTTTTTTGTAGATATGACCAAATAAGTGTAGGTTTATTTCTGGGCTTTCTGTTCTGTTCCATTGATCAATGTGTCTATTTTTGTGCCAGTACCATAACTGCTGTGATTACTATAGCCCCCTAGCAACAGCAGTCAGACAAGAAAAGTAAATAAAAGGTATCCAAATTGGAAAGGAAGAAGTAAAATTGTCAATATGTGCAGATGGCATGATATTATATACAGAAAACAATGCTCCACCAAAAAAGCTATTAGAAATAATAAATGACCTCAGTAAAGTTGCATAACACAGTATTAATATTCAGAAATATGTTGTTATTTACAAATAATGAACTAGCAGAAAGATAAATTAATAAAACACTCTTATTTACAACTGCATCAAAAAGAATAGAATTCCTAGGAATAAATTTAACCAAAGAGGTATAAGGCCTGAACTCTGAAAACTAAAAGATATTGATGAAAGAAACTGAAGACACAAACAAATGGAAGGATATACCATGTTCATGAATTAGAAGAATTAATATCATTAAAGTGTCTGTACTACTCAAAGCAATCTACAGATTCAGTGCAATCTCTATTAAAGTACCAGTGACATTTTTCACAAACTGGAACAAATAATCTTACAATTTATATAGAACTGCAAGATAGCCTAAATGGCCAAAGAAATCTCGAGGAAGAAAGAACAAAGTTGGAAATATTACACTCCCTGAATTATGAGAAATTTAAGAGTACTCTTTCATTCCAATCATCTCTGCTACCATTTTTGTTTTAAGGGATTGAGATTACAGATATTATTTGTCAGTGCAGGGATAGTGACCAAAAAATAATAATAAATAATGGCCAAATACAAATTTTAAAAACACTAGTTATATTTTATTGGGCCTTTTCAACTTGTTTTCCCTTAAAAAGGGAAACTTTTGTTTTATTGTCTACAGAGGAAAGATAACAAGTTAACAATTTTACAAGTTGATGTGAGAGTCTTGGTACCAACAATTACAGTCCAAATAAGCAAAATAAAAGCTATGATTACCTGCAGAGCTCCTTGACTCTCTTCCTTAAGTACCTAAACACCTCATACTAGTAACCAAGTCTCATTTTTCCCTTCATGATGACACAAATTTCATGGATGAAACAGAATGGCAAAATTAAATATATGATAGTTATTGGATGTTATGAAAAAAATATATGCCAAATTTGCAAGCTCAAGGATATTTCTCTGAATAAAATTCTGATCATTTTAACTCATAGATATTTAAAGGCTAAATCAAGTCAAGCCATTAAAATGACTTGACATATTTTTCTAAAGCTTCTTGTATTCTAAACTTCTACCCTACTCTGATAACTACTACGTTATTCAATTTTTTTCTATTACAGGAGAATATTTAAAAGTTTTTGCTTTTTTAAGTATTTACAGATCCTATTAGCCTTCTCAATAAAATAGTATTCAATAACCTATTATATATCTGAAACATATTCCTGTTAAAAATGTTTAAGTGCTTAGTTTTTATTTAGACTCTGGTAATTCAAGAAAATAAAAATAGACAGTAGTATTTTTAAATTTGAATAAAATGAGGCCAGTAGAATTAATTCTGAGATGATTTTATTAATTTTGCAAGAAAAATATGCTTTGACAAGTGATTGCCACTAACTGTAACAAGTGCCCTTAAAACCTCTATTTTCTTTCACAGTCCTAAGCCCAAGTTTTAGCATATTCTGAAAATTCTTTGATGTACAACTGACTAATTCTTTTTCTTGAGGAAGGACAGTTAAATACACAAGGCCAATGATGTACACATTACAGGAACACATATTTATGAATTGATGATTGAGATAACCACAATTTATTTCTTTGGATATTTTAGATCTTTAGTTCTCCAAAGAACAATGTAGCTACTGTTAGAGAAAAAAAAAGTATAAAATAAAAATTGTGTTCTTAACAGATATTTAAAACTTGCCAGGCAGAATATGAGCAAATATCTCATGACTGTTCAGTGGGCCCAATGTTTCTTAGATGGACACATTGTTTCACACAGACATTTCTACCCAGTCACACAAGTGACTATTGATAGAATAAGGACTTTAATAATGTAATTTGTTTCCAAGCAGCAAATAACTTCCTTTAGGCCTTCGAAGTCATATTATATTTCTCTTTTGTTTGTAATTCTCTGCATCTCAAATCTTGAGATGTTTGTCTAATTTATTACTGTATAATTGTGTACCATAATATATATTTTTTCTTTTTAGAATTAGAAGAATTTATTTAAACAGAAACTAAGGTATTATAGAAATAAAACATTTGGGCCTTAGAATTTTCCAAAACTTTTTTCAAACCATTACCTTATTACCTTCCAAAATAATTCATTAGACAAAAATTTGACAAAATATATTCAAGAATATCAAGTAAATTTTTACCTTAACTTTCCCACTATCTCTCTTCTTTTTATTTTTCTCATTTCTGTGTGCTTTCCTCTTTATTTTTAGTACAAGTTGTCTAGCCATTCTTTAAAAAATGTTTAGGTAAACACCTTCATATATGGTTTCATATTAAGTCAGCAGTATATATTTGTTATACTCCCCAGCAGACTACTTAAAATGAAACACACAATGGTTTTAGTAGTCTATAAAATGATTGAAGAAAAATTGCTATATTCGTTAAAACCAAAATCAGAAGTTTGTCCCAAACCAAATTATGGAGTTCTCTATACTTAGTCTGTGGGTTGAATTCTCTTAGATATTTTATTTTGTGTGTTATTTCCCCCCTTAAAGAGTTATTTGAGGAGAGAAATTATCTAAAATGTACTTACAACTTCAATCTCTTTGATCTAAACTATATATATAAACATTAACAATTTACAATTTAGACCTTCTAAGCAAGAGGACATCCATAAAATTTTCTAAGAGTTATTGATGTAGATTACTTTCCAATTTCATCATCAAATGAATGGAATAAAATCTACTTTCTTTCGCATTGAGACCATCAAAGGAACTGCTCATGACACCGACTGCCAATTTCAGCAGGTATCCCGGGAAAACTTCATTTTTATATTTTCACTCAATAATATCAGAGTTTTGTGTGATTTGAGACAAAAGGGATTTAATTGTGGAAGGTTACGCGGTCATTGTAACACTTTGATTAGTCTTCCTTATTCTAGCATAAAATAGTTGTTGAAAATAAACATATAAATAGGCATTTATACATTATGTTTAAAATAAGAATATCGGCAAAGTTGGCATCACTCACATTTTCATTTTTGGTAATTTATGGCGAGTAAGCTTCACTGTTTAAACACCCCATTTTAATTTTAAACATGTGTATTTCAGCCATAACTTTCTTGACTGGTATGATTGAGCCATTGGTTATAGTTAATAATGTCTATATATTAGGATGTCAAGAAGACCAGAAAAGATAGCACATACTGTCACATCCAAGATGATAGATTTTATAAAACTGTATTGCATACAGATGAGCGCTTTTGTGCTACCTTGCAAGGTTGCTATAGTTACTGAGTTTTGCTTTATGGGAAGCTCATTTTTCTTAGTAATATTAGATATTGAATCAAAAGTCTCATTTCATATTGTTCTTAAATATCCTCTTTGGAAGTAACTTCTTTTGTAAAAGATTCTGAATTATTCTATGATTGTTTCTTTTATCCACAAGTAATTATTTTGAAAAAAGCAGAGAATAAACACATTGGACATGTTTTTCCTCTAGACACTGAATATTATACAGAATTTTTGCTCCCCCTACCAATTGCTGTTTTTTACTTTATAGAAAAAAACAAACAAACTAGTGTATTTTTAAAGAAGCAATGTTCTCAGCTGGTAATCTCCATTTAATGAGTACTATTAAAACCCATGAATTTCTGTTATTCCAGTTTAACTTAAGGCAGGATTATATATTCCTGTTTAGAATGTCATAGAATTTCAAGTTTTCATGAAATATTGCTACATTTTCATTGAAAGATAATGTGGACTTGGAAAACAGAGTCTATATCCATCTCCTACAAGGCAACTATATCAAATATCGGTCCCAAAGGTATGAATACATGTTCTCCATCAATATGCCTAGTCTAGTTTCCACTCTTAGTATAAGGGAAAATAGGAAAGGTGTGCCACACATTCAAGGTATTTTTTAGTTCTTTTGGGAGAGAAAAATAAACTTCTGTCTTTTGGGGATACCTAACCAAAAGGTTCTAGTAACTCTATCAAAATGTTTACATACCTATTTCACATATTTTATTATATTATCTACAACACAGTAAATTTCTCGCTGGTAAAATTATGTTTTCCTCATCTTTGTATCTTTCCATTATGTCTAGTTAAATTCCTTTTATTTAAAATGTGTTTAAAAGAACTTTAGCAAATGATGAAAAACCAAAGCACAAAGAGCACTCATGTTTTTCAAACTCAGAACTTACTACAAAGCTAATAATTAGAATAATACAGTACTAGTATAAGGATATATATATATATATATAGACTCATGAGATAAAACTGAAAGTCTCATAAATTCTGGTCAATTGATTTTTGACAAGGGTGCCAAGATTATTCAATGGGGAAAGAACAGTGTTTTCAACAAACAATATGGAGACTACTGGATTTCCATGTGCAATATTTAACACTGTATACAAATATATACAAAAATTAATTCAGAATGAATCAATGGACTAAACATAGGAGCTAAAACTATAACACTCTTAGTAGAAAACATAGGGGTAAATTTCCATGACCTTTATTTTGGCAATGGATTCTTATATGTGACACCAAAAGCCTGAGCAGTAGAAGAGAAAATAGGTAAGTTGTATATGTATAGCACATATACAACATATGCTATATTGTATATGTGATAGTTGCTAAAGAGTCTATCTTAAAAGTTCTAATCAAACAAAAAAAATTATGTGATGTGATGGATGTTAACCAGATTTATTGTGATAATTTTACAATACATGCACATCTTGAATCAGTATGTTTTATACCACATATAATATATAATATATAATATATAAAACAATAACATTTTTTAAAAAGTAAAATAAACACAGAAGAAGTGAAAAATACTTTGGAAAGCAGAATTGCAAGAAGAGGGAAGTATAGCATAATTGATATTTACACAAATTACTTTTATAAGTCACTTATAAAACTGATTTCTTATTTTAGATTATGGAGGCATAGTATAAGTACTGTTCTGAAACTTCATGTTTTACTTAGTCATATCTGGCATATATCTTTGGATGTCAGTTTGTAGAGACTTATCTTACTCTTTTTTTTTTTTAATTACTGCAAGACTTTTCAGTTTGGAATAACATAGAGGGATCACAATTTAATATACCTATTTGTCTTGTGTAGGAGAGTTGTGTATGCTTGTGTGTTAAAAGTGATAACATAAACTTCTAGTACATTTTCAAAACTTTTGGTGACTCTAGGTTCATTTTCTCCCAGATCCCTGTTATTCGCCTTTGTTTTTAAAAATATGCTTCCTTGGGAGTGAGTAATCTTCTCTAGCTTACACTTGTTTTGAGAATGATTATAAAACTGATGACTTCTAGAGCTGAATCAGGGATTCAACAAGTCTGCCAGACATATGGCGAACACAAGTTCAGCTAATGTAAACCACAATATTTGATATACAGTCAGTACTACTTAGCTGTGCTACTGAGACTCACTAAAATAATAGTTTGATGCTTCATGTGTACTTATCTGAGGATTGATAGCCATGGGTTATAAAATATTTAACTTCGATGTTACAAAATAGGAAATGCCTGAAGCCTTCCACTCATCCAAGTGGAAACTACTAAGTGTTTTTTTGTTATTTTTGTTTTTATTAATGTAACCTTTTATCATTTTGTAAAACATAGTCAAATGCATTTACAAGGATTCATTTTCTGTGGCATGGTATCCTGTGTTAGGTTTGTGAAAACAAGTATTTATTGAAAATTAACTCTATGCCAGTAGAAGTTTAAGGTCTGCATTTAAGAAATCAAATAATGCTAAAATTATTATGAAATGATTATACATGCTAGGGGAAAATAAATACATAATAAAAACTTCTGACAGTTATGTTATAAGGAAAAAAAGGTAGGTGCTAGATAAACTAACATTTGTGGTAAAGCCAGATGGATATTAATTATATACCTAAAATTTGTTTTTCATTTAATTTCCATTTTTCTGGGATCACTTAGAGAAAGAAAGAAGTAGTTAGTAGAAAGAAGTGATGGTGGTTGGGAAACTAAGGGGCACAGTTTTTCATATATGTGTTTGTGTAATTTGATTTTTTTTAGACCATTGTATTAGGGTTCTCACTATATTTTTTACTTTAAAAATTGGGATAATTTATCTGCATTTTACTTATTTTCCATTTTATTCTAGGAGAGAGAGAGAAACTAATTATTTAGTAGATAGGTAATCAAGCTATATTTCTTCAAAACTAAACAATGACATTTTTAGTGGAAGTTGCTCACAAAATGGAAACTATCACATAAACTGATTTATTTGAAAGTTCATTCCTCAAGTTCTTTTAAGTCCTCATTTAGCTACTGTTACATATGCATTGGCATGTGAAAATTTGTATTGGTAGAAATCATTACGACTTAAGATCAACTGAAATACAATTAAAGCAGCTTTGATTGCCATACAATAGTGTTTGCCATACAATATGTCCATTTACATCTGTTGCATAAAATAGGAGTCTGCTATTTTTCTTAGTGTTTTTTTTTACCCTTTGACTTCTAAATTCTTGTTGCAAGAGAATCTAGTTCAAACTGTAAACTAATAAGCTTTTTAATAAGCTTTGAAATAATATATTTCTGTGCTTTGTATGTAGCTTTTGATTTTTACTTTTTATTTAACTATGATATACATGCAAAAGGTGAACCTATCATAGCTATATAATTTGATGAATTTTCAAAACTGATCACAGTATGAAGCAAGAAGAACATTCCAGCATCCAGAAGAGACCTTTACAAGTGGTCTCTTCCTGGCTGTGCACTTGCACCTCTAATGGTAACCAACATGTTGTGGATTTCTAACTAAGCAGACTTAACTTTGCCTTATTCTGAACTTTGTGAAAATAGATTCATCACAGTATGCTTTTGTGTCTGGCTTCTTTCATTTAACATTATGTTTATAAATTCTCATTGCCATTGCAGTATAATATTCCTTTGTGCAGGGCTATAATGAATAGTGATGCTGGGAACATCCTAATAAATATTTTGTCATCATTTTTTTTTTCTGTGTATACCTGGAACCTGGGGTCATATGATCTGCAGATGTTCAGCCTTAGTGCATACTTTCCAGTTTTCCAAGTGGTTGTGCTAATTTACACTGTCAGCAAAGGCCATGAGAGTTCTGATTGCTCCACATCCTGGTCAGCATTTCATAATCAAAATCTTTTTCACTGTAGCCATTCAGGTAGATGTATAGTCACGTTAAATGACTATAATCTACATTTAATCTACATTTCCTTAAAGAATAATGCAGTTGAATATTGAACACCGTTTTATTTGTTTATTGGCCATTTGCCTATCTACTTCAATATATTCCATTTGTTCATATTTCTATTTTATTGATTGTATTTTTTTTGCTGCTGTTTAAAAGTACTTTATATAGTCTGGACATTAATCACAATGTTTTGTAAAATTATCTCTGCATTTGTTCTTCTTATTTTTTAAGATTATCTTTTAATGATCAGAATTTTTTAATATTAAGGTAGACCAATACATAATTCTTTCTTTAATAGTTTATATATTATCTCCTGTTTATGAAATCTTTACCTGTTCTAAAAACCATAAAAATATTCTATGCCATACATTTTCTTTTTAAAAGATATTAATGTGTGGATTCTTTTAAAAATGTATATATAATATTTTAGATATTACATAAATATAATATGTGTATATTAACCTTTCAGATACAAATATTTCCATATGGATATTCAATTGACCAATAACATTGAAAAGACAGTCATTTTTCTTTTGTAATGAGTATATAAATTAGGTGACTATATATGGTTCTATTTCTAGGTTCTTTCTTTTGTTCTGTTTGTCAGTTTGTTTAATTTTGTGTCAACATTACAGATTTGAATTATAATTGCTACATAATAGGTATTGATATCTAGTGGGACAAGTCCTCCAACTTTGTTCTTCACAAGTTTATTAGCTATTACAGGCCCTTTGCATTTTTCTTTGAGAATCAGTTTATCAATATCTCTAAAATGTTTTGCTGGGATTTTGATTGGGATTGCACTGAACCTATAGATGAAACTGAGAATTTACATTTTTATACTACTCAGACTTCCAGTGTATGAAATTTTAAAACTTTTACAACTTTAATTAGAAATTCTTTTAGATTTTTGTGCATATGTCCTATACATCTTTTGAAGATTTAGTCCTAAGTATTTGATGTTTTCTATGTTGTTGTAAATAGAATTTTTAAACTTTATTTTATTTTTGTTGCTAGTTTATAGTGCTGAATAAAAAGTGTACCTGACAAAATTGAACAGATGAGAGAGACTATTCAACGCTATTTCAATAGTTGTAAGAAGCTAGAACTCCTAAGTTAAACTCCACTGAGTTGTATGGGAGACTTTTTAATAGCTGGGGTAGAGGAAGCATAGGCCACCTGTTCTGTTATTTGGCCTTATTAAAAGGAAATGTAAACTTTCTGTGTCATCATAACAGGAAGTATATTTACAACTTGGAGCAAGGTGCCACACCAATTAGGCTCCTACCCTCACAAGGAGATTGAGAGATAGGGGCAATATTTTCCTTGACTACATTTCAAAGAGTTTGCTTCTCTCTCTGTCCATGAGAAAGTCCAGTGTTGTAATAACTCTGGCCAGAGGCTTTAAAAAAGATTTACATCTCAAACAGGTGAAGAAATAATTTACAATTACAAGTTTTTCTAAAACTAATGCTCTAAGGAAAGGGCATAGAGAGACTCCTGTGGTTAGACCATCTGAATTCTTTTAGGGCAGAGATGAGAAGGAGCTCAGGAGCCTTGAGGCAGAAAGAAGTCATGCTGAAATTGCTAACATTGGCTTGGTCAGTAGAAATACAACTGATTTTGCTACAGTGATCTTTTGCCCAGCTATTTAGCCAAATTTATTATTAATTTTAATAGTTCATAAATCTTCTTTGCATAGTTAAACATGTAAACAAATTATGTATGAATATGGCAGTTTTTTTTACAACTTTTGTAATTCTTATGCTTTCTTATTTTCTTTTTTGAGTTTATTATACTAGCTGGGACTTCGAATAATATAATGAAGTAAAGTGGTGAAAGAAGGCATTCTTATTTTTAGTATTTCACCATTGAGTATGATTGTATAGGTTTTTCTGGTCAATATTTTTTTATCATATTAAATGATAACTTCCCTCTAAGCAACATTTTTACCTTTCATAAAGTTCTACTATCTGTAATAATAGCATTAGATACTTCCCAACCATACAAGTCTAATCATATATATCCTGAAAGTTTATAATCTTAATGTAATTTAAGTTCTCTGATGGAACGTTTACTCTTCTGTCATTCAGGGCACGCTGATTGCTATACACTGCTACTTGTGACTGTCATCAACTCCAGAATTCAGAAAGTTTTGTTTCTCACTTATGTGATAGCCCAGTGATGGTTAGGAGGATATACTCGCAGTGGGGAACAGACTCTGCTTTGTCCTAAATTCTGAGATATAGCCTTCCAATCTCTAGGGCCTCAGAATCCTCTTCTGGATGAATCTTTTTGCCTCTGATTGGCAAGAAGAGAGAGAGAGAGAGTGAGAGGAGTTTGAGGGGAAGGAGAGAGAGAAAGAGAGAGAAGACATAATTGCATTTAACTGTATCATTCCAGGGATAATACACATCACTTTTTTCATATTCCAATGGCAAAAACTAGCCTCATGGTCCAACCTATATTCAAGGTCAGAAACATGTAGTCTAGGTGAGCACCTTGAATAGGGAGACAAATATTGATGAGCATCAGACATCTTTATTAGAATCCTCCAACCAATATACTGAGCATCCATCCAGGACCTAAAATACATCACTTGCTTGTCTATTCTTGATTTCGTCTCTCACCTCAAAGTGAAGATGCATAATAATGCATTTTTTATCCTAAACAAAAACAAAAATTGAAATAATGATATATATATAGAGAGAAGACAGCCTACCAACCTAAATGCATTCAATTTTAACATTTTGCAAGCAATTATAGAAACTATATTTTTATTGAAACCTGTCCGTGGTATTTTATAATACTAATGAAAGCTTTTGCAGCTCTCCCTGAAATTCTTCCTTTTTGGGGGGATCATGATTTATTTTTTAAATCTTGGCTTATTTTTTCTTGATAGGTTACATAGAAAGATAGATAGATGATAGGTGAATGGATAAACAGATAGATGAAGATAGATGATAGATAGATTAATAGATAGATTAATACATA
This sequence comes from Macroglossus sobrinus, assembly GCA_004027375.1. Classification (NCBI taxonomy): domain Eukaryota; kingdom Metazoa; phylum Chordata; class Mammalia; order Chiroptera; family Pteropodidae; genus Macroglossus; species Macroglossus sobrinus. Next base: position 577,496 of record PVKZ01000557.1, read on the forward strand.
GATAATAGATGTAAGTGATAGATAGATATGGATTTCTTTTAAAGACCTATATAAGCAACATTGTGGAAAAATTTTTTGTGTTGTGCTAGAACCAACCTCCAAAGAAGGATGGGGCCGAGAGACCAAAGAAAGAGGCTGACAACTGCCAAATTAAACAAAGGGTTTATTTAGGAGATTTATGGACAGAAACAGAGTCTCTGGCAGCAGCAAGATGGTGCATCTGTGCATCGAAGGAGGATGGGGGCTTTTTATACAGGCTCCAGGAATACAGGTGGCTTGTAGCCAAGTGGCCGAACTTTTTTAAGAACTGTATATTCCAAAGCAGTAAATAATTTAATGAATATACTTAACTATGTAAGAGTATTCCTTTCGGGTGACTGTCCCACCCCGCCAAAACTGAACTGAAGGTCGCTGAGAGAAACTTGCTTTTTAAGGTGTCATGAGTCATGTATGTCACAGCAAGCTACAGAAACCATTTTGCCTAAACATCTTGGAATTTTTCTTAAGTCTCAATAAGATACAAAGTAAAAGATAGTATGTCTAAGGTTCATATTTTTATGAAGGAATTTTGCACTAGCTTTTCTTAGTGCATGTGTTTTTATGCATTTTTTTCTAATCCAATATATCCACACAGAAAAAAAAAAGTCACTTAAGGAATCAGAAAACAACCAGAAAAAGTATTGTCATTCTCCTTTGAGTCATGATTGCAAATAAAATAAATATCAATATATTGGTATGGAAAGTATACATTATACAAATCCTATGAATGATGGTCCAAGAAAGAAAAGTTTTAGAAGCCAAATATATTGTTGAATTGGCAATTTCTCACTTGATCCTGTGTATTGTTGTTAAATTTGCTGAGAGAACCAAATTTTATGTTAATCGAATATATTACTCAGTAATGTTCACTAGCATTTTTCAGTGTTTAATATTTGCTGTTGCTATTTGTAAATAATGTAACAAACAAAATGTAAAGAGATGTGAACGTTGTTGCCAGCTTCAATATGAAATCTGAAATTAATTTAAAACCTGAATTAGCAAAGCAATATTAATTTCAACAGCAAAATCAACCTCAGGGTAAGCCTATATATTACTATGTTCAAAGAGGAAACAAGCTTATACAAAGCAACATATTCTAACAGTCAACTTAATAATTATTTTGGATTCAGTGTTGATAATTACTAATGTCAAGGTAAAATGAAGAAAAAAATTTTGTCTTAAATATTTGTCACAAAACAAGGATCAGGGCTATGAGATAGTGCAATTAGTCTGTGTGTTTTATAATTTCATTTTTAAAAATGATGACTTAAATACTAAATAGCTGTGGTATTATAATTTAAAAATAATTTTATGAGCATGTATTTTGCATTACCGTATACTTTTAATTTTTTTAAATATTAATATTTATATCAGGTAAATAGTTTTATGTCATTGAAATTTATAATCTTTTTTACAATATATTTGTTTATAATAATAAAAAGTCCTATGCATTTAGTTATATTTTTTTAAAGAAAACCTCTGAAACTTTTGTTGTGATTCTATCACAGAAATATGATTCATTGGTTATTATACAATAAATTTGAATATTACATATTCAAAACGTTATTAAAAGTACATACTAACTCATGGTTGAAGGAATTCCACCAAGTCCTCTGAATTTTATTTTCCTGTTTTTAAATCCCAAAGATTGTTATTTTTTAGGAATTTGTAACACTACTCAAGGTGATGATAAAAATGCTGTGGGAATAACATGGATTCTTCTTTAACTCCCTGGTTAGTGACTTTGGGTTCAATTTCCATGACAGACCCAGTATCAATAAGGCCTTTATAGTTTGCTTTTTCTCTTTGGGGAAAAATTGCACCGGAGCCAGATCAACAGTCTAATCACCAGTTTTGTCATTTACCATCTATGTTACCTTGGTTGTTACTTAAATTCTCTAAAATTTATTTTCTCCTACTAAAATACTGAAAGTGATATTTTAAGCAAGAGATAATATGTGCAAAAGGCCTGCAAATAGTAGGAACATCATAAATGAAGTTACAGTGTCCTTTTAAATTTTTATCAGAGCAACAGGATAGAAAAACATAATGATGGTTTTAAATTTGGTGTATCTGTATCTGATGTTAGTGAGAAAAATATCACCAAGGAAATGTATAAGTGAATATATACTTAACTGTTAGGATAATTTTTGATATACTAGGTAGTATAACTTAATTCAGAATCTAGAAATTAATAAATTCTAAATTTTTAAGTCATTTCTCATGGAAATACTGTTTTGTTTTGAATGATGCATACTTTCAGTGCATATTTTATTAAAAAGGAATATATTGCTTATGAATTTGTTACAGCATCTGTATCATAACTTTCTATTGAAAATCACTACCTTTCAGTGTAAATTTATGTATTTTTAATTCCATAAGTGTTCATAGAGATTATTATTTGGTTTATTAGTACATAGATTTATATTATTCCCAACTCAAATCAAAGTCTAACACTCTCCCAATACTGTTTGATCTTGTCAATACCTTGTTTCCTGTAATTTAGAACTCTTGTTCAGTAGGAAAGAAACCCCAAATATCCTTTTTTATAGAATTAGTGGTATTTTGCTAACTTTTTTCAGCTCTACTTTTATCAGCATCATGAGAACAGAGACATCTTAATTTTGAAATACTTATATTACATAGACAAAGTAAAAATGGCCAACCAAAATAAAGAAAAATTCTGTATTTCAAAAAAATGTGTAGTTGAATAGTATTTACCTTTCTAGAAACATTATTTAATACTCTTTGTATTTCTTTAAGAAATTGAATATAGAAGAAATGTGTATATCTTGCAACAGAATGCATTAGAAGCAAATACTCTGTTCTTCTGGGCAAAAAGAGGAATAGATTGCTAAAAATAAATACATAAATAAAAACAAAACCAAGAAAATATTTAAGATTACATTATCTATGTATCTATCAGTCTGAGATTTTAATGAATTATGTTTTTAAGCAGAGAGGACACTCAAAGTGCAAATTTTTGTTTTAGAAAAATATCTCCCTTTGACTTATTCTCTGATACCTTTAGATAAGGTCATCTGAATCAAGTTTTGAACTTGGTTTTATTAATATATTTGATATAGTTGATAATAGGTTGTTACTTAATAATCCATAGTTAGCCTTCAAATCTAGTCTACGCATCTTGACTTACCTATTTCCTGGCACTATCATAACTTACCTCAACATGTATCTTCTCTAGTCATAATTGCTCCCCGTTGCTTAGTACAGGCATTGTTTAAAGCTTGTTATCTATAGCAGCTAAATTTTGGTTGGTTCAAATTAGTACAGGCTATATTCATGTTTCTTGTGATTTATCCTCTACTTTGAGGGATCTGCAGCATTATTTTTAGTTTGTTACTATAGACCTGAGTTTCAAATTTGGTGATCACTGTCAAATTCAATTTCTTTGTGCCTAAAAAAGAAACCCTGTTATTCTGAAAACAAAACAGAATGCCCAATGCTATGTAATCTAAGTCAGAGTTTTGACCAATTGAAGCCAAAGCTGCTTATTTGAAATAAGAATCTCAGAAACCATAATGAAGATTGAATGAGAGCATCTTTTTAAATAATTCTGACTTGTTCATGCAACAAATATCAGTGAGTGCCTAATGTGCCCTATATGCATTGTTCTGTTTGTGGGAGATACAATGGTTAATGGAGCTTATATTCTAATGCTTGAATTGTGAAGGCGTACAAGGATATCATCACTGTAATAGCCAGTCTATAAGATACCTTAATTTTTGTTGAGTTTAGTTAATTATACTTGGTCAACAAAAAATGTAATATCATCTTGGCTTTCTGGAATACATAGGCCTAATTTTAATTGGTCAGAGGAGAAGTAAAGGGAGATGGCCAATGGAGTTAACTTTCCCAAGACCCCACATATAAAGCCTCAAATATTTTATAAACATTCTAATTCTTATTTTGTACCTTATTTTGATTATTATATATATAAAACATATGTGTGTGTGTATATATATATATGTATATACATACATATATGTATCTGTGTATATACACACACACACACACACACACACACACACACACACACACATACATACACACATATATAAACAGTGCCTGTGCTTTTTGGATGTGTTGTGAATAACTCCAAAGCAAATGTTTCAGCTATTCCCATATCTGACTACAGAATTGTACTAGAGAGAGCCATTTGTCTGTCAGTATTCTCCATGTCCCTGGAATTCATTTCTATTTTTATTACAGAGTACTGGGACAGGAAGCATCTTTAAACTAATATTAAAAATGTATTTTTATGTCTCTAATTGCGTGATTTGTGTGGACTTCTGCATACCAGGACTTAGAACATGCTAGAGATCAGTTCCAAGTAAAAGAATACCTCAGTACATCTTAATGCTATTTTCTATAGTATTAAGACTATAACATGATTTGATATGGTTTTTTTTCTGTACCAGATACTCAGATCCAAAGATGCATCTAGGCACATCTTGGCACTTCAGAATAGCAAGAAAAGCAAAGGTGGAAATGGAGAATTCTAATTATATATCTACCCCTTCATACAATAGACCACAGGCAAAAATGGGAAAGGGTATCTTAGCAAATCAGTCCGGCCTGCCCTCCTGGAACTTCTTTTTATTTTAGTCTTTTCATATATACTTTAATGTACTGTATTTAGTAAACTGATCGCAGATTATTTAATAAAGAGATTTGCCTTTTTTAAGAAAGCAATTTCAGTATAATGAGGGAAAATAAGAAATTTTATTAGGGAAAGAAGTTTGTTTAGAACTCTTAAAATTATACTGTACAGACTAGTGTCTAACCTTACACACTAACGTACAGAGAAAAATAATTAGAAATAATTACAAATAAACTAATAAAGTACCTTGGCTTATTACTAAGCAGATTTTTTTTCAAGCAGTGTGTTCAGTGCTTATATTAATCAGGGTTCTTCAGAAAGAAGAGACAGAGAGACAGACGGAGACAGACAGACAGGCACAGAGAGAGAGAAAGAGAGAAAGAGAAATTTTAAGGAATTGGCTCCCATAATTGTGGAGGCTGTTAAGTTCAATATCCCTAGGGTAAGCCAGCAGACTGGAGATTTATCTAAGAATTGATGCAGTCTGCAGTTTGAAGGCTGGAAACTCAGGCAGAATTTCTGTGTCACACTCCAGAGGTAGAAGTCCTTCTTTGGGAAACTTCAGGGTCTTCAAGATTGGATGAGGCCCACCCACATTATAGAGGGCAATCTACTTAAAGTCAAATGTTTGTAAATGTTAATAACATCAACAAATTCCTTTCTAGCAACATTTTGACTCATGTTTGACCAAACAACTGGTAACCATAGTCTAGTAAAATTACATGTAAAATTAACCATTTCAGTGCTCAGAATATAAATACAGACAATCCTCACCTACTGTTTAAAAATGTATTCATAGCATTGTTAAAATGTTTCTTAGTACATTAAAATTTGGGATGAAGGGGAAGAGTAAAGACCCACCAATGACTTTCTACATTTGGCATAAGTTGATTCTGAAGAGATCTTTTCCCACCAGGTATATCTGATGAAGGATTCTCAGGGACAGTCTACTAAGCCATACTATTTATTGGATTCTGTGGTAGGGATAAAAGGTAGCATGTACAAATGAGTGTGCCATTTCTTCTTCATTCTTAATTAATTCCGTATAGCTCCATCACTTTAAAGAGCTGTTAATCTCTCTGATCCCTGGGGTTCTAGACTTAGAGAATTTATAAAAAGCCAATACATCAAGCCCCAGTGTATTTCTTTAGAGAAAAAATAAATAAATAAAACAGGAACTAATGGCTATTTCAAGTTGTCTAAAGTTGTAAAGCATAGTGGGAGGAGGAGTAGCTTCTGTGTCAGGCTCACCAATTGATCAAAGAAACTGCTTGACAGAAACCAAACCCAATAAGCCTTCCAAAACTTCTAACCTTTTCCATAGGGCCTTCTATTTCCAGGGGAAAGTCAAAATGGCACTTAGTCCGAAGTGGGTTCTTGGTGGGCCTGGGACTGATGAAAACTTTGAAGCAACTAAAAGTGGGCTCTGGTAATGTAGAATTTAACAAAGCCAGCATTCATTTATACTATTTTTAATTCTTATTTGCAAAAACTTTGTAATTTCCCTTGTTTTTATTCACTTATTGAATTACTTCACTTATATTTATTTAGAACAGTATTTATTCCTTTTCACACCAACGGTACCTCCTACTTTGAAAAACAATTTCAGAGAATCACGGAAGGCAAACCTTGAAAACAGATTTACCATTCTTTTGGAATCTAATATTAGAGGTGGAGGAGTGGCAGCTGGTTGAATGTGAATTCTTGGAAGTAAAATATGTTGATCACAATCAATTAACATTTATAGAATGCCTGTATGGCACCATCTCAGTAGAGTTGTTTCTAAGAAAAAAGTAATTCTTCAGTTTTTTTTTTTTTTCATTCATCCCACAGACCATGACTTTTAAACTCCATTGGCTTATTGCTAACCCTGCAACAAGTTTCACTCACAACTTTATGAGTATGACATTATAGTGAAGTGGTCATCAAATGTATTTACTAAAACTCTACATGCTTATTATTAGCCAAATGTTCTAAATACAATATAATTATCTTGTTTTTAAGAAAGTTACAGACTAAGCAGAAGGCAAAATATGATAAAATATTATATATAGATAATTGCCTATTAAGTTATCAAAGACTGCAACCATACAGAGTTCAAAGAAAAAAGGAATCACTGGAGTGCAGCGGTCTAAGGATGGTAGAACTTGAATTTGGTGTGGAAAGAAATTCAATATTTGAATAGGCAGAGAAAAAATTTAGATGTTAAGGTAGAATTTTCTCCTCTCTCTACTATCTGTTAACTGTCCTGATGAGCAATGAACTCAGAATGAAAAACTGTCTAGATATGTCCATAGTCTAACTTTGGTCTAGCTTGTTTAGAAGAAAAAACCAGTAGAGAAAAATAACTGTAGTGTGTGTGTGTGTGTTTGTGTGTGTGAAAGAATTATACCAAGCAAGGCAATATTCAACAAGGACACCATCCTGCAAATGAGTTCCCCTAAGTTTTAGTGGGAAAAAATAGACAGAAATTAATTAAAATAAAATTTGAATACTTCAGTAAATTGGAATGTAAAAATTACTAATATGGATGTATGGAAGGAAAAAAAGGGAAGTAACTTACTATATCAAATGTATTAAAAAGTTTTGACCAGGGACAAACATATTTTCTTTGGGCAATAAAAGAATCTCATTTGTTTTAAATCAGTCCCACATATGTTCCTCAGGACTCATTCAACATACAAATATCTTGTGATAATTGGTAATAAACTTGTCTCTTAATACGAATATACAAAATCATTGTCTCTCTTCCACCATGTTACTATTTGAAAATATGAAAGCTGAACAATAGGCAAATGTTGAGATAACTAGCAATTTTTTAGATATATATTAGTTGCTGCAATAAACTGGCATATTTTATCTCATTACAATTGTAGATGCTTACTATAATAAATATGTGCAAAGAAGATTTTTGAAAGAAATAGAGAACTCATGAGCAAACACCAGTATTGTAATATAGAGCCAAAAAAGACCAAAAAGGCAAATAACCTTATTTTACATCAGGCATTGAGCTTTATAGCTTTTTGTTTTTCTTTTGTTTAATATAATGCTTGATAAATAGTAAAGATTCAAAAGTATTTGTTGTATTTAATTACATTTTAGTTGTAAAGCATTTAGTTGTATAGCATACATTAAATATTTGCTGTAGTTGCCATGACTAGAACACAGTATTTTCTGTGACTTCCTGAGTGGAATTTTATTATTATTATTATTATTATTATTATTATTATGTCACAAGCTTCAGAAAATAATTTAAGAAACAAAACAAAATTTCTTGCCAAATTTGCATAGAGAGAAAAACTTAGTTTTCAGTTTCCTAACCTGGGTTTCGCATTCAGCAAGAGGAAGATGTACCTCTACATTTCAACAATTTTAACTATGAGATCTTTGTTTGAGACCACGCCTTCCCATCTAATAATTGCAATTATTAGTTAGGTTTAGGATAAGGGAAAAAGATAGTTAGATTTACTAGTTCCGCTCTGCTCCTATAAATAAACACAGCATGACAGACTACATCTTAGGAGTCAGGCTTATATCAGACAAGCTAATAAACAACACAAAATATTAGAATCCCTTCCACTCACAAGGCCTTTTGCTTAGAATTTCAATTTTGGGGGCACTTGGTTGGGCTAGGTCTAGTTGCAGTGTCTGTTGCTAAATTCAAGGGAAGAGGGGTCTGTTACCTTTTTTACTTGGGGCTGTTAGAGAAAAGTGCTATGAACATATATAAGATTCAATTTGAGTAGAAAAATTAATTGTGGCATTATTTGTTTCTGTCACTCAATAGCTTAGTTTGACCATCTGCTAATTTAGAATCATAATTTCTAGGAATATTGTGCCTAGCTACCAAGCTATTCATTCTTTTGATCTTCTGCTTACCTCTACCAGAATTCCACAGGAAAGATGTAATTGGAAATAAAATCACAACTGAGCTACTTAGCTTTTAAGACCTAATATAATTAGGTCTTAAGGTAGGCATAAGGTTTGAATCTTATATTGTTTTTCAACAACAAACGTACGAAGAATAAAAAGGAAAGCATTAGAGAAAAGATGCTAGGTTTTAGCATAGGGATTTGATTGTGCAGAAATAACAACAATTGTTAACATTTATTGAATAACTATCATATGTCAAGCACGTGTCAGCTCTTTATAGGAATTATCTCATCATTAGAGAGATTATATTTCTAGAACCTTAGTATCTTTATATGTGATATGCTAAGGTTTGGGGACAACTTAACTTTATTTAATTCAAATTTTAGTATAGTCATGCTAAGAAAATCTATTCCATTTAACAAGGAATTAGTTATAAAATGTATTCTATTCTTAAAACAGCAACAAAAGAAACTATGAAAGTTTGTCTTGGGGAAGGGCCTGATACTACTAGAGGATTTTCTAGTTAAACAAAACAGAAATGCTAGATGGATGCAGGATGTGATAGTATAAAAACTTTTTGTATACATTAACCTAAAATATCACTTTATTTTGTATGACTAGCTTTTTTTTTTGGTATGAACAAGGTTTTTCTTTTTAACATTTTATATTTGTGGTCTTACCAGTTTCAATCTCTAAACACACCCATTTGATAATTTTCTTACAGATACATGCACTTTTAACATGCATTTGATAGAACATCTCCTTAGTGCACACAAATCCCTACTTCTCAACATAGTATTTGAAAATGTAAAGGATTTTCAGGCTGCTTAGTGGACTGAGGAAAATCAAAATGATAGAGTTGTATCAATGGTCATCGTGGCCATTCCTGGGAAGAAAGGGCCCCACAGGGAACTGAATGAGATTCACCTTCTTTCTATTAATGGAGATAAGGATTTTCTTCTTTCGCTATCATCATTTTGTGGAAGTAAGAAGACCATCTCTTGATAGAAAAAAATAAAAGAGAATAAAATGCTTTAATGCTTTTATTACCATCATTTCATTTGGAGAAGGGTGTATAACATTTCTCTTAGATACGATTATAAGACATTATATATATATATATATATATATTTATATACACACACACATACATAAAAAATACTCAAAGCAATATCCTAAAACAGTAAGATGCTTTCAAAGCTAATGTAAAGGAAAGGAATCCTAATGTGTCCACTTTCTCCCTCTGTGAACTACAGCCAGTTGGTGCCTCAGTGTCCTCTTCTATAAAATAGCAATGGAAAATACTCTTTTTGCAGAGTGGTTGTGAGAAGTAAATCTAATGTATACAAAGCATCTGGCATAAAATTGGTATTATGGGTGTACTTTGATATTCAACTTAAATTATTTAATGTTCTGTCCATGGGAAAATTAAGTAGAATTAACTATTTCTTAGAAATTTCTTAGAAATGTTAAATCAAGAAAAGTCAGAAATAAGAATGACATCTAAGATAAGACAGGAAAGTCATTTTTTTGCAAATCATTTGATGCCCCAATATAAAACATGCTTTATTGATGATATCGTCTGTATTTATTTCTAACTAACTTAACAGACACTTATTAAGCATGTGTAATGTGCCAAAATACTATGTTGGGCTCTAGAAAACCATATAAAAGGCAGATGGTTTGCCCTCAGAAAGTGTTATTACAAATTGAATTGAGGAATTTTAAAAAATTAGGTCACAAAACAATGGGGTAGGCTGGAGTCAAAGCTGGGTACTATAATTAATAGCAATGTATTTCATTCATTGATTTCTGAAGCTACTCTCCCACTGGAGCCACTTGCCAGGTCAGCAGTTTTCTTCACAGAGCATCGTAAATCTCCAGTACCACCTTTTGGCTGTAAATAAGGAAAAATTCTGTGTTTTTTTTTCTTTTGTATACAATATAGAATTTCTGAAATAAAAATAATCTAACAGCTGCAGTCTGGGTGTTTTGAAAAAATATTCATCTTTTGTAGTTTGTTTATTAAGCAATTTGTATGTGGTACCAAAAACTATTCTAGAATACAGATATTGCTGAGCATTTCTGTCCCCATCATATGTACTTTGCTACCCAAAACTGCCAAAATTATCAGACCTGAAATGAGTTCATTTATAATCAACTTGGATGCTTTACCTTTTTAGAGATAGTATTATTAGACAGATCCAGTTTATGATTATGAAACTATACCTATATAATGAATTAGCAATTACCTCAAAGCACATGGATTCTTTTCTATAGCAGGGATTTTGGATACCAGGTTGTTTTTTGTTTTGTTTTGTTTCCTGATGCTCTGGGGATATTGATTTTATTTAACAACAATTTAAATAGTGTTGTTTTGTGCCAGTCATCATCCTTAGTGCTCTGCAAGTATTACTAGGTTTGATCCTTGTAACAACCGTAATAGTTATATATTACTATTATCATTACGGAGATAGGAAACAGGCACAGATAGGACAGTTTGCTCAAGGCCACATGTTAGTGAGTGGTGGAGCTGGAATTATAAGCCAAGCAATCAGGCTCCAGAGCCCCTAACCCTGACTACATTGAGCATCCCCTTAGCACTAGATCTTAACACTCTTGAGGTTACACTGGATATAAAACATTAATCACTTCTAAAGTTTTAAAAGCTTCTGTAGCCCTATGGCAACAAGGGTGTAGAGATAGGCAGGGATTGTTATTACAGTGGGGACAGTGGGAGATTGTCAGGGGTATCAGTGATAAGCGTATCAATGACAAGCGTATAAGTGTGTTTTTGTATTTTCTCTCGTTCATTGTAATTTTTTTTTTGAACATTGGCCTAGAGGAAGGATACACCTACTTAGTTTGACATAATCCCAATACCCTCTGTTTTTTTCCTTATGCTCCAATACTCTACTATTCTACTGCTGGTTTTTTTAGCACCTCTAAGGCATCCTTTAGACCCAGAATGCCCAGTACCACTTTTCCCTTTTCCACCCCCAGACCTCCATCCAAAGTCTCTTGGCAACTGCTCCACACTCTTCAACCCTCAGCTCAATGATTCATATCTTCACTGCACCAGACTGATGGATGGATTTTTCTCTCTGTGTGCATTGTGCTGTATACAATCTCCATTATCAGGCATTACATTTTAGTTAATCTTTTGGTTTCATGTCTGTCTCTCCCACTAAATATTAAATTCTTTGAGGATAGTGACTGTTCCTTAAGGAAAGACACATTGTAAAGAAGATATAAAAAATGTCATGCAGAGCAACAGTCCATTGATGTCACACACATACACATGTACAGGGGAAATAAGATGTAGGGAAGTACATGCAAGAGTTAAGGGTAGGTGTCTGAGTTGTGATTATGAGAGATTTTTTTCATGTTTTATATTTTTTCAAAGTCTCTACAGTGAAAATGAGTTGCTTTTATTAAACTAAACCATATAAGCATGTCTTAGGTCTAATAGAATTCAAAATGGAGTTCTTTATGAACAAGGACATTATATACTAAGGGCTTTTCAAAAATTCTTAATGTGTGGAATGTAGTGAGTGTTCAATGTTTTTGGATCAATGGACGAATAAAGGAATTAAATGTGATATCTTTGCTCGAACTGAAGAAATTCTTATACCTGGAAAATTTTCTATACCATGCATCCTGGGAATTTTAAAGCTCCCCAATGATTTTAAAGAATCTGTACATGTTGAGAGTTTTCTTTCTTTCTATTCTCTACAGCAAAAAAATTTAAAAGCCAATTTAAATAAATGTGGAATTAGAAACAATATTATATCACTGATGCCCTTAAGCATATCTAGATCTAACAATGTAACATATGCCTACATATTTCTCTTAAACTGAAGTAATAATTATTTCATTCACTCAACATACTTTATTATTCGTATTTATAAAATTCTGATTTAAGGGATACCACAATATTTTAGTCCTTTAAATAATTTTAAGCTCATTCTACAGCCTGCTTATTGGAATAAATTGAATGAAAGTTATATTAAAAATAATAAATTATTATAGTCAGTTTATTAGAGGAGCATATTTTTACTTTTATTTTATTTTTTTGCTTTGTAAAATTTCAAACACACAAGATTAAAGCATTTAAAATGATAAATTTATAAATATATAAAAATAAAGTCAGAGAATAGAACATTTCTGCTTTTTAATTAAACTGAACATATATACCTGAGATAAATTCAGTAGATTTTGATCTTATATTGTTTCAGAATAATCAGAAAATGAAATATTTAATTAATAGAATTTTTAATTAATAGGGTTTTACCCTATATACTACTGATAGATGTTTAATTTTAAAGAATTCTATTATTCAATAAATGAGTAGCACTGTATTTACAATGCAGATATATTCAGAATTCACTTTAAAATTTTACAGTGGCTCAAAAAATTATTACTAACACGTTATTAAACCAAATAATTTGATTTTATTTACAGTAGTGTACTAATTTCTGGGAATGACACACAGAAGTCCAAGATATCGGTCCCACCACAGACAGCTTGCGGTATTGGTGACTCAATGAAGTATGCCAAATATAGATTACATATGGCCTGAAGAAGATGGAATGAGTGAAAAATGGAGTATTGAGGAGCTTCTCACCACTCCAGAGAAAGGAGTAAAGGTCAGAGAAAGGAGTAAACATCTTTAAAATCCAAGTAGGATTCAGATCATTGGAGGGGAGAGAAGGAGAAGATGATAGGCCAGAAAATGGGTTACATGGCCAAAGATGTGATAGAAAACTGATTTCTGGAGATAAAGACCAGAAAGCCTTAAGTGGGAAATTTATAAAAAGAATAGGAAGTTGTAAATGCAGAGCTGTAATTAGGAATAGATAAGAAACCCATGTGAATGTCTGGCTGCAAAATGATAGGACTCTGGCTGAATGAATGCTACTCGATGTGGAAGCGATGATAGGACGAGAAAGTCAGAGCTCACTCTGCAATGTTAGGCTTGGGTAAGAAGAGTTTAAAAGATAAACCCTGTGCTATTACTGATATTCAGCATAAGTGAAGATTTACTCTACTGGGAATTTGGAGAGTAATGACTATACATATCTTTTTCTATGATATTTATATCAAAAATTCACACAATTTTTTTTATGCTAGCACATATTTTCCTTAGTAGAAAATATCATTGACCTAACAATAAAATTTTATAATATTCAGGAATCCAATCACAGGGTCATTTTAGGTGCCTGGAATTATGTAGAAATGACAATCAGTTTCTAATAAGTTATTTTAAAAGCCAAACAGCTTTTAAATGTCGTATTCACTTTTGCATTCACCAAACTAATCATAGCACCTATCCCATAACAGGTGCTCAGCGACTATTTATTAAACTAATGAATAATGTATTTAATTAATTTATTAAATGAGTCCTTCAACTTTAAACCTTAAAATGTCAATTAACTAGAAATTTCAAGTCAGTACACATGGTTGAATTTCTAAAAGAGCTATCGATGCTGCGGTTTTGGTGTACATAAGGGGTGTAATGCATTGCTTCTGACTTTATGTAATTAAAAGTTTAGCGACATTACTACCTTTTAATTAGATAAGTTAACTAATTAACTAAATTTTCATTATGATTCATTAACATAGAACCTCTAGGCTGTGTGTCATCAGTAGCTATATATGTAATTACATCACTAATTAAACCTCTGAAACTGGTCAGGGTTCCATATCAAGATCTTTTAAATTGTGATTTAACTTGTATTTTTAATTTGAGAATTAATTCCTATATGTGGCATTTCCCTTACTCTCTCCTCAAAGTAATTAAAGCAGTAATACATATCTGATCTTCATTTCTTTTCTGGTTTACTTTTAAATCAGGATACCTTAACTAGCATTTTCTCTCAAACTGTCTTAAGCAAAGTTTTTTTTCGTATAAATTGCAGTAGGAGTGGTGGTAGTAGTAGTAGTAATTCTGTCATCATGAAGATATTGTCTATTCATTTCTCATCCTTTTATTACATAAACAGTAAATTTCAATTCTTTAGCCTTGAAGAAGATAATTATAATAAATTAGTTTGTATTTTCCCAAAAGAAAGAACTGACAAGTCATCTAAATTCTTTGAGACTGCTATTGTTTCACTATTGAACTTTAAGAATTCTTTTATTACAAGAAGTTTATCACATTATCAGCAGGAAAAGAATGCTGTCATGTCAGTTTAAAAAGGAAAGACAATATGATGAATTTGTATCTGAGAGACCTAAAAAAGACGGGACTATGAATATGAGGTCAGGTCTACATTGTAGAATATTGACTTATTTTATATCTTTGGATTATGTCATTCTGCTTTATATACTGGTTAAAATCCCCAAATTGGTATTTATGAAGTTATTGGGTTTTTTCAATATGATATATTTTTTAAATTCTTAGAGTTTTTTCTTTTTTTTTTATGACTATAGTTTCAATTTTAAAGCACTCTTTAGTCAAAAGTGTGCACTAAAACACAGGGAGGAGATAAACCTGACCATCAGAAAAGGAAAACTGTAGGTAAAGGAAAAAAAAAATGTTGTCAATGAATCTCCCTAATTTTTGACCTGCATTTATAAGAAAAAAGAGCATCACTGGTCCACAACACTGTAAGTTCTCAACAATAAATTTTGATAATATTGCTTTAAATAGAACTTGTAAGATTGTTTCTCTAATTCTTGTTAAAACTGAACAATAACTGCAAATTATCTGTGGTTTAGAGGAAAATGCAATTAAATTACCTTGTTCAAAGAAACTGTAGAGAAGCAACTTAATTATATTTCTTTTACAGTTCAGATCATTATAAACTTTAGTGAAAGAATTTCTTTTAAAAGTGCATCTTGTCACATAATTTAAATGATTTGTGTGTAAGTGTGTATGTGTGTGTGATTTAGAAAATAAATGCCCTTGTCATCAGAACTATTTCAGAAAATTCTTCTTTTTAACTTTACCCATTCTTATGAATCTTGCCTAAGAGTAATAACTCTGATTGAAGTGTTTAGTTAGACATAAAAATGCAGCCAAAGTGTTTTCAAAATACACTAGAGACATTTGACTTGTATAATTCACATGTTCTCCCAAACTTATGTATTAGCTTTACACTGCGGTTACCTAATAGGTAATTGTCATCAAAATAATCATATAAAGCCATATCTCTCCACCGGATCAGAAAAAAAAAAAAACTTTAAAATTATTCTGGTTATTGAATTTGGAGTTTGAGAATACTTTTAAGCAAATCTAAAGAAAACTATTCCACTCTCTGCACTCTGGAGAGCAGAATAGCTTTTTATTTTTAAAAATCAATTACACATCCTTTAATTTCTTCATAGTTCTCCATCTGACCCCTTTCAGCCGTTTCCTTCAGTCGCCTAAAAGTGTCAGTGATAGAGTAAAACTCTCCAGATGATTTCAATGAGCCATCTAAGCAGATGTTTAAAATAGAGTCCCAAGAACACCCGAGTGCAGGTTTTAATAGGGGCAGTGAGCAGCTAGGACTCAATGCTTTTACCAGTCAGAACCCTATCATAACCTGGGATACAGAAGGAAGACTCTTGGACAGATGTGTTTAGCTAAGAGTGCACTTTGTATGCTGAGATGCCAAAACAAAGTTAAATATGCCTCTGAAACAGTGCTCAGGGAAGACTTACTCAGAAAAGTAGGTAAGCAAATTTTAGTATGGAAATGAACAATTTTAAAGTCATTTCCTTTCAGTTAACCTGAAAAGACCGACATAAACAAATAGCCTGAGAGAGTACTGGGGAACAGGCAGTGCTGTACTCTACACTATCCTCTTAATGATTTTGCCAAGATTCCTTCTGCTTATCCCTTTGGACTTCAGAAAGCCAAAGGATTATAGCTCAGTTTTTTGTCTGTATAGACAGTGCATTTGTAACTGATTGGAATTTTCTAGAGTGGCATGAATTGGCCTCATTCTCTTAGTTCCATATATTCTAATACTGACCCAGTTTTGTTTTGTTTTGTTTTGTTTTAACTATAACCATTCCAAAGTGTTATTCCTTTCTCAGTACTGACCAGTTCTGGCATTGTATTTGCCCTAAAGAAGACAAGTGATTTGTAAATATATTACTAAGGTTGATCAGTGAGGTTAGGGGAGGGTAAATAGCTTGAAACCTTTAACATCTAGTGTAATGATAACCATGCATAGTGCAAGAAAGTGACCTTTAGCTTAAAACAATTCACCTATGACAGAATGGAATGCTCTTGGTTTTCTTAGGAAATTTAAAATCCATTGCCTGCTCAGTTATTTCAAGAAAATTACTTCTTCATTGGATAATAACATTTAATTAATCAATTTAACTGCAAAAAAGCTGTCTTTAGAAAGTACACAATTCATAATAATTTATTCAGGTTCATTTCATTATGAGAGTGGGAAAAAAACTTAGGATACATTTTATTTCACATTAACTGAAACTCTAATATAGATATAAATCATCCCTAATGCAGCCATTAGCCACAGTTTCAATGTGGTGGAATACTTTCTATCTTTCTATAATAATTGATATTCAACAGTAGAAATCTCTATGTTCTTGAATATTTCATTTACATATAAAATTTGAATCTAAGGACCTAATTCTATAGAAACATAATTAGAAATAAGGAGCAAGAAACAGACCAATTTGGAGGAACGGTGGGAGGTGACTATGGGGAAAGAAAAAAGCTAATGATGCTAGCTCTGAGGCAGAATTGATTTGAAGTTTTTTTTTTTCTTTTGACACTAGTTCTTACAAGGTCTGACAATTATTTAATCATCAATTTCCTTATCTATATACTTGGGATTGTACGATCCCCCCTTCTCAGGATTATTTATAGGATTAAATGAGTTAACATAAATATGATCAATACTTGGCACATAGAAAGCACCCAATAAACATTTGAAAGTATGTTTTGAAAGCAGTGTATTCAAGGCCATGTAGAATGGGTACGGAGATAATAATACAGTGGATAAATACGTTGTTTGTGGAGCGGGATAGACCTGGATTGAGTCCAGGCTTTTTGCTTCCTTTTTGTTTCCTTGCTTGTGAACATGGGAGTGCTGCCTCACCTTTCTGAGACTGTTTCCTTGTTTGTAAAACAGATGATAAAAGAACCTACTAATCTTAAAATTTTCCAGAGTTTGGACTGACTTATCCTATCTGGATAAGATTAAAATTTTATTCTTTAGTACGGAAATAGAAATTCTAGGATAACTAAGAGAATAAGCTAGTCAAGGGCTTCTTTTTCCTTTATCTCTCTAACAGGTAATACCTGTTCCTTACACAGCTTCTAGCTGGCTTTCCTGGTTAACCTGTGTTTGAACCCTAGAATGCAATTGCTTCTCTGGGATAGAGGTGAGCCACAGAGAGCTTTACCTGCAGCTTTCAGCCAAGGTTCTGCAAGTACAAGCAAGGGACAATAATATGGATAACTGTTTTCATCCCTTTTTCTTTTCTTTCAGGGGTGAAATTAATATTTTATTACTATTTTCTCCCTCCTCACCTTTGGGAAAGTAAGGGACCAGTTTTCCCCTAATTATTTATTTATGTTCACTAGTTCTCTCACTAACCCCCACCCCCACCATTCTCATTTCAAAAGAGCATCAAGATTATATTCTTAGAGCCTTTCTCTATAAGTAGTTCTCAAGGCCAGTCATTAGACTAAGCAATATCAGCCTTACTTGTGAACTTGTTAAAAATATAAATTTGTGGCCCCACTCAGGACTTGCTGAATCAGAAACTCCAAAGGCTCTGGAATTTGAGTTATGACAAACTCTCCAGATGCTTCTGATGCTCACTAAAAGTTTGAAAATTGCTATTTCAACACAGCCCACACATCAAAAGCCAACTTGTCAAGGTCTTTCAGATCCTGCTGACATAAGTAGGCATTTGGAAGAGGACCAGAGATCTTGGCATACCTTCCTTAAGATCAATAGACAGAGTCTGTTAATCTCTTTCGTTTAACCATAAGAAGTAAATGTGGTTACATGGTAGTGTAGAATATTTGCAAATTTCATGCAGGGGCTTTTTCAGAGTATCTCCTATAATTTTTATTCAAAAGATCATTTTGAGCAGTTACTTGGTATATAGTTTACTTTCAATAAGTGATAGCAATTATTACTACTTTAAAACTAATGTTATATACCTTTCATTTAAAAAAAATTCATTGTATATATATTAGGTCCCTATTATTTAGAAGTTATTCTGGTAGCCTACCTGAGAATGAAAATATTAATAAGACATTCCCCTAATTCAGAGGGCTTGAAATCAAGCTGAAGTTCATGCTTTTGTTTAACCTACAGGTTTTTTAAAAATTTCATCATGGCCAAAAATGTCGGTTTTTGTTCACCACTATTTTGTTTGCCTGTCACAGTTCCCAGATCTTAGTTGTTTAATAAGTATTTCTTTAATAAATGAATAAATGAATGAGTGGATCCAAATACCAAATGAAAGAAAAAGGTGCTTTAGCCCTTTCTTTATTTGTCTCACCTTTTTTTTTTTTTCCAGGTAGGCACTTCTGCACAACAGAGAGCCAGAAACATTAATCCTGAAGTTTGCACAGTGTTAAGACATATCTAGGTGCCCTGCATACCAGCTGCACACCATGCTCTCAGGCTTGAGGTTTCAGCCCGAGGTGGTGCCATATTTTTAAATGCTGGTACTAATTAGACAAATATCTCCCACCTCATAGGCTCACAGTATTCTAACAGGTTTTTATTGCATGTAGACCCTGTATCTCAAAAGGATTTGATAAATCAGCTCAGTTCTACTGTTTTTTTTTTCCGAAGTCTAAGTAGGGTTTCAATAATAAACTAGGCCATTATACAGCCTGATAAGCAATCAGCCCAGTGCTCTTCATTTGGAAATCACAATGATAAGGAGGGTAGGGCTGGGGGGAAGGGGATCTGTAGCACTATGCTTCAGCTTCCAGTAAACAGAAATTTGTTTTCAGATATTTTTTTGGAGAAACCCTAAGTGAAAAGCTTTTGTGTTAATATCTCAAAAAGTGTGGCCATTTAGAGCTTAATCTTTGAAGAGTAGTGTACTGATACACAGTGAACCAACAGGGTGTGAGAGGGGACAAGCTGCTCTTGTCATTCACTCTGATGAACTATCAAGCTGTGGTTTTGTTCCCCCAGTTGACTCTGAAGCAGACTGGCTCTGAAACTCAATATAGTTTAAAACACACAAACCCACTCAGTTGATTAGAGTATTTGGAAGTGTTTTGGAGACCTTTATTTGGGGCTACATTCAGGAAGCAGCCCAGACCTGAAATTGCTGCAACAGTATAATTATTTATCTTAGACATCACAAAGACTAGAGGTCTTTTTGATAATCATTTTGCAAAGGTCATCTGAAAAACCAGATTACTCTCCATAAAGTTAGCTCATTGTTTTTTCCTAGAATACCTTAGAATGAAAAACATTATTGTTATTCCTGTGATGTTATTATAATATTATAAACATCTTTCCACATATAATATTGAGTGATATCGAAGATCAGATTCTCCTGAATGAAGAATTTTTCTTCTTCATGTTGAATTTGTAGGCACTTGATATGAATGGAGTCCCAAGCCTGGCCCTTTTCTTAGACTCTGCTCCCTGTTGTCCAGGGTCTTACCTGTATATTTCACTCTGGGGTCTTAGCTCTTGTACAGAGCCTGGCAGAGAAGAAACTCAGGAAACAGTCCGTGAAGGTGAAATGAATGAACAATTTGTGCATCAAATCTACACTCTCTGTCTAGCTTTCTGGGCTACCTCAGCCTGACTCTACCTTGCCTCTGCAACCTGACTGCTTTACACGTGGGCAAGGTAATGTTCTCTCCCCAAGTGCCCAGATGCCCCACCCAAATTCCAGGTTTAAGCCTTTACATGTGCTACTTGCTCATAAATGACTGTTTATATCTCATTCTTTTACTCAAGTACTTTTAAGGACCTCTTCAGACCCCCCTTCAAGCTACAAAATATTTTTCTGATCTCTCCTCTAAAAATTAGAGTCCAATTTCCATAAACAGAATTAAATATTAAGCTGCAGTCATTAGTATTGGGTTCTGAAAAGTAAAGCAACTAGACAACCATAAAGATACATGACTTACCTTGCAGTTTGGTTTTATTTTTCTTTATGTTGCAACCTTATTTATGTTAGGGACAATGATTTTTAGTTTTTTTATCACTAAAGCAACTAGCACAATGCTGTTCATGTTGTGCATGACCACTAAATAATTAACAAATTGAGAGTTATAACCATAGGTCTTCTTATACTCTTTTCATCAAAACAAAAACAAAAACAAAACAAAGCAAAACAAAAACTGGTATAATGGAGGAGGGCTTCAGAAAGAAAAAAATTAAGACAATTTTCTATGCTGAACTGGATCTCAAAAGGGAAAAGACTGCTATATTGGTGTCCTTAGTTTATAAGAGGCTACGTATTATCCATAAATAAGTAGGTCTTTTTAATTGGTAAACATATATCCAATACAACATAATCATGTATACAGATAGCAGTTTTTTATACAGAAATAACATTCTTGTTATTATAAATGTAAAGAAAAAAATGTTGAAGCAGTTTCTCCTTGAGTTCAAGTTACTTGCTTGAAAAGGAGAGGTGTACACACCTTATGAGAGGTATACATACCTTATGGTGAACATTTTGTCCACACCTTCCCCACAGCACCCTTCCAATTTGTTCATCTGTCATTAAAAAAACCCCTATAATGAACTCATATATATTTCTATATTAGACTCTTTCCTCCTCCCTATCCCCAAAGACTTTGAGGATGTCCTTTCTTCTTAGACTCTTTCTGTGTCTCTGAATAATCATTGTGTTTCTCTGAAAAATCATCTGTTTTCTGTCATATATTTTCCCCACTTGCACCTGATGCTAACACTGTTTTATAGTAATTCTCCACTTCCTCTAGAAATAACTCTTGTTCGAACTGAGTAAGATGTTGCAATGCACTGTGGCACTCAGCTGTCATTTTATTCTCCTTTTTCTCTCTTGCCAAATTTACCTTCTCAGTGTTACATCTCATAACTGCCAAGGCATGGTGGTTTGAGGAGTGAAGGAGTCTGGTAGGTTGTTGGAAAACACAGAATAAATGTAGTCTATAACTAGAGACCAAGAACTTCACTGGACCAAGTAACTGCACATTAAAAAAAGAAGAAGAAGAAGAATAGTATATCCTTTCTTCTCTTCCCTTTTTAAATATTCTTAGGCCATTAGGTTAAAGACTCACAATAAGATGGACGATAAGGGTCTTAGTATAATGAAAGAATAATGCCATTTTCTTTAAGGTCTCAGTGGAGATAATATTTACAGGCCAGACTGTTAATGAATCTGTCACATTTATCTCTGAGTTGGACTTCCTATCAAGGAGGCAGTACACTTCACTCAATATTTTCATCTCAGAAAAATTGAATCTCTACTGATAGCCACCTTCTGGGGCCCCAAATGAATCATCGTTGCTTTGAGACTTTGCCAGGCAGGTTTTATTCTAGTTGATAGGGTGCAATTTTATATAGAAAGCTTTTAATGAAAATATCATATTTACAAGCTTCATTTCAACCATCTTGATTTCTGATTTAAAAGCCTGAAATTTTCAGACATCAATTGCTTGAGCTTAAGTAGTCAGCACAGTATGTCTGAAATTATAATAGAATGATTTACAAATATATAACGTGGTTCCATTGCTTAGCAAAGGACAACTTCTTTTGTTTTAAAGTAGTCTTTTGATATGTTGTGCTTTTCTTCAAGACTTCTTTATTTCAAAGCCAATCATTGCTATTAATCTCACACTGTAAAATAAATTGCATCTTGTTTTTGAGTGGAGAAAGCCATTTCTCAACTTAAATGGAAATCTCAAAATGCAAAAAAAACTTTTTCCAACAAAAGAGTTCTGGTTTGATTCAGATAGCAGCCATCCAGGCTTGAAAAAGAGTTGGCACAGATGTCCTTGAAAATGATTGCGCCCAAATACCGAGACAATGGTGCAGCTTCTTACATTGGTATTTTGTTCATCAAAACCACATATAAATGTTCTGAGGACACAGTGTTTTAAAAAATATATTAATTTGTTTTTTGTCATTGGCAAGGCCTGATTATGAATATGTAGAGCTTAATTCAACCAGCTTGTTGCTATCTATTCACAACAATGAAGCATTTGCCTCCAAAGTTTGTCTTTACTCATTATGAAAAAGAAAAAAAAAAACTATGAGGATAAAACATGCTGAGCATCCCACCTGCTAGTTTTATGTATTGGGATAAGAAAACAGTCACCCATCAATAAAATGCTGATACCTGGTTCTGTAACCAAAGCACTCAGAAGTACATGTAAAAATGTAACAGAAAAAGATCCTTGCATCAGATTGCATCATGTTACAGCAGGTGGTTTAAGACTTTATCATCCAGTGCTGGATGGAATGAATAATATGATTGCTAGGCTTTGGTCTGAATTTCATTGTGTTGTGTATTTGCATCCACTTATATTAAGTCTTTTATGAGACAATGATATTACATACTAAATTAAATAGCACAGGAGGTGAGAATTGCATAGCTTCAAAAGGGAGAGAGATCACTGGGATTGGGAGTTGGGAGGAGGTAATCAAAAACAGCTTCCTGGAGTAAACAGGCCTTGACTTAGACTTTTAAGAATTGTAAGATTTATGGGGAATGATGAACTAATCTCCAGAGAAATTGATGTCTTTGTGTATCTTTGTGCAAAGATCTTAGGCTCTGAGTATATACTTCTAAAGCCTACATGTTAACTGCCTCTCTTCATTTTTTTTTCTTTAAGCTCTCCAAACAGAATCCACTTCCACAAAAGCACATAGAATTCACCAATGATCGTTCTCTTTTCTTAAACTTGACTGAGAGAACACATAGACTCGGCATTTACTCTAAAGTGAATTTATCAAATTAATCTCTCAACAAAATACCTACATAATTATTATAGTATGTATATCATTCAATAAATATGTAACTAAAAAAGAAAGTAGTACTTATAAGTCAATGTTAATATCTAAATTAGTGCAAGAGTTCTATCAGCTTGATCTAAAAGTAATCATAGGAGATTGGCCCTTAATAGAAGTGTAAAAGGACTTTGTCTCCTGTGGTGTCTGGTACACTGGTTGTGGCAATTATTGTGAGAATGGGAGGAACCAGAGCTAGTTCTCTGAAAATTATTCATGAATCAAATTCTTTCTAATATGTAAACCAGTCATGTCCATAGGGATTTCTAAAAGAAAATGTGATATGGTAGTGAGAGATAACTTGTAAACCACTGTTCAAAGATTAGAGAATACTAACACCCTCAGAGAAGAATTAAATAAATTAAAATATAAAAGTAATCAATTTAATTATGAATATTCTTCTAGTTATGGCACTTGTCTAAGATAACATATTTCTAGACAGTTAAAAATAAATACCTCTATATGTGTTTGTCTTGATCAAAATTTAGAGGGAAATGTTGATAATATATCAATATGAGATTTGCTCTGAATTACCTCAAATAAATCATATTTTTTCACCATATTTATTATTCCTCATCTCTGCTTTTCTCTTGAAAAAGCTTTTCTCACGTAGTTGCTCTGATAGAATACACTGAATAAGAAAAATTAAGAAGATATCCATAGGTTGAAAGAAAAATCTGTTTTCTGAAGTTGTTTTAAAAGTGTGACCCATAAATTAATTTACAGAGCTGCAAACAGCGTAAGCAGACGCTTTAGTCTTTCTTTTCTAACTAGGAGAGGTATACATGAATAATACTACTCAGATGAGAAGCTATCTAGTATTTTAAGGAGATAATTTCCTCAAGGCCTTCTTTCATTGTTGAATCTAAAAGCATCTGATATCAGACTCTTCTTCCCAGTATTTCTAAAGATTACTTTCCAGTAATCAAAATGTCATCTGTATGGTTTGGACTCTCATTCTGTCTTTAGGGAAAACTGAGAATATCCAATTTTCCTTTGTATAATTACAAGACCCCTATCAAAATGCATTCTTAGAGATTACAGCTTACTACAAAGAGGAAAAATGATCTACTCTTTTGTTTGATGTATGTAATTTTGCTCTTTTTTTTTTCATTCAGGCACTACATGAACTTGAGCTTACGTGAGAGAAAGTGAGAAGGGGACTATAGGTGTCATTAGGGACCTTAAAAGAACAAAACATTAAACAATGAATTCTTATGAACATATATCTATAACACTATATGTAGCTCAAGTGAATACTCAGTCTTCCTTTCTTCTACTGAACTGATATTTAGTGTAGAAAATGCACAAAACATGAAGTAGTAGAAAGATACAAAATTTTGGAGTAAGAATATCTTTGCACACACACACACATGCACTCTTCCCATTTCTAATCACACACTGTTGGTGTTTTGTCATGTAATTTCTATTCCAATGTGTTTGGAGAGGGCACTTGAACTGGAATTGGGAAGCCATTATAAGAATAATTTGAACAGTTTTTTCAAAACAGGTTTCCTGGTTCAAAGCACCAACATAATTCAAGTCTCTGGAGGGAGGACCCTGTAATCTATCTTTTAAATAGCTTTCTGGCACTTGCCAAATTTGAAAAACACTGTCCTAGTCTGTTGCTCTTCCTTCTGCTCCTGTACTTTATCCACATCACATAGTAGTTAGAAAGTCAAATAAAAATACTTTTATAGTTGGAAAAAATATTCTATTTTCAAACTCCTGGTGCCTGCATTAACTATGTAGCAGAATCCCAAGTGGAAGAGAACTGCAGGTATCACACCAGTTACAGAAATCCCTTAAAGTTGTCAGGAGGAATGATGGTCAGGTTGGAGCAAGTAAGATCTGAACAGCAGTCAGAAAAGCAAAAGGCCTTTGGCTATTCTGCTAAAGCACCGAATCTCATTTTCCTCAAACTACAATAAGTTTTCAGTGAGACATCTTGGAAATAACCAGTGTGTTCTTTCGAACGAAGTGTGGTTTGAAATATTTAAGACAATATAGCTTAAAGTTAGGCTATTGCTATTCAGAATGTACTCTATCAAATGTACTCTACTGTAGTGCAAAGCAAGATGAATGCACTCTTCTGATGGTAGGTTTTCATTGGATTTTATTATTTTTTTCTTTGCACTATTCTTTGGATTAGCATTTGCATATGCTTGGATACTAAAACAGACCTTACATGAAGATGCATTAACATAGAAGAAAGGTTACATTTTATATTTTTAGTTAGTGAAATACAGTTTTTCCCTATCTTCTGATAGGGAAAAAATATATGTGTGTATGTATTTTTTCGTGCACGTCTATTTTTTTTTCCTTTTGAAGTTTAATATAATGCTGTGTTAAATGACAAATTGACATGTGAGATGAAGTGACAATTTTCATAGCTATTCATATAGTAAGCGCCTGGGTCTCTAAGTTTAAAAGAAAAGGAAATGTCTATAGCTATATCTGCCATGCTGATCACACAATTTCCTGAAAATGGAAGTGATTTCAATCTTGCCTTTGCCAGTGAAAATTTTGCAGACATTTCAATTTGAAATGTAGTCATCATTTAAAGTAAGAAAATTGTAGTCAATGGGAAAATTTTATTAAAAACATTATTTTGGGAAAACTTACAGTCTGAATAAAACATAGAAATTAGAAAAAGTCTATAAAGTGCATGTTACAAAATTAACAGTTTATGTTGGCAGGAAGTTTCTTTACTCTTTTCACTTCAATTATGAGAAGATTTTTCTCATTATGCTGCTCTATTTAAAGCTTGCTATAATAGTCTTATATATTAAAAAAAATAACACTGACAAATACAGATTAAGGTGCCTGTGTTTATGGATAAGAATTTGTATAGAGAACCTCTTTGAGTAATTTATCTAGTAAGGCAGCAGTTCCCAAACTTTTTGGCACCAGGGACCAGTGCTCCTATGAGAGTCTAATGCCTGATGATCTGAGATGGATCTGAAACAGTGATGCTGAAACTGAGAAGCAGCTGCAAATACGGATGAAGCTTCACTAGCTGGCAGCTGCTTACCTCTTGCTGTGCATCCTGGTTCCTAACAGGCCACTAAGGACTGCTACAGGTCCCTTGCCCAGAGATTTGGGGACCCGTACAATAAGGGATATGCTTGGTTGTAGGGAAAATTAAACAGCTGAGTTTATCACAGGTGCAAAAGAGATTCCTTCCTTAAGTTCAGAGTCCTAATTTTATGAATGCATGATGATGTGGCTTCTAGGTCTATTTTTCTCTGGTCCAGTTTCTTGCACAAAGTTAAGACATGAATAAAGATAGGTTACTACAAAAAGGCATCCCACATATAACTTTCAATACCATCTCCCTTGTAAACCACACTCCACTTTGCAAGTTCAGAAGTAAAACACACACCCTATTTGAAACTTGTGAAACCGATGCAGAGAAATTTAAGTGACCTCTTTCACTGCAGAAAATAATAGAACGAGCCATTAGAGAACCTGAATGTGAAGGATTCTTTCTCTGTAGCAGTAATAGCATGTTATTACAGTACTTTCATGCAGATTTCCATTATAGAATTCTCACTGGTATCCTACCGTGAAATTGTTTTCTTCAGTAAAGAGGTTGAAGAAATGTGAGCATGTAGACTGTCTAAACGTCCCTTTGTGTAAGCAGTCAACACTTAAGACAGTCCTAAGACAGTAGAGAATAAGATCACTACCAAGCATTTATTCTACAAAGAACCACTTCCCTTTATATGTGTCACAGCATCTTTGTGGTTCTAGGTTACTAATAGTGAACCTAGGTGGGTTTACTAGAATGAATCAAATTAGACTAATGGGATTTCTTTTCCAGGAGAAGATTTTTGGGATTAACTAACACCTGCTTGTTAGCACAGAATTTCACAAAACCTTTGATGATATTTCTGTTGAGTGGCAAGATGAAAAGACAATAGGTCAGCTAAGTCAGTGAATAATGTGTGTGCCAGTTGATTTTAGGTGGTATTCAGATGCACATTACCTTTAATGAATAATTTCTACTTGTGATATATGCTACCACTGTTTAATTCATGCTAATAATATTGTTTTTTTTCAAATACTACTAAAAGGTAAAAAATGATTCTTTTCAAATAAAAATATCAAGCAAACACTGACACAGGTAGTATGTACATATGAATGAGAAATTAGATTTGATAGCCTCTAAGATATTTTCCAACTGTGAGATTGTGTGAAAAGCCATTCTTATACTTAAGCAAAGACATAGAATTCAAAAGAATTGAGTTGCTAAAGGTCTTGGACCAGAACTAGAGGTTTTTTGAGAATCAAAGAACTGGCAGGAATATGATGGGCTCTGAGCAAACAAGCAAACATTTTTTATAAAAAAAATTATGTTTAATTCTCTATTTGATACAAGAAAGGAAGGAAGAAAGGAAGGAAAGGAAGGAAGGAAGGGAGGAAGGGAAGAAGGAAGGGAGAAGCAGACCAAAAGCTCATCAAAGTTCACTTGGCCAGAGAAAAAAATCATTCCTATTTCTGCCTTCTTAATCTGGTGGGAAAAATTGGAAAGGAGATTTTCTCCTTGTATAATAATCTGGAATCCATTTAAGAAGGCATTTAAAATGTCATGTTGTAAAGCTGCCATATGGGAGAGTACATCCTTTTGCTTGGTCAAATCCTATGGGGTCATTTGTCTCTCCTGGCCGACATGCTATTCACTTTCCATCTCTATATCCCATGAGTAATAAGAACTTGGCCCATTTTCTTCCCTTCTGGCTATAGCCATCTGCCCTTCCACCTGGGTTCTTTGCCTTTCAGACCATCACTAAAAGTTTACCAATGTCTCCTTCAGTTTTCTATTGCCAAAAGACTTCTAAATTCTTTGAAGTATTTTTTCTTGTTCCTGAGAGTTCTTACACGGCCTAGAAGAAGGCAATGGTGGATATGTAGCCATAGTTGGCTTTTGTTTTTTGTTTTTTTTTCCATCTTTCTCTCTTTTTGGTTTCTTATATTTTATCTCTTTGTTTTATTTGGAAGATCTCTTGTTGCTCAGGAATTATCTCACTTTATTTTAGGCTAATAAACCATACTCGATTTCAGATTTTCTGAAAATCATATTGGTTATCTTGTGTACTCTGATGTACAAGAGTAGAGATGGTTCTCAGGATTCAACATGGCAACTGAATGGACCTGTCATGTGGTTGGGAGCAGGTTTCAGGGAAAGAGAGTCATTGCAGTTTGACAACTTCCACTATAGGAATTAATAAATTAGTGAAGCAATAAAGAATATAAAAAATATAAATTTTAAAACATTAAATAACATATTTGTTGTTTACCTAAATATTGTTTTTTTTCTGGAGAGTTTTTGGAAGAGTAATCACCTCATCTCACTTTTTATCTTGATAATTGATCTATCCAGGAAACTAACTTGAAACCAATCTTACTCTCCCCCATTTTTTGCCATAAATATCTAGTTCAGTCAATCCTCTTAAAGCAGTAAACATGGATACTAAAGTGGCATCATGGTGGACTTAAGTCCCTTAGTTCTTTAATTCTTGTATTTTTATCTTAGAAGACCATCTCTCCGGTTATCCCTGTTTTATAAAGTTAATCTGCTAGAGTGGTTCCTTTTTATTTCTTTATATTCTAAATCTTAAGGTTTAGAAAGGTGGTAAGCAATAGTGATACTATCAGAAAGGATACTATTTTACCCTCCTCAATTCCCTCAAAAGTAACAATGACCACTTTTAGAAGAAAAGCAGTGGAAATTTTTCAGGCAGTCACCATCAGAAGGCTTTATTTTCCAAGGAAGATATATTCACTGGAAAAATTCTTCTCTCTCAAGAAAACAAAATCTGTTGTTTTTGAGCATGTTTTTGTCTGTTTCATCATAAATGCCCTCTGCCAGTGATATTCACAACTCAAATGTGTGGGGGAAAATATACTTTACTCTTTAACATTGATTTTTTTAAGACTATAAAATAGTTTACTCACCAAATAATTAATGGCCCTTTAAGTATGGAAGTGATGAAACTAGTCAAAAGACAGTTTAAAATCGAACATCTGTTACATTAAAAGGACTTCTTTTACTTTAAGGAGAGTAAGTAGGTTTCAATTTTTGTGTGGAATCAGATTGAACAAAACTGGCTGCCTGGAATTTGATGCTGAGAAAGATTTTGAGCCCACTCTGACTGAAGCAGGAAAGAGCCAAAAATAGTCATGAGGGGTGATAACTGTGGGCACATTTCTTATGTATTTTCATCTGTAATCTGTTTTCTAAGATCTAGAGAAGGAAAATCACGAGATTATCAGGGAATCATATTTACCGACTGCTTCATAGTCTCTTGTTAAAAGCAGGGAGTAGGAAGGTTCACATATGTATTTTTCCCAAAAATTGAATTCAGACTTAGGGTGTAGAAGATGTACTCTGTGTGTGTGTGTGTGTGTGTGTGTGTGTGTGTGTGTGTGTGTGTGTGTGTGTTGGAGAAGATGGAAGTGATAGAGGAAGAGATGAAATATTTAACCAAGCATTGTCCAGAAAGACCAGATAATTAAATTAAAGTTGTTCCAGAATTTCTTGTTCTGGTTCAAGAAAATTAACACACAGGAAACAATTGCTAAATTTCTCTTGTGTCAAAGAGAAATTGCACCAGACAAGTTAAACAGGTAAAAAAAGATTTTATTCAAGATTATTGCATAACATCAAGGCTATTACATAGGGAAGAGGAATTAGACTCAGCTTCATTAGTGGGAAATACTAGAGACCAGTGGTGGAGGAGGTTAGTAAATGTGGTTAGGCCATCTGTTTTCTAATTACTGCTTATTAAAGTTAGGCTCTTGCCATCCCATGGAGATGAGATTTGGGGCCCCAACTTTCCTGATTACAGGACAAATGGGGATAGCTCCCAGGTCTTTGAGAAAGATATTCCTGGGTTGTAAAACTGGCAAGAGTCTGGAGAAAGATTTACATTTCAAAGGGACAGAAAAATAATTTACAATTGCAAATTTTCTAAAGTAAATGCTCTAAGCAAAAAGAAGTCAGGTGCTTTCTTTTAGACAGGAAGAAGCCCATCTAAAGTTAAGTTGAAGGGAATGGTAAGGCCAAATGTCAAATTAATTTCTGAGTTACCTAGTTCAAGATGCACATGCAGAAAAGCTGGAAATCAGAGAGGAATCAAGTGTTCGCTGGAAGTAGAAAGATTTGAGTTGCTCTTTGAAGACTGGAAAGAAAGACATTTCTGTCAAGAACTGCACAATGAGTGATGACAGGTAGGACTAGTAAGTGCTGCTTGTGGGGAATCACCTGGGACTTCTGTTAAAACAAGTCTTCCTCAGTTTTAGATCAACCTGAAAAGTCCCTTTTTCGTCCTTCCTATAAGCCCTAGGGTGTCAGTTTTGTGCTCTGTAAAGCTGCCAGTTCCTGCACTAGCCGCTCCCTTCAACAGTGTGCAGTGGATAACAACAGACTACCATGCCACTTATCCTTCCAGCAAAGACAAGCTTTGGTAGATTTGTTCTATTAGGTGTTTCTCCTAATCACAGGGAGGCTTAATGGATATGAGGAAACTCAAAACAAGATAGAGTGGTCTAATCCTTCTTTCTGAATCCTTTTTTGGAATGTTCACTGGAAACCTTACAAGGTTTTCCTTCAAGTGTTTATTTCAAAGCTTAGTTGCCACAGCTTTCTTTCAAACTTTCTCCTGTCTCTAACATTGTAAATAAAGAGCAAGCAGCCACTCATGCACCAAGCCAAGGCAGAGCAGTAGGGAGCAGTGCTTCTCAAATATGTAATTAGCATATTTGAAGATATGTACACAAGGTGATAACCCTGACCTACTGCTGAATGACTTTTGCAGGCAATGCTAATTTTGGGAGAACAGTAAATGGCAGAATGCCAGTGGCTTGAAGCCTTGACTCTGGAGTGAGACCTGGCTTTCAATCAAAGTTCTTTCAGTTTTTTACCCTGTGACTTTGATAGATTATACATTCTTTCCAGTTTCCTGATTTATCAATTAAAGTGGGAGAATCATAAATGGAATTAAATTTTTATCTTGAATTATTTTTTGTCTTGAATTGTTGCTTTCATAGTAAAAGCCATGTAAAAATTTAAATGGCATAACTACTGCTAAAAATTTATGTGTGTACACACACACACACACACACACACACACACACACACACACATAGACACACACATATTAAAAAAAATATTTTGACCTATACTGTCTTTTAAGAATGTCTTTTAGAGTGTAAGCTATCCTCAGCATATTTCTGGAAATGTATATGAATCTTTAAAGGATATAGAGATTTCTTAGGGATATGAAGACGAATACAATAACGTTAACAAAATATACCATATGATTCACATCTTAAAAGCCAGAAAAAAATTTCTTGCTTGCAGATAAGGAGTCATCACTGGCTATTGCAGCTGATTGATTTGAGTGAAGAGAGTTCCCACTTTTCAGGCCTCACTCATGACATTTTGAGAATACCAATTCAAGACAGATCTGTGACAGCTTCAGCTGTTGAAAATTCATCAAGAACATGAATGTTTTACTGATGCTTAAAACAAAACAAAACAAAACAAAACAACCTGGTGGTTCAGTGTAAAGGTCCCCCATGGTTCTGGAAAAAAAAATATGGAATTACTCACTGAATCAGTAGAAATTTTTATTTAAGTCATCTCTACAGACCTCCTCTACCTCCCATTCCCCACAGCTAGTCATCCACTGCTGGATGCTAGAAAATAAGTTTTAATATGAAAAACAATACTAAAATGGCAATCTCTAAAAACCAATCAGCAGTATTGAAATATGCTATTAGCAGCAATATTGAAATATGCTATTACCAGTTGATTGTAACCTAGCAAATTCATGGGCTGTGCCATTGCTAATGAGTCATAACTTTTAACATGCAAAGTGAGATTTCACATGAATTTTTCCACTGTTTTTTTCTAAAATACAAAAAGTCTTTATTTTCTTTTCAGTTGTTGTCAGAATAGATATTTCTACCAGGCATGCCCATGATGGGGAGACGAGTGTGCATTTCAAAATTACGTAAGGGAATTTTTTAAACTTACATTTGAACCTTCATATCTTTGTAATCTACTGCTACATTTATTTAATATCTATTGATCATCCACTATGCCCTAGGCAATAATGATATAAAGATAAGTAGGTGGAGAGGTCTCTAATCTTCTGAAGTTTAAATATATGATGGGGGAGACAGAGAGTTAACAAGTCAACAACCGAATGAACAAGGTAATTCCAGATGTTGAAAAATGCTACAAAGAGAGTAAACCATCATGTTTTGATAGAGGGTGATTGACTGGGTGTTCAGGAAAGGCCTTTTAATCTATTCAAATCGCTTTCTCCTTTGGAAAAAGATAATTATAATATCTACCATGCAAAAATGATGTGAAGATTATTAAGAACAATAATATATTAATTGTCTGGCTCAGAATAAGCAATAAATAGAAAGTGTTCAATGAAGGTAGCTATATTATAATGGTATTGTGGCTTGGACCCTCTAGGGATTAGGGCAATACCTGAAATTGTCCCTTGGTTCCATCCAACTATAGGACTCTCTCCTGTTCTCCAAGGCAATTGTTTTAACTCAGTGATTAGTTGAGGATGACTAAACTTTGCTATGCAATGAATATGTTTACTAGGTAGTAGTTCTCATATCAGTTTCCTTCCCACAACGATTGCTCTGCCCCAGGAGAGTCTGGAACATCACTTTTCTTATGTGAAGAGTGGCATACTCTCTATTTTGAAAACTAGGGAAACGGGAGGATCTAAAACCAAAGATTAAATCTCTCCAAGAGGAATTCTGAAAATGTGATTTCTACCTTTTAATATAAGAGCGTTCTCCCACCAATCTGGGCACACTTCTCTATTTCAGAAGAAACAGTTGATATCAAATGCCTGCTCCCCAAATACTACCAATGCAATCTGTTGATAAGACAAAGCTGAGTACACTGCACACTATGGTAAGGGAGATCACCTAGATCGGGTTATGGCAAGATCTCAGAGGAATAAAAATAAAGATAAATTGAGAATTACACGTTTGGTATAAATTGAGTCTTTTAAGTAGGGACTTGATTGAAAATGAGTAAAGATCATAATGTAACAGATTAGGACTGGTAGAACAACATGGTAAGGTTTTTTAAGGAAGAGGTTCAGAAGAGTCTTAGGACAGTAACTGTGTGTTGATACTTCCTGCGGAAGACTGAATGAGTCTTTGGGGAATTTCCGGTAATTCACAATCAAGTTATTTGCGTGGGGCATAAGTCTTCTAGAATAGCTAAGTTAAGCAAATGAGGAAAGTAAAATATTAAAGTCATGTTAATGTAAACAGTTAACTGGGTATGGAATAGATAGTTTCAATTCTCAGTGAAAATTACCACTGCATAAGTTTCCAATCATTATCGATGAAATTAAATTCAAAGGCAAGTGGGGCAATTCCACAATAGACAAGGGTGCATATTAAGCTAATAGGTCAAGTCCTGAAGGAGGACAGTCTTCTCATCTTTAGTTAAAAACTGAAGCATTCTTTTTCTCAATTATTTCCTGATATTTTGTGATCCAATTATTTTATTCTGCGAGGTGGAAAAACTTAAACACCAGGAGCAAGAATTTAACATATTGAAATATATTGTGCCTTAGGTTAAGGTTTCAATTTATATTATATTTTTAACATTTTTGATAAGCCTCCATTTTGGGATATGTATTAACTAAAGAATTTAATGGTTTATGGAAGAATCATGGTGATACAAGGAAGCAACAGCTTGAATGGTGGGGTTTCCAAGGCCCGAGCATAGGTATTACATCCGAACTAGTTGGCACCCTATGCAGAGCTCCCAGCCTTCTGTTACATTGATTTGTTTCTTTTTCTTTAGAGATAATGAGTATTATACACATAAACTTCACCTTTACTACTTCCACACTTGAGTAAATTTGATCTCTCCTTTTTATAAATGCCAAAGGGACAAGGATCAACATAAAATTCTAACAGAATCTGCTTGTATAATCTTAAGAATTAAACAATCTCAGCTTCCCAAAACCTTCTTTGCTAGCTGAGGAAGGAAAGTAATATTTACCAACATGAAAGTTTGTAATGAAGAAATCAGTCTTGCATCATAAAGCAATGTGATACTTGAAGGGGTTCCATGGAGAGTCATTTCTTGAACATTTAGAGATCTACCACTTTGGGGGTCATCTTCATAAATTACTTTTCTAATTAGTAGTTGATTACCAACTAATTACTCACAGGCAATTTGACCAAGCTACACAAACTAGTGATAGGTTAGTTTCCAGGGACAGAAGAAATCAATATTTAGACATTAAAGCAGATGTTTCTAATGCTGACACACTTATGTCATTTTGTATTTATTCTCTACTATGTAATTTTAACTGGGATTTCCATGCATTTTTGGTGCTAGCTTATTCAGCATTCTGTAATTTACTTATAGAGTCAAATTCAAAAACTAAAATGTTATACAATAAATGGTTTAGAGTTGTCCTGTATTCTCTAAAGATGATTTAAGAAATTGCGTGAGTTAGACGTCCTTCTAAATTATCATCACCCTTTATTAATTGTTATTAATGAAGGAGACTATTTCTCCCTCAGCCCCTCACTGTTCCCAGATATGGTAATATTAACAAGTATCTATGATCTCAATCAGATTGTGAACAGTAGTAGAAAACCATTTGAAATGTGGTATGGCCAAGTAGTGGGTGATGATTTAGTGAAAGGTTAATTGGTGAGCACTTCTCCTGGTGACAGGTAACCTGTTCACTGACAGATAAGGTGCTCAGAAAGGAGAGCAGTAGATCCAACTGGCCTCTGTAAGTGGACTTGATGTCCACTTGAGGGCTAAAAAACCTGTGAAAAATTCAGCCAAGTTAGTTATTTGATATCATGTGGTCAAAATGAAAGTTTTTTGCATGTAATTTGTTGGTTAATGTAAACCAATTTTAGTCAATAAGACTTAGGTATTTCCACACATAAAAGTCTTTGTGTCTTTTAAAACTATTCAACTAATTGGAGTTTTCTTTATTAAGTTAAACATCAAATATGTGCATTCTAGGGTTAATAAATAGCTATGTAACACAACAGCAGGAAATGGGTGCCAAGAATATGAACACCTGATGAAATAAACTGTGGCAATTTCCCCAGAAACACTTTGGGTTACAATAATTACTGGATTTTTTTCAAAGAAATAACAAAATGTTAGATGTACTTATTTTATAACTGCCAGCTAAACAATAAACAGTGCTTAGTTTTCAAAAACTGTTGACATTTGTCTTGCCAGAAAACAAGCACTCTAAATAACAGATATTAAATTGAGGTAAATGTCCTATGACTAACGTAGATTGTTCACATAACAGAAATAGAGGGATTTTAGCAGTGACAAATGTACATGTACACACACATGTGTAACACTGTCACTTTTAGACAATGACTTCTTACTTAGCTTGATTCTAATAAAGCATAAGGAAAGCTTAACATTAAATGGAGGCAAGTGTAGGCATAGATATGGCAGTTAATGTGATTTCTACAAGTAGCTTGCTAATAAATGAAGATAGGAAAATGTATTTATGGCTGGAAATTTTAAATTCCTTCAACAATAAAACTGTGTCATATTCATGACACTTACTGATGTATAGAGATAAATTGCCTGTCACTTAGTGTGGAAGATGCTCTGTTTAAGTTGTACATTAGATGCATATTAAGTTATGTGGAAGCCCACATTTAGTCTGTCTCTTTCCTCTAGGTAATGTAGCTCATTCATAATGCCATTTTCTTGGATGTGCTGAAGTAGCTAAATGAACATAAAAGTTATTTATACATTAGCATGGTATGTAGAACATCACTGCTTCCACTTTGTAGAGGGGCATAGGCAAAGTTGACAGGGCTGACTTTATGCAAACTCTAAAAAGTCACACTAGTTCTAATTAGCATTTCTTTCTGAATCTGGAATGGGGTGGAGGGTGGGGAGTAAATTACACATCTGAGGTGAAGTCTTCGTCTTCTTCTGACAGCCTACTTATTCAAATTAAATGGGCCAACCTGGCAAACATGGAATGCTTCCAAATTTTCTCTTGTAGCAAAGGGCCCTAAAGTCTCTTCTAAGATATACTCACAGATAATTAACATGGGATTTCTGCACAAATATTTTAGATGAATTCTCCACATCTAAAATAGATGTGATATATCTTACTTACAGGAAGAAGAACTTTAATTGCCCATGTTGCCACTCTTTAGTGTACAACTACTAATCTACTCATATATTATCTAAAGTTGCACAAGATGTGGTATAGAGCGAGCACCCCATCCACTAAGGACATTGTAAGTGTGTAATTGAATTTGGTCTTTCAGGCAAGCCGTGATTTGTTTTTTTCTTTAGGCCCCCAGCATGAGCTGCTTTCCATTGTCATAATCTCTCTGCACCATCTGGACCGCTATAAAGATGTTGGTCTCAGTGGTGGAAAAAAAAAAAAAAAAGACAAGGAGGACATTAAATAAAACTTACATAGTGAGAGAAAATTGTTATTGTTGATGTTAATCATAAGTATATCTTTGAGCTTTTCACCTAAGGATATTAAAAGGTTCTCTCAACATCAATCTTGGTATCAAAGTTTGGCGATTGTTGGCAATATTGCTGCACAAGGAGGTTAAACGGTTTGACAAAATAAAGTTATGAGACATGAGAGGGAGATAACACTTTTTTTTTTACTCATTTATTTAACAAGCATTGATATGTACTATAGAGATTATCATCTAAGTAGCCTGACTATATAATTTATTTAATCTGGCACACCAGTAAGAGTTAGAGGGGGGCTACTAATAGTTATACTAGGTAAGAGACATTTAACCTAATACCATACTAGCAAAAAAAAAAAAAAAAGAAGCAGTCATCTTATTTCTTGTCAACAAAAAGATGCAACTAGGTCTTAAAGCTTATAGCGCACCTCAACCATGCATTTGCTGTCTTTGTTCAAGTGTCAAATGTCAGTTGAAATCCTGCAGCTTTCCCTAATTAGAGTAAACCCCAATTAAAATAGTCACAGCCCTAGTATTCCCTAGTCATTGCTCTCTGCTTTTTTTTTCTTTAGTACTTACCACCTTCCAACATACCATATAATTTATCTTTTTCTCCATCTTTCTTCATTGGAATACTAACCTCAATAATAACTGGTACATTTTCTTCATTGCTCTATTCTCAGCATATAGAGTAATGACTAGTACACAGTAACTGCTAATTAAATACTTGCTGAATGGACTTATTTATTCATTATGGAACATCAGTTTTGTGTGGACATGGTGCTAGATGGTAGAGGTACAAACTTGTACAAAAATTTTTCTCTGCCTTTATGAGGCTTCCAAATTAGTTGAAAGAAATGATTATTCTTATAAGTGAAATAAAGAGATGTTTCATAATGTCTATAGGTATTTGTAAGATTGGTAACTTAGAAGGAGGTTACATAATTCAAATATTACCACAAAATATTATATAACTAAAAAGCCAAATCTTTCATGATATTTTTATTTTTTCTTAATTTTACTGTAAATTTTTATAACAATTTTTAAATGTATCATTTTTCTTATAATAGCAAATGGTTATTTGATAAAAATCATGTATCAAGTGGATTAATAAGAAGTCTCAATTTTAGCTTGAGGATTGAAAAGGTAACTAGAAATTGGAGCATGGTTACTTAGAAAGAATTAAAAGAGAAATGGAATACTAATATTATTTTTTAGTTTTAACAGAAGTTTTTAAATAAAATAGCTTAAAGGAATGAATTTTTGATAAATATTAAAATTGAGAATTTTCAATCTTGTCATTCTCCAAGCAGGGAAGAGGTGGCCCTAAATTTGTAGCATAAAACAAATAAACAAACAAACAAAAACAGACTTGTGTTTCTGCCTGAAATAGTTGTGCGATCTTGGGTAGCAAGATACTTTATTTTTCTACATCAGGTTTTTGGCTTATGGAATCACAAGTTCTCTAAAGTTAGTATATTTGTTTCGTAATGCTGCAATATCAAAATAACAAACACCGACTGACCTAAAACCGAAGAGATTTTTTGCCTTACAGTTCTGGAGGCTAGAACTCTAAAATCAAGTTATGGTCAGGGCCATGCTCTCTCTGACATTTCTAGGGGAGAATTGTTTTCTGCCAACCCTTGGCTTTTCTTTGGCTTGTGAATGCATTACTCTAGTCACATGGCTACCTTTTCCCTGTGTATCTTCACATCGTCTTTCCTATGTGCATCTGTCTCTGAGCCCAAATTTCTCTTTTTGATAGGAGTATCAGTCATATTAAACTAGGAACCACCCAGTAATTTAATTTTTAACTTGATTACCTATGTAAAAACTTTGTTTCCACATAATGCTAGATTCTGAAGTACTGAGGATTAGTACCATCACATGCATTTTTGGGGGGGTGGGGCAGGGAGGGCAAACTTTTCAACCCATGACACCTTCTTTAGGTTTCTAAATGGCTATAATTCTAAGTAATATCAAGGAAAATTAATGATAATTTTTAAAAAATCATATATTGCTTTGAGATAGGCCCAAAATGTTTTTTAAAACCGTATCTGTTCATTCTTTCTTTTCTAATCATCTAAACACAAAAATCTTATAGACTATTTTGAAAAATAGAAAGATTTTTATGATTCATATACGTATCTTTTATGTTGTTTATAATGGTTTTCTGATTCGTGCCTAAACTAACATCATGGAAAATAAATAATCATGATTTGGAAGGCTGAAAATAGATTTTAGTGTTTATTTTGAACTAGGCAGCTTGTAATAAACATTGAAATGTTTTATAAAATTTGAGCATCTCTTTTCAGCCACTTGTTCTCTGTTACTACCTAAGAGTAAGGTAGATTGAGGTGATTTTTAGTTGTGTTTCACACAGGCAGCAATGGTCTCATGAGACCAACAATGTAGAATGTTCAGAAATGGTAACACAATAGAATTCCAAAGTAACACCCAAAGTAATCAATTCACTGTGGATTATCATGAATTCATATTTAGAAACTTCTAAGTGTTTTTTCTGAAAAGGATTTCCATGCAGATTTTCTGAATTTTGTAATGAAATGGAATTTTTAAAATAATAACTACTATATGTTTATATACTTCAAACACATTTGAACCGCTTAAAATTGTTAAACTTATTCTATCTCTTTTCCTCATTTATGAAGAAATATTGCATGTACCTCAAGTATAATAAAGCATTTCTTTCTTTTTATTCAGCTATTATTATAGAAATTACTATTCAGAAATAGTATTGACTTACTTCTTCACTACTAGGGCTAAATGCTTCTCAGGCATAGAACCTAACAAATTGCTAGTGAAACATACAGTAAGGTTAAATTTTTTCAAGGTTTTAGAATAAATAACATCTTAATTTGTGTTTTTTTCTTATATTTAAAAATTTTTCAAGTATCAGTCAAATCAAATTTGGTTTCATTTCATACCTCCAGAAAATATGTGATCAAAAGAGTTGTGTAAATACGTTACCACTTTGACATCTTCACTGAGGCTTAGAAAGCTGTTGACAGAAGCTTCTGTGCTGAAGCCTCCACTGGCTATAGCTAACATGTTTTCCTCTGAAAGGCCCGTTAATCTCTGATATATGATGGGACGTGTTCTTAACAGCAGTATGCTCCTGGAATCTCGTTACTAACGATTCTAACAGACTGCTGACTTAGTTCACTTCTTTCCCTTTCTTTGGTAGTAAAAGTCAGTAGAAAGATGCATTTTGACAGTGTGTGAATATCCTAATCAAAG
The DNA here is from genome assembly GCA_004027375.1 of Macroglossus sobrinus. Lineage (NCBI taxonomy): Eukaryota > Metazoa > Chordata > Mammalia > Chiroptera > Pteropodidae > Macroglossus > Macroglossus sobrinus. Next base: position 617,765 of record PVKZ01000557.1, read on the forward strand.
ATCATTCCACTCTCTTTTCTCCTGAAACATTTTTTTTCTAAGTGCATGTTTACTTTGGCTCTGTCATCGTCATTGTTCTTCCTTGCCACTTCAAAGAATGGTTCACCCGAGAACCAGTCATTTGTTTCACTGGGTTCAGTGTATTGTATTCATGTTAAGAATCGCCTATTCCCTGAAATCTTTAGGTCTTTGCAGTGGCAAGGAGAAGGGAAGAGGAAAGAATATCAAATAAAAATCATTTGAGCTAAAAGAGAAAAGTCTTCCTTGATACCCCTCTATCTCACTCAGCCCATCACTATGAATCAGTTATACACTCATGGTCTACGGACTATAAAATTCAACAAAAAATTTTTTTAAAGACAAAATAGTTTTATTTTATCAACATGCTGCTTTCTTTCTCAGTGCTGCTGCAATACATCTCTGATGAATCAATAGACCAGTCAAAACACATTTCTAGAGCATCCTACCATATGCTTGGCACATGACCAGGCAATGTGATAAATTTACATAAGTATGGAAGTGGTGGTATATTTTTGATGTTTGTTATCTAATTGACTTCATTTTTTCTTAATGTCTTGTTTATTTAATATTATTGTTGATTATTTGCTTTCCTTTTGATCTGCTTAATCAGAAAATAGTTACAGATTAAGGTAACAACTCAACATTTCTTAAAAAATAAAGAGGAATTCTTAGATGAGGATGTCTTTATAGAAATATTACTTTGCATTTCAATTACAAGGTCATTATTATTACTAAATAGAAAAGTTAAACATTGGAGTAGAAATATTTGAGTTTCAACATTAGAACACTTAACTTTGTAGTCAAATTTTTAAATTTATAATAATGATTTCTAAGAGCTGACCTAGCTGATTATGGCTTGTGAAACTTAGAAGGAATATGTTTTAAATAACATATTTTTTCTAAGTACACTTGCAATTATTTTGATAGAAAATTATACCTATTTCCCCTAAAGTTTAGGTTTTAAGATATCTTTAATATATCTCATAAATGACAATGTAAATAAACAGAAAGATATATTATAAAAATTTGACCCAATCTCAGCTTCTTAGGATAGTATATTATATAAAAATCAATATCCATATATAATAAGGAGAGTATAAATGCTTGATTTTATACTTTTATGAAAAATTAATTTTTCATAAAAAAGAAAAAAGGGCTTTTGAAGTCTTCACCAAAAGTGAAGGTGACTGCCATATTTTGTAATAGAAGGAAGGCATTTTGATGATTATTTTGTTCTGTTGAATTTTAGGAGCAGCTGGCTAATTGAACAAAACTAGCTATAAATATTCAGAATGCCAACCCATATTTTATTTCCCTATAATATTTGGTTAAATGACTGTGGAGAGAAATTCTTCAGTAGTAGAGTTAACATCAAGTTACAGACTTTCTCATACTGATTTAAATACAATTCTCAAAATCTGAGTTGAATAAAACAATCTAGTATCAATCATTGCATAATAGAAATCTCTCAAATGATACTTCTGACCCATTATGAACATGTTCAATCTCTAGCAAAACATCTTGCATATTGTAGGCATTTATACATATTTCTTTGCTTAAGAAATGTCTCTGATTTAAAGATATAAAGTAACTTACAAATTTATAAATTATCTAATATATATATTACATATGACAAATTATAATTTATAATATAAATTGTATGTATAAGTAAATTTATTTTATTATGCTTTTTTAAATATATATTTAGTATGTAAATAATTTATAATAAATATATAAATTACATATATATTGAGTCACATAAATATAATTATATATAAACAAATTTTACATATATATCTGAAGTTATGCAAATGGAATTAAACTATAAAAATTATAGATTTCATCCCAAAAGACAAGGAGAAAATATGATTTTATTCATTTCAGGAATGATATTTTCAACTATTCATTAAATACATGGTAAATGATTAATGTAACTATAGTTATGAAGTCAAAATTACAAGCTACTTGAAGTACTGACCCAGAATATCTATTTTTCTAGAATTGAGACTTTTGTTCTCAATGAGTATACATCTATAGACAGGAAGAAAACTGACAGCCTTCAGGCAAATATGGCACACAAAAATATTTAGTTTAGCAAGTGTAGCGATTTCTTTGCCTTTTCTCATCCTCTTTCTCTTTTTATTTGAATGTCTTTTGTCAGAGCATGTACTGTCCACTTTGCTCTATGCTCCACTCCTGACTCTGGGCATATTAGAGAGAGGAGGTCATATGCACATAGTAGCTATAAGCTTTCCTGTGGACCCAATTGTGTCAGAGAAGGAAACAAGATGCATGTTTTTAAGTTGGTAGTGAGTTGTCACTTGAGTAGTTAACCACAGTAATCTCACAATTAAGTGAAGCACATACTTGTTAGATTAAGTATGCATGGTGAGTAATACCAAAAAGTAGAAGGTGAAGTTTCTTATATTCTCAGCATGTAATTGATTTGATAAGAGGGGAAAGAAATACCTCATATAATGCATGAAACAATTAATATTAAAAATAGATAGCATTGGAAGTACAGGAGAAAAGAACAATTTAATTGTTGAGTATGACTTTTACCCTTAAGGAACTTGTTGTATAATTAACAGAGATAAAGTCAGCATACGTATAATCTGCTATAATATATAGTGGGAGGTCCAAGGAGGGAGAAATTTTATGGGCTGAAATTTTTTAAGTGTCATAGGAGAGGTACGGCTTGAATTTGTTTGAAAGCAGATTAATGTTTACATGCTCTGAGGAAAGAAAGATATTATTAATCTTGGTGCTAGCAATAAAATATAAAGCAAGAAGAAATTACAAGCAAACTGATTTCTTCATGTCTTGAAAAAACATCTACAAGAAGAAGAATCATCTTGTTTCTTATCTTTCAAATTGACACCAACCAGTTGGAGAAAGCTATAAATTATGTAAATGATGATTTTTAATGGACATAGTAGCTATCATAGCAGTTGTTTATTGAGCAATTACTATGTGCTTGCCACCATACTAAATGTTTTATAAAAAACTGACATTTAAAACTTTTAATATTACCATAAGCTAAAGCGCACTTTCCCAATTTGGGAAGCAAAGGAAAGGAGCCTCAATAAGAAGAAATCATTTGCCCAAGTTAACTGTTCAGAGGACAACCTGTTTTTTTTTTTATCTATTCTTATATGACTCAAAAATTATTTCTGTACTAAACTATTTTGTTATACTGCCTCAATCAAATGCAAAGAAGATGCTCAGTTTCCAATTTTAAAAAAAATGATTGATCTCACTCATATTTTAAAGGGTAATGTAATCTCCTTTATGCTAATTCCAGAATATTCAGTTTGATTTTCATTTGGCTAAGAGCAGATAACAGCAAGGTTATGCAGCTCTATTGTTTACTGACAGCTATTATACAGTACCTCCCCATTATCCATGGTTTCAGTTACCCATAATCGACCATGGTCTGAAAATATTAAATGGATAATTTTATAAGTAAACAATTAATAAGTTCTGAGCATAATGAAATCTTGTGCTGTCCTGTGCCATTCATTCCAGGATGTGAATCATCCCTTTGTCCATCATGCCCACACTATATAAACTCTCCACCCATTAGCCACTTAGTAATTGTCTCATTATCAGATAGAGTCTCGGGGTATCACTGTGCTTGTTCAATTAACTTGTTCAGATAACCCTAATTTTACTTAATAATGGCCTCAAAGTGCGGGAACAGTGATTCTGGCAATTCAGATATGCCAAAGAGAAGACGTAAAGTGTTAGAACGTATAGGATAAAGCATAGTATATATAGGGTTTGGTACTACTTGAGGTTTCAGGCATTCACTGGGTGTCTTAGAACATATCTGCTGCAGATAAGAGGGAAGACTACTGTACATTGTTCATTGGTTCATTCATTGGTTACAGATAATTAATACCTATTAAGTAGCAGACATTGTGATTTTCCCTAGCAGTGACAACCAGCATGGATTTATTTTTACAGAGCAAAATCTAGGTAAGGGGATGAAGTTATGCAGACTATATTCAGGGTTTGGATTTTTAAAATTGAAAACCCAGACATGTGCTCAGGATCTTGATTTTGAATTGTTTCAAGTGATTTAATTTAGCTATATCTACTTTTTCAAATTTATATAAACCAATTGGTGCCTATAGATACTGCCACACTTAATATCTGTTTCAAATTTTTTTCTTACCATCATGATTCTTTAGTGACTTAAACATTTCACATATTTGAAATCTAGAGGATCATCAAATTTGTAACTCACATCAAAATTACAGATTATACAAAGAAAAAAAAACATTTAAAAATGAAAAATTAAACCTACTCTGTTATTGTAAATAACAAAAATGTGCCTCTTTTTCATATGAATTCCAAAACTAGGACTAGACAGTTTGTTTTAGAGTTTATGGTGATTGATGGTATGTTTTCACATTTAGCAGATGTGAGGAGAATATTAAAGTTTTCAACCACCACGATTTAGATATTGAACATTAGAATTAAAAGAGGTCTTTACTCTCATTTGCTTTAAGGAATTCACATTGAGCTATTTGATGATGTGCCCAAAGTTGTCTCTATTTATAAATAAAGAAGATGGGGCTCAATAAACTTAAGTTACTTGCTCAAAACATCTCATTCTGGGAGGGAAAAAACCTAGATTTCAATCTACTAGCCTCAACTGGTTTTGGCTGGAACATCAAATATCCGCCCTCTGTTTCAGGATCCTTCCACACAGTATGTACTTGGGCAGCATAGATAAATACAATTATGTTGACTTTTTTCTAGCTTTAAAGATTATTTTAATTTTGGATAGTTATTATCCATTTGGATTAATACAATTAATTACCTCAAGTTTAATTTTGAATGTTTATACCCATCTTTTCTCAGAGAACTTTAATATTCTCAAAGCAAATGTCATCTGCTAGCATGTCAATTATCATTATTATTGGAAACATTTGCATTTTCAAAGTTACAGTGTAAGGTTAATCTAGTAGAATTTATTTTATTTTTCAAATAAAATTAAAACATTCTTTTAGAACCAATGGAACTTCCTCAAATGTCAAAATATTTTAAATGTAATTTTTCTTTTTATTGTTGAAAAACAAGAGAATATAATTATGTTAGAAATTGAAAGTAAAGATCAGTTTTCTTTGGTAGGCTTTTTAGTTTGCCTAAATACAATCTTATTTTAAATATATCATTAGATTTCCGTTTACATCATATTATTTTATCTTGCACTTCAGAGTTTAAATCTTTTTGAGGAGATGATCCAAAAGGTGACTCCTTTAAGATCAATTGTGGTTTATGAGGCCTGTTTGAATTACAAAAATTATAGAGAAGGTGAGCCTACAGAGTAGAAGATACCCCATCTGATAGCAGTTTTGAAAAGTAAGCTTTCCCTGGGCTCTCTGAGGTTATCTGTATTATTCACAGAAAATACAGATCTAAGGGAAATCTTAGTAATTTATTTGCCTTTCTGATATGAAAGAGGGCAAGTCTAATATTTTGGTCTGCATCACTAAGGAGCAGGGAAGAACAATATAAAAGTAGGCTATGAAGACGCTGAGTAAATAATAAGAGCGCTAAAGCTGTAAGAGCTCCAACTCTCTGTCTAGACCAGTGTTTCTCAAAGTGTAACCGCAGAACGTCCTGGCTCCCCATCATTAGGTCTCCTTATTACAATAGTAGATCCCTGACCTCTCAGACCTGGAGTTGGGTCCCATCTAGGAATATTTCACATACACACATGTACATTATAGTAAAGATTAGAACTACTTATCTAATCCAAACACTTCATTTTACAAAAGAGCAAACTGAGTCCCAAAGAGATTTAAGGATTTATCTGAGATCATCTAATTTGTTATCAGAATCCTTTAAATCCAGATTTTCTGACTTCCCACCCCAATGATTCCTATATTAATTCAGTCATGGCACTTGAAACTGGTCAGATCATTTAGACTTTTTTTTTTTAAAAGGTCGCCTTAGTTAAAAGACTTCTACAGATTTTGTTTTGGTTGTTATTTTCCTCACAAAATTTAAGCATTCGAGTTGTTTTTAAACTCACTCAAGGAGAAACTGAGCACCAACTCCTTCAAAATGCAAAACCAATTAATTGTCCAAGAATACAAGATGTACTGATAAGCCTCATTTTAAGCAAAATTAGCAAAAGGTTATTCATTTATGATTTCTTACTGTTACTTGTTCATCCAGGAAACATATCCATTCAAATGAACAAAACAAATAACCATAAAGTTAGGAGCAAAACCTATCTTATGTTCAATTCATTTGGTTATCTTCTATTTAGTCTTATGACTATTCCTTAATTTTTTGACAAGCCCAGCTGGCTCTTTAGCCATTTCACTTTGTGCCCATGTAAACTTGCTAATTAGGTTTGATAATTCATTTTGCGTTAAATTAGTTCTGTCTCTTTGTTTTGTTTTATTTTTGTTTTGGTTAGTCTCTATATTTATAGATGATAGTTGGAGCTCTACAGAGCCTTGATAACGCCCAAGGAAGAATGTGAGACAGAGGCATTAGGTGAAGTCTGGAAGAGCCTACAGAGTATCAAATTAAGTGAGATCTGATGGATGTACAGGACACGATATAAAAATTTTTGTTCTTTGTGTTTACAGTAGTCAAAATTACCGAACTAGTCTACTCAAATCCAGTAATTTAGGATAAGGTCTCAATGACTTCCCACAAGAAAGATACACTTTTTGGGGCTTACAGAAGAAGAGGTGATGATGAACCCCACACTACCTCTTAAAACCTTGGCTTAGAAGGAATGCTCATTTCTACGAATGAGAGCAAGCCACATGGCAAAGCCTGTTGTTGGGGGGAAGAGGGAGTCAGATGGATAATGTTTATGAGCAAGAACTCTGTTTCCTATACCTGATATTCAGCTATCTCTTTTCCAGCTCAGTTGATATTCATGTAAACTTGAGGTTTTTAAAATTGCTATTGAACTATAATACCAATACAAAAATGTGTATGTATCTTAATTATACATCTTGATGAACTTAGATGAACTGACCATATTTGTATAACCAGCACCCAGATGAACCCAAAAACAATAAATAGCAGTGTTTCAGAAGCTCCTTATGTTTTCTTCCACTCATTATCCCTCTCATTAAGGATTACCTACTACTCTTCTTTCTAGCAGCACAATTTAATTGTGACTTTTTATTCTTTATAAAAAGGGAATCATACATGTTCATATTAACCAAAATTTCCCAATTATTTTACTCAAACCTGGTATATTGGTCAAGATAAGGTAGTAGTCATTTATATAATGAAAATATTCACTATAATCTATCTGACATCTTTGTTCAATAATCTATTCTTGAGATTTCTTCATACTGTTGCATAATATTTTAGATTGTTTACGCTCATTGTAGTATAGTTTCCATTATGTACTAATTTTATCTATTCTATTTTTGATTTGGGCACATTTAGGTAGTTTCCAGTTTTGTCCTATTCTGAATAGTGTTGCTACTTATATTTAGTATAGTGCAAGTCATTTGGCGAACATGTGTAGTCTGTTCTGTTTGGTTCATACTTACGTATGAAAGATATAGTTCATGGAATATGCTTATATTGAGCTTTAAGGAACACTCTTAACTTTTCAAAGTGATTTTATTCCTTTAAATTTTAAGAGAGATGAAATTATATAGGAATCTAATGTGAGGGAAATGTATTATAACATTAAATGTACTGAGCAGTTAAAATTAGGCAAAAGTGACAGTGCATAGCATAAAATTCTGACAAAGAAGGGAACATTGTTGTCTGAGAGAATGATTACTGTGATCCTGATACAGGCAGCTCATAAGTAAATGAATGTTTTATAAGACTAAGGAAAAACTGAGCCCTATTTTATTTATAGTAGATAGTAGATGATGCAGAGCTTTTTGAACTTTTTTTTTAATTTAAAAATATCTGCCTAAGGTTTCAAGTACTTTTAAATTAGCTTAGTCTTGAATAGGTACTAATAAAACTACTGTGTGTGACTATTGATAATAAAATCCCTGTGTTGTGTCGGTATGTGGATGAGTGTTTTTATTATTCAAAAGAGAACATGGGCTTTGTTCCTTTCCAAAAAATACTTTTCTTCATGGTAGTTTGGGCCTCCCTCCCTCTTCATGCCCAGCTACTGAACTATTTCAAATTTTAATTCTTTTTACCTGCCTAGATAATTTTCAAAATCCGAATCTGTAAATATTGGTAACTGAATCTATTGGAGAGCACAAATAAAAATGAGCCGCATTTGCCAACAAAGAAGTGCAAGTCCAGACAATGGCCTGGTGCCAATTAAGAGGATCTATAAACGGATGCTGTGTTCTATGTGGCCACAGCCAGAGACTTTATGAAGAAATGAGCTCATTTTTTTTCTTTTTCCAGCAGGCAGTATTCTCTGGCTTCCTGTGTGGTTTCCCCTGATAGCAAGTAGAACAGAACTCACATTGTGAGCCTTGCTAAGGGCAGACTGAGAAGACATACAGAGCACATTTAATTGGGTTCATTCAAACTCTAGAATTTTTAAAAAGAAAATGGTCGGTTAAAACAAAGTTATATATTATGTTACTGAGAGTTAAAAGTACTTCATAAATAAAAACATTAATTTTAGATGTGGAAATCAATAATTTATTGCTATGGTGACATTTGAAAATAAGTCTTTAAAATAGTTTACTTTGTTCTCCCTTTTTTCCCCCTCCTGTATTATAGCCAGAGGGTCACATTTATTGCTTTTAAAAGTAGTGCCATTTGGAAAACTAAATATAGGGCATATTTCCCCAAAGCATTTTATAAACATACAAATTATTTGCTATTAATTATTGTGGGTTCTCACAACTTTAAAAAATTTAACTACTATGAAACAATAAATTATAACAAAATCTTATATTGTGATACTTATGAAATCAAGCATGAGTTGCAGTATGAATAAAAGTGATAGCTCTCTATTTCTGATTTAAAAGAAGCTACTTTTATTCTCAGAATTGTAGAATTTAAAAATGAGTGAGAATAAGCCAGTGTAGTAGTCATACCCTTAAAAAATAATTAAGATTATGAAATGTCATATTTGATTGTTCTGTATATCCAACTCTCTGTCTCTCACACACATGCACAAAGGGCTTAAATCATAACAATAATAATATAATACCAAATTCTCGTCCTATTTTCCTTTGTTTATTCAAACAACTTCTTCATATATTGGATGTAAACAAGCATCCAAAAATATTGTTTCTCCCCATTCAGCCTCTAATTTTACAATTTTACTCTCTCCTCCATATGTGTGTGTGTGTGTGTGTGTGTGTGTGTGTGTGTGTGTGTGTGTGAGAGAGAGAGAGAGAGAGAGACAGAGAGACAGAGAGACAGAGAGAGACAGAGAGACAGAGACAGAGACAGAGACAGAGAGAGTGGAGAGATAATTGGGTGACTATTGGAATAGTTGTGACTCCATCTTCTTTCTTATTATCCCCTACATTAAATCCTGCTCTATAAGCAGATTATTTCTATGATAGACTGCCTGGCCATCCATTATCCCATCTCTTATTTGCAGAGTATATGAGACGGTGTGAGGATAGGAGGGGACAAAGTTCACCACAATTGTCCCACAGTGTTGCCATTCACATCAAGAAGAGAGTCAGTTCATCATGTTGCAGAAACACTTGATATAGATGTGAAGGACACAATTTTTCATATGCAGGATGGTAACCATTCCTGATTGAGCCCACTCATCAACCCCTATTTGATTAGTTCACATTGAGTCATTCACTTTGTGGGTTTACCCAAAAGTCAAGCAGTAAATAACCAACTACTGAACATTTACTGTGAATCCAGCACTATACCAGGTGCTCTCTAGGACCTAACATTGATTATTTGTCTTTCAGGAGCATAGAGAACATTTTGGCAAACCTAATTAGCATTGAGACAAAACCCTTTGTGCTTTGGTAAAACAAGACTTCTTTTCATTTGTCCTGCAATTTAGGTTGAGGAGACAACTCACAGGAAAAGCAGTGCTGTGTGAATCAGGGATGTGGCTCTTAATGTTGCCTGTGCCCCTAATTATCATAACAAAGGTTAGCCAACATTTATTACCAGCTCTGTGACTTCACTGGTAAAGCCTTTATTTTACTATAGTTGTATCATGGTGGGTGTTATTTTTCATCCTTCTTCCCAGGAAAATATTTCTGTTATTTCAAATCTTAAGCACTTTCAGCTTACACTCGGTGGCCTCCGTCTTTCTTCTCACTGTAACAGGTTTGGGATAGATTTTTAAATCATTTCTTTAGTTTTCAAAACTGCATGACAACTAAAATATATTTGGCAACACTTTGCTTAATGAGTTCTGAAGAAGCCATTTGGTGTATCATTTGAAGCATTCCCTGCCTGCAGAGATCTTAATATGCAAATAATTAAAGTGAACTCAGAGCAATCACTAGAAGCCTTTCTGGCTCAATGGTGCTCAGGTTTCCATTGTGCAAGTGCACACAGACAACGTCTTGTACAGTTCCTTTATCTAATGAAATAGAGTGATTGAATGCTAGGAATACAATCGTTTGCCCTTTCCATCCTTCACAAATTATGCTCAGTAACTCATAGTAAGAGATTCAATCAAATTAATTCATTACGATGTATAAACGATAACGGTGAATAAAGTATTTATCTGTAGTTTAATAAGGAGGTGGGTTCTAAATTCTAGGTAGGGGCTTAAGCTGTACTGACAAAGAGACCCTTACTACATTATTATTTTCATAATTTTCCTGACTAGTTCTCATAGTATATTACATTTGATAGGAAAGAATAATGACAATGAGGATATAATAGCTAAAGGACTACATTAGCAAAGTTGCTAATTCGCTTATAATGTGCAAGGTACATTTCCCCCTCTTTTTTGTTTCTCAAGATGAAATCTTGGATAAAATAGATTCTTTTGTAATCTCAGCTTTATTAGATTTGGCTGCCATGCCTTTAAAGGATCTACAGCCTTCTGCACCCTGTGGCCCATCTTATGCAAAAGACAGGAACTCTACAAGACTAAGATATATTTGATTATTTCTTGAGTAAAAAAATATATATCTTTTAAGGATTTCCCTGTTATTTGTTTAGTCACTTAAATCTGAAAACTGTAGCTCAGTGGTACTTGTGAGCTTTATTATTCATTTTCTTATTAATAAAGGTATGAATTATTACTTTGAAACATACCACATTTAGTAATTTTTATATATTAAAATAAAATTATTTCACGATGGAATTTAAAAGAAAAATTAAATTTATTTTAAAATAAGAATCAAACTCTTACTAAACTTTCAAACTTATATGTTTCTAGAATCCATGTGGGCACTCATATATAAGCAGAAGAACAATAAGTCATTCTTTGTATTTCTTTGCTAATATTCTGAGGTCAAATGTGCTACACTAGCAAGTAAAACAAAGACTAGAATTTATTCAGTTCATATTGAAAGTTAAGTTAGTGCTTAAAATGGTTTTCTACCCAAACATTAAGATCTTACCTATGAGTATCCTTTCTTTCTATTTTCTTTTTCTAGAAAATGTAAGGAAAAAAAAAAAAAGCTGGAGTAAGCTTGGAGTCTCTGTGACCTGTCTCCTGGCCCAAAGATGCTTATGAAAACCTGCTTTTTAAAAATCCACCTTCTTGATTTTCTGTTTTCTTATTTATGAGCTAACTCAACCCCCAATACAAGTATCACCTTCACCTCTGCTGGTTTTCTCAGATTTTTTTTTTTTTTTGCTTATACACTGTGTCATCGTCTCATTATGAATTTGATATTCCTTTAATGGTTCATAATAAATAATTCAATATTTGATATTATCAGCTAATAACTTTTTCTATGTCATTTAGCTACGTTATCTCCCACAAATCCCTTAACCTGTAATGATGCTAGCTTGCACTTCTATAGTGCTTATTCTGTGGCAGGCATCTTTCTTAGCCACTTACATATATTAACCCATATAATAATCACTATCATAATAAATAGATATTCTTATTTTGCCCATTTTACAAATGGGAAGATTTAAGTATAAAGAGGTAGGATAGCTTGCCCAATGTCACACAGCTACTAAATGGTAGAGCTAGAATTTAAATTGGGTCAGGTTGGGTCTAGACTCCATGGTCTTAACAGTAAAACTTACTACTTCTCTGAATTTCAGTTTTCTCATTAGTTAAGTGAGTAGATTGGTATTGATGGCACCTAAAATTCTCCCAAGGTCTAAATTATTATATACGTTGATAGAGATAAATGTGTATTAAAAATCTCACACTTGCTTAATTAGAAAAATACTTTTATTGATAATTTCAGGTAGATATGGTGATTTTCCATATATATGCTTTAAAATTAATAACTTCAAATCCTTTATTTCTATTCTTTCTATAACCCATAACGCAATATTAGTTCTCATAAGTACTCAGTAAGAATTTGGTTGGTTATTTCAGTGCTTAATAAACTTTTGAGGACTCAGCACTGCACATAGTTCTGATCACGGACTGGAATCTAGAGCCTAAAACCACAGCAAGCGTTCCTCCTTCATGATGACTGAAGCCCAATGTTCTAGTTTAAAGATATCTGAGAAACTTTAGACATTGCTGTCTACTTCTCAAATCACCTAGAAGCAGTAGATGGGCAAGAAGACAGGCAGAAAGAAGCCAAGGGTAGGAGGGAAACTGCTTAATACATCTTTTTGTGTTTTTCAATTTTTGAGCTTTGTGAATATATTGTCTATTCAACAAATTAAGTAAATTATTGAAAAGTTTCAGTGGGTCAGAATAGGTCCTCAGCAGTACAGAGCTGTGTAATGCTGAGGTCAAGGTTCTCTATCCTGTCAAAAGGCCACCTTCCACTAACCTGGAGAAAAGTCATGTGAGTTCAATTATTTGGAATCACTTGAGCAGTAATTATGGGAGATACAGCCCTATGTGGGAAGTAGTGTAAGAAAGTAATGATAACAGAGTAAGATAATCTAATAGGGGAAAAATAATTACAGATACTATTGGAAAGCAATTCTGTACTAAACCAAATAGAATGAATAATAAATTCAATAAGAGTTTAAAGAAGATAGAAATCATAGTGGGCCAGACCAATTTTCTGGACCACTTAATGGCTCTCTTTTCCACATTCCTATCCCTGGGGCTAAGAGAGCAGCAAGCATGAGCTGTTAAAGATAAACTATGAAAAAAGAATGAGTCCTAGTTAATCCATCCTGCTGACCAGCCACTTCAATATTTATAATTCTGCTTTATTTATTTTGAAGGAGAGTTTATAATTAAATGTAAGGGCAAAGTGACCTGTGACCAACATGGGTGGATGAAAAACATGTTTATTAACAAGGAGGGTACTGTTGGTGCATCTAAGGACAAGTCAATACGGTGTAAAGGAAATAGCATACAAAGGGATTTTCATGAGCAAAGTCAGCTTAGTTCAGTGTCAGCTAGCAAATACTGATGAGTCAGGGAATATATTTTTTCTATGGCTGAGCAACCAAGTTTTGTTCATTTGTTTGTTTCTGTTTTTTTTTGTTTGTTTGTTTGTTTTGTTTTAATACTAGTGTGACCATGACTGTGGTGGTAATTCAAGCAAAGAATCACTACCTTCAAAGTCACTAAAATTTTTTTTAATTTATTTTTTTTCTATTTTTTATTGTAATACAAAAAATTGCATAACACGAGATCTATTCTCTAAACAAAATTTTAAGTGTACAATACAGTATGAATATTGCATGACAGATCTATAGATCTGGAACTTTTTCATCTTGCATGACAGAAACTCTACACCTGTTGAACACTAACTCCTCCATTTTTTGCTCCCCCCAGTTCTTGGCAATCACCATTCTATTTTTGCTTTTATGAGTTTGGCTACTTTTGATATCTCATAGAAGTGAATCATAATAATAATGGTCCTTCTATGCCTGATCTGTTCCACTTAGCATAATGTCTTTAAGGATCATCATGTTGTAGCATATGATAGGATTTCCTTTAATAAGATTGAATAATATTCCATTGTATGTGTATATCACACTTTATACAGTCATTTGCCTGTGGATATTCAGGTTGTTCTACTTCCTGGCTATTGTGAATAATGCTGCGGTCAACAAGGGAACACAAATATCTATTTGAGATCCTGTTTTCAGTTATTTTTGTCAGATATCCAAAAGTGGAATTGATCAATCATTTGGTAGTCCCATTTTTAACTTTTTGAGAAACCTCTTTACTGTTTTCTTTAGCAATTGCACCATTATATATTTCTACTGATGGTGCACAAGGATTATAATTTCTCTACATACTTAACAACACTTATTATTTTCTGTTTTGCTTTGTGAGGTGATAGTTCATTATGGTTTTGATTTGTATTATCCTGATGATGAGTGATGTTGAGTATCTTTTTATATACCTGTTGGCCATTGTTTTGTCTTCTTTGGAGAGAAATTTATTCAAATCCTTTGCCTGTTTTTAATTAGGTCATTTTGTTTTTTGCTGTTGAGCCGTAGGAGTTCCTTATATATTTTAGATATTAACTCTTCACAAATATATATGCTTCACAAATATTTCCATTTTATAAGTTGTTTTTTCATTGAATTGATTATTTCCTTTGTAGCATAGAAGGTTTTTAATTTGATATAGTCCCAGTTATCTATTAAAACTTTTGTTGCCTGTGCTTTTGTTGTCATATTTCAGAAATCATTGCTAAGACCAATATTGTGAAGGTTCTCTTATGTTTTCTTTTAGGACTTTATAGTTTCACTTAATTTCATTTTTTTTGCATGTAGGTATCTAGTTTTACTAACATAGTTTTAAGAGACTATCCTTCCCCCATTGTGTAGCCTTGATACCCTTGTGGAAAATTATTTGAAGCTATATGTGTGTGTGTGTTTAATTCCGGGCTCTCTATTCTATTTCATTGTTGTATATGTCTATTTTTATGCCAGTACCATACTGTTTTGATTATTGTACCTTTATAATTATCTTTTGAAATCAAAAAGTATATGGCCTCAGCTTTGTTTTTTTTTTTTTTTTTCCAGATTGTTTTGGCTATCTGGGACCTTTGTGGTTCTATATGAATTTTAGGATTTTTTTTTTTTTACTATTTATACAAAATATGCCATTGGAATTTTGATAGAGATTGCAATGAATTTGTATATCTTTGGATTGTATGGACAATTTAACCATATTAAATATTCCATTCCAAGAACATGAGATGAAATTTTATTAATTTGTGTCTTTAATTTCAGCAAAATTTGTAGTTTTTAGTGTGTAGGTCTCTCACTTCCTTAGTGAAGTTTATTTCTCAGTATTTTATTCTTTTTGATACATTGTAAATGAGATCTTTTTTAAAATTTTCCTTTCAAATTGTTTGTTTTTATATATAAAAGTACAACTAATTTTAATATGTTGATTTTGTGTCCTGCAACTTTACTGAATTTGCTGGTTAGTTCTAATGGATTTTTTAGGGGGTGGGAGTAATTTTTAGGATTTTATCTATATAAAATTATGTCATTTATGAATAGATAATTTTACTCTTTTTTTCTGATTTAGATTTCTGTTTATTTTTTTTCCCTGCCTAATTTTTATGTCTAGGAGTTCCAGTGTTATATAGATTTGGAAAGAGCAGCCATCCTTGACTCATTTCTGATCTTAGAGGAAAGGTCATTTTTTTCCATCATTGATTATGACGTTATGTGTGGTTTTAAGGAATTTTCATTTATATTCATCAGAGATATTTATCTATAGTTTTCTTTTGTTATAGAGTTTTGTCTGGTTATGGTAAAAGAGTAATACTGGCTTCATATATGTGTTTGAAAGTATTTTCACTTCAGATTTTGGAAGAGTTTGAGAATGATTTGTATTAATTCTTTTCTAAATGGTGGATGGAATTCTTCAGTGAAACCATCTAGTCCTGGACATTTTTTTTGTTTTAAAGTTTGTGATTATCTGTTTAATATCACCCATTATTGGTCTTTTCAAATTTTCTTTTCTTCATGATTCAGTTTTACTTGGTTGTTTTGATCTAGGAATTTATCAGTTTCTTCTAGGTCATTCAATTTTGGGTGTATAATTGTTCATACTAATCTCTTTTAATCCCCTCAAGGTCACTAAGATTTTAACTTCAAAAATTTTTACTAGCCTATATTTCTTTTTATGGTAGCTTTCTCTTCCTCACTCTCTTTCTCTCTTTCTCTTGTTTTTTGTTTTTGTTTTTTAATTCTCATTCTAGAAATCAATTTACCCAAACATGGAAATTCAATGATGAGCTTTTTTCTTGACACAATTCTTAGTCCCTAAAGTTGTGTAATTCATGCAGTATGAAACACCTCATGATACTTTAAAGGTAAATACTTCAAAGTTAATTTACCAATAATGTTAAGGCAGTCTATACTGTTTTCATCTTTAATAATGATACCTAAATCCTCCCTGATTTATTTATGTTTTAATCTCTTGAAGGGAAAGACTTTTGTTGAGTCATTAAACTTTGGAACCTCTGCTTCTACTAAGAGAAAGGGGTACTTGGTCAGGCCTTCTGTAGGATACAATAGTAACCAACTCATGGACCAAATGATTATTGGCATTAGGGCCAGAACCTTCTCTGGTCTAGTGACATTAACTGCATAAATATGGGAAGCATTCTCTTCTTGTAGCTCTTGGTTCTTCTTTTTCTGAAGATACAGGCTTTTCATCCCACAAGTCAAACAACCAGTAAGCTTTGAAGATTCTTTCTTCAATATAGAATAAAACAAGATAGACTCAGATGAGCAGCATCTGCTTTTTTAACCATGACAGCTTTGTGTATGCTTCAAGTTCTATATCTACTCTTTTTGTTTAGTTTTCTATTAAGCTATCCTGAAGGATACCTTCAAGATTGCTGCAAGCTATTTGGTTTATGGTTGCTTTATTCATGAGGGAGGCAGAACCATGTGAAACTTTCTTGTTCTCTCAGCATTAAACTCTCGCCTTCTTTCAGGAAGGTCAGGCACACCAGGCCAGTGAAATGTGCCAGTGAAAGCCCTACATTAAATATAAGAAGTTTACATCATTCTTCCAAAGCCTTCATAACATACTAGATATAGATTACCATGTGACCTATGTTTTCTAACATGATCTTGAGTCATCATTATAGAATTTATTTATTTTAACATGGAGGGCAAATAGCAGGTCTTTAGTTCTTAGGAAACAAAGAACTACAACATTTTAAAACTAATGTAATTGAAAAGAATAATATTTATATTCACGTGTTTTGGATGCATTAATTATACTTCAGATCTTATTGGATATTTGTTTACAAGTTGAGTTCTATTCAGGTGTAGTGAAAGAAGACCAACAAACATAGTAGGGCTGTTTTCCAGGCATAAGAACTAATTCATTAACATGAGGTTTTCTAAAGAGAGATATTCTAGCATTTTTCTGGATAGGCTAATATATGACTCAATCTGCAAGAAGGTAAGCTCCGAGAGTCCTTTTAGATAGAAAATTAGAAACTTCTGTGAGTCTATGCAAAACAATTAATTCTTTGGATTAAATTGCATGAAAATATTGCTTTCCTTTGAAGACTAATTAAACCAATTTTAAGTATATATTTTAATAAAATGTCAGTCTCTCGCACGAACATATGTATCACATATACAATATATACGTGTGCACGCACACACACACACACATACACAGTTTTTAAAATATTCATAACACTTTATTCATGCTTTTAGTGTAAAATTTATTAAGGGATCATAGACTTTTAAGTTATTTAACAGCATCTTACTAAAATATTAGACATGTGAGTATAAACATTTTAATAATAATGTAAACATAGAAAGCCGATTAAATGCCATGAATTCTTAAGTAACAAAGAGACTTATAAGACAGAGGTGACCCAATACCTGAAATGTAATCTCACTTATTATTACTCTGTTGTAGTATATCAAGTACAAGCCCTGTAAAGATTTTATTTACCTTGCCCCCTTCATCCTGATCAAATAACAAGTTAAAAAATGTACGTCATTCTAATGGGAGTTAGAAGACATGTACTGTTAATAGGTCTTTTATAATTATCACTGCCTTTGTTCTCACATTGTTTAATGCACCTATACACTGGAGACATGTCTGTCTTGATCTGTGTACATGACACACATAATCACTCATAGCACACCTGCTTTAAATGATGAGAAAGTTTCAAAATGTAACTTGTTCATTATGAAGGAAGGAACCAATTTTCAATAAGAGTTAAGTAGAACTATTGCAAACACAGTTAAGATAAATAGCTATAACTTGATTGTACAGGAAAAAGTAAGGAGAAAGGTGTCAATTCATCTTCTAATTGCAACATAGTTCTAAGAATTCTATGCCATACACATTTCAATCATAAGACTTAGTTCTAAGAATTTTCCTCTATGTACCTTCTGATTCTATGATATAGAACCAGAAAGTATATCAATATATATATTTTAATTTTTCTAGAATCTTCTCTCCCTTTAAGGTAAATAATTGAATAAAACAAATGGTGTCCACTTTGTTCCCAATAAAATGCTAAGTAAATAAGGGGAAACAAAGCAATATTTGAATTAGGCATGTGGCCTCAAAAACTAGTAAAGTTGGGGAAATAATATGTATCAAATACTTTTGTATATTTTATAATAAGACTTTTCTTTTGGGCTTCAGCTATTAAATCTTCTAGTAAGTGCCTTGAAGTAGTATTTGCAGGTAATATGAGAGAATTGCCCAAATTTTAGGCAGAATTTTTATTTGATATGGGTAGGAAGTTAGAAAAGAAATTAGATAGGAATGAAGGAGTTTTTTCACATTTTATGTGGTGTAATACACTACTAGAAGTTATTCTCCACTTCCCAGTGTTCCTTTTGTGGTCTTCCAGAAGGTACTTTCTGAACTCTTTCTGCATTTGCTATGTAAATATCTAAGTACTGAAGTATAAAAATAATATTTATTGGTTTAAACATTCATTTCACATAGACATCCAAGGTTTAGGCAATGAAAAGGGGAAAGAGGTAGAAGTTTTGCATGCTATTTAACCTTGGTAATGAATAAAGTTTTATAATTTATATTGATTAAAAAGTTGAGAAGAAAGCCTGGTCCTATATTATGATTGATGAAGTGCACAGCTACTGCATTTTCTATGCAGTTGCCATAGTTACCCTAAAATAGAATAAATGATCCAAATTAAATTTCCACAAATTCTTGCTCTCAAATTTTTTATTATCTTGATAAGAATAAGATGACTTTAATTTTTGAATAAAATTGGATTATGATCTCTTTAATCTTGCTAGAATAAACTAAGCTTCTTAATAAAAAATAGATTAATGAGAACAGAAAATTTGTTGTTTAAGTCATCATAATAAAATAATAGAAGCACTAAAAAGAATGTTTGGTAGTTCAATGAAGGAAGCCTCCACGCTTATCATTATGATAGTTTTATTTATTGGGAGTAGTTGTGTAAAGGGAAAATAGAAATATGAATCTTACCCAAGATAATGGCTTTGTATATGAATATCCATATCTTCAACCTATAATCAAAGTGCTACTCATTTAACATATCTGATTGATCTAGTTGACCTAGATTTAATAATGACTCTTTAAACCCCTATAACCCCTATATCTTCTGTAATGTGCCTGTGGTATTTTTTCTTATGGCAAGGTTGATCATCAAATGGAGGAAAGCATAAAACTGCACTTTGAAAAATATTAAAGCCCTGTGAAATTGCCAATAATCAACCATTTTTTACTTACAAAAATGCACTTTCATATGTTCAACATAATGTATAAATACTATGAAAAACGTAATACAGTATATTGCTACTAAAGCCAAAGGAGAACTAAAACTGATTGAAATAGAAAAAGCACTAAAGAAGAGAAGATAGTACAAAAATAAAGATATAAAATCTTGGAGAGTACTTTCTCATTTACTTGTATTTATTTTGATGAAGTTCTAAAAAATAACAAAAATGAAAAAGATAAAATATTTAGTAATCATATAGCTATGCATAATGATGTAATTGAACAAACACAGTATGCATATTTAAACATTTAAATATATTTTATTCTATTAAAAAGCACACGTATTGCAACAACTTTGAAATTATAAAAGAATGAAACAAAAATAAAAATAATAATTTTCTTAGGACCTAGAGAAAACCACTAATACTATATCAATTTAGTCCCATCTGGTATTTAACTTTTGTTTTTTATTTTCCTTCCCACCATTAATAGCTAAATTATATATATGTAATAAATATAGGCATATGTATATGCATATGTATATGCCCATACATATATATATATATAATTAAAAAGGCATATGTATATGCCTATTTATATAATTTTATATGGTATATACAAATATATTTAATATACAGATATAATTTTATATATATACAGATATGTATGCTGATAAATATAAGCCATTGTGCTATGTTGATGTACTCTCCTATATAAAAATTATAGAAGTGACTGGTTATTTTGCATTTAAATGGTTTTATCTAGCAATGTAATTTAAATATGTACTGAATGAAAAATATATAATTTCATATATATTTAATAGCCAAACAAAATTATATATATTTACAATAGCCAAATGCAATTATGTACATTTCATATAGTGTGTATGTATATATACAATATATACATGTTTATTGCCAAATAAAGTTTATATATATATATGTGAGCTATATACATCTACCTAAAATAGATATGTATAAAAAAGTATAAAATAGAATTATTTTATATGTTTATACATATACATATGCACATGTTTGTATATATACAGACACACACATATGACATATATATCTTTTATATTTTTTTCAGTATTAACATATGTGTTTTTAAGTTTAAGTATTTTTTATAAACATTTAATGGCTGCTTTTTAATTTCTTCTTTGTAAAATATTTATATGCTTTGCTAATTTTTCCATTGTTCTGTACATTCTTTTTGTGGTTTTTAAGAGCATAATAATTATAAAATCTATTCATCTTTTGTCCTATGTACATTACAAATTTTCTCCCATTTATTATTTGCATATTCATTTCTTGATGTTTTATAATCTAGACTTTTGTTTTAAACTAGATTCATCCATATTTCCCTTAGTGATTCCTTTTATTGCTTTTATGCTTAGAATGGCCTTCCCTAGCTTGAATCAGATAAGTGCTTTCATATACTTCCTAGTGAAATTGTCAATAATCTTTCCTTCAAAGTATCTCTGAAGGTTTTTTAAATAGATGCTGTCAGAAAAGGTAAGTTCTCAGAGGTTGATTTTTTCTTGAAAGATTTAGTATATAATAAGTAGATTCACTGTGTTTGTTGAAAACATGGTTTCTGTTAACCATATTGAACACTGACTAATACAGGGCCAAATTTTTTTAAAGAATGAAATCGGGGTTTTTCTGCACGTTTGCATTGTGTTTGTTTTCTGTAATACCTGGGTGTTTTCATCATGCTTTGGCTTCTTTACTTCTTGATTTTAAAAGAGTAACAGTTTGGTCTGATTTGGAGGTATATATGTAATCCCACAGATATTATATTCATTTAATTAAATATTCAGTTCACCGTTATCCTGGCAAACACATGCTGCTACATGTCAGTCATTATGTTACATTTATATAATCTATTTAAAAATCACAGAAATGACTGGTGACTTGATATTTAGATGGTTTTGTATAGTAATATAATTTAAATATATACTGCATGAAACCAAATGTTTAAATAAAATAAAATATATGACCCACTTTCTTGAAAAATGTAATTAAAGTTTCATTTTTAACTGAAAACATTTAAATATTTTTAAGTTTCACACACACAGGTGGAATTCTTAACATTTGGATAAAGTAGATGAGTTAGTCATCTAGTCTAGATAATTGCAAGTTGTCATACATCTGTATATGCTGAAATTTCTTAACTATTTCTGATTTTTTTATTTTCTACCAATATTTTACATAATATGAAGTCATATTTTTACTCTAAGTTGACACCATTAATAGACTATTAAAGGAAAAATAAAGTATTCTCTTTTTGAGATTGATGAAGTGCTGTTTACTCTAGTAGAAAAAAGCTTATTCATTGGACATAGCTATCTTTCATATTTGGCTTTCTGAAGATGTCATTAGATTATTATCTTCTATTAGAGTCACATGAATGTTTATACAAAGGCTTTCAAGATACTGCAATTGCTTTAGATTTATGAGATCAAATAATAAATTTTAGTATGGATTTATATTTTATGAAAGAACATAGTGTTCTTGACACTTGTCTAGGAGAATATTTAAAAGTAACTCTAGAACATTGGTTGCAACTATATGTTTTGGAGTACCATCTGTGGATCTTTAGTATCATATTCATAAGTAGGCAAAACATTGTGATACAGATGTGGTATAAACATTCTCAGTGATAAAGAGAAGTCTAAATCTTGATTTTTTGTATTTGGCATTATTTATTCTGTATTCAGAAAACAGTCATGTATTCTTGTGCTCTAGAACAGATGTGTGCCTATACTGATTGCAGGTAATAATGATAAGATATAAGAAGGAAAAAGTTTAAGTGTATGAATGACTGAAATATAGCAAGTTAGCAAGATCCAATCTCAAAAAATTCTTAAACGTTGTAAATCTAAGTCCCAGTGATTTTTCAAGGAACTCATCAGTGTTACTTTAGCAGGTCTTTGAGAGACAAGACATATTTTACATTTAAGGAATAAAGGCAAAAATTTCATACTTCAATTGTCTGCAGGCCAACTGTAACTTTATTTCAGCTTCAATGAGATATAATTGACATAGTTTTTAAATGAGGTCATTATCATGGGAAATTACCTTCTTTGCATTATCTGACCCATTTACCAAGGTATGCATTTCTTTATGAATGTTCTCAAAGTAAGATGCCAACAGTTTCACTGAATTATTAGCTTACTTACTTTGCTTATTAATATCTGTGTTGTGTCAAGCAAAATGTATTTTTATAGGAAATTCAATATATGTATGGAACTCAGCCAGAGTTCTACTAATAATACTACTTACGATGCTTGTTTATGTTTTAAGATAAAAATTTTGGGTGCAAAATGTTTATTGGAGAGATTAACGTTTTTGAAGTATCAGGTGTTGACTCTTCAAAGACACTACAACTCAATACATATATTTTGATTCACTTTTAAATTTCAAAACACTTCAAAATATTATTATTTAATTCAGAAACTTTTTTTTTTCATCCCATGTGTGCCTTTGAAAGAATAAAATTATTTAATGCTAGGTAGTATCCATTGGCCTCAAAACAGCATTTTTACCATATAATGAAATTCTTGGAATTAACTGGATCACAGATTTGTTGTACTGTAAGACCAACAATTGATATCAAAAGGTTGCTTTAGTGTGTTTTGGAGTTAAATTCATCAAAAACAGATGGTGGGGGAAAACAATGAAATTGTCTGAAATGTATACTTTCTCAATGAATGCATGTGATCTTTATTTGAATGTGCATATTTTATAAGGAAATATAGTAGTACTTTCAGTGAAGAAATTGAATTTCAAGAGCTGAAAGCCCGTTCAAATGAATAAGCTCAACAGTATTTCTATGTAGGAAATTGACGGATATGCTTCTATTTCCACCAATGAAAGAAGGAAAGTGAGTGGACTATTTCCCTTTCAGAGAACCATTTGGATTCAACTCATGAAGGGTGGTGACTTTAAACTATCACCATCTGACAGGTGTTTGGTAATTAATATGAAACATGTCAGTGACCTTGATCTGTTTCTGTAAGACAGGTGTATGTCACATTAAACTGTCATCTTGTCCTCTGACCCAGGCATGTTCAGCTGATTATCCACAGAAGTAGTTTAGTTCTTTTCGGTTTGAATTTGCATTCTTCTAATGTTTTCTGGCACCTGAAGCTATAGTGCAAAACCATTACACCTCAAAAACATTAAACCTTTTGTTTGTATGAGCAAGGAAAGACATTTAAACTAAGGCAAAAGGATTCAACATGTTAATACTTAATTTTATAAAGAAAATATGAATGTATTGGATTATTTCCTCTGTTTAGGAAAGTACCTTCCCAACTTTTTTCCTCTATATGACAGAATCTTTAATGGATGCTCTTAATTTCCTACATAAGAAGATTTGGGGGAGTAATTATCTAAAAGTATTTGGGCATATGGCTTTGAAGGAGCTTAAGGAGAAATCAAGTATCTTTATTTGTTCTTCAGAGAAGTTATTATGGTCATGTTTAAATTTTCTTTGAGGACATTATTAACAGCAAGCTAGTCTTATTTTATTCCAAAAAATTTGGTAAAATCTTTGGTTATTAATGAATTTTAAATAAATTCTTATTCTCCATGAAGGGACCTGCTTCACCTGTCCCTTAACCTATAAACTCTATCTGTAAAATGTTCTATGAACCTATTTAAGGAACTTGAACATATTAGAAGTACTATGTATTTTCTCAAAACATTCTTTTAGAAATAGCCTTTTTCAAAAACTTCTTTATATATTTATAAGGAAATTACATGAGCGAAGATCATATTTTTGACAAATTGTAATCATTGATCTCATTCAGAGGGCCCTTAAAGCCTGTCACAGTTTTAAGATTCTCAGTGTGTTGAAGATCATTAGGTTGGATGGTCCGCTAAGCCAATTATTTTAGTTATTTAAACTATTATAGCCAGATATTATAGTTATTTAAATAAATCTGAATAAATTGATGTGAAAGTTTTTGTTTCAGTGATCCTGAAATGTAGTTTAAATACAGTATATTTCACCCAAATAAAATTTTTAGAAAGATTGAGTATTTTCCCAGTTGAGTGAGAGTCTGAGAGCATTGTTCAGAAATGCATGCCCTCATGGTTTTTGGTTAGGTTGTATTTTAGTTCCATGCATACAAATATTTGTATTTATTTATATATCCTCCTTGGTCTTTGTAGACATTTAAGTTTCCTATACTTGATATAATTCTTATATGCAATCAGATATGAGTTAAGTAATTCTAATATGTTGATGTCAAGAATCAATAAAGGTAATAAAACAAGGCCAAGACCAGCAGTCCGTGTTAGGTCACATTTATAGTAGTGGAGCAGGATCAAGGAAAGAAGTTGAGCACTATAGAGATCTCTCTTTGTAAGCTCAGGCTCTCATAGAATTTAAAGTATATTTATGCTTTAAATTGTCTCCTCTGCTGAGACAATTTCTTTACGAAGGCCTACCTCATGTGCTGCTACCATCACTTTATTTCCTTTAGTATTTGTAATACTTTGTAAAGGTATAATAGAACCCTTAAAGATCACCAGGAGTAGGACTCCTACTGTTTTTGGAATTAGTTAATATCACAGATGACATATCTCAGCAATACTGAGACCATAACCTGTCACTGACTTATCCCTGATCATAATCCTCAGTGCTATAGTTACGATTTCTCCAAAGCAGAGGTGAGCACATTTTTCTTATACTTTTATATCTTCTTCCTCATTTTACCAGAAAGAGAAGTAGAGCAGGAGAGAGGTAATAAAATATTTCAACCTGAGTCAGACTTCAAGAGCTTCTAATGCTTAAACCATTGACTTTTATAGGACATTCAAGGGTACTGCATTTTATATAAATTTCAAGGCTTTTAGGAACAAATGCCACCTCCAAAATACATTAATCAAATTACATTTTTAATTTTAATCGTATTTTTCACACTGGGCTAAATATCATATCAGGTAAATCAGCAATGCGACACAAAATACAGGACTTCAAGGAGCTAACAACCAGGATAATGTTAATCAACAAAGAGATAAAATACAAGAAATGTTATATTTCAGTTTGAAATAATATATTTCTGAAAATAGATATAATAGGAAACATATCACTTTAGGCTTGAATATTCAGAAGTGGTTTAATGAGAGAGGCAGGATGGAAGACAAACCATCTAATTTTTACTTGGGGAGAAAACAATTCATTGTAAATAACAATTCATTGATACACTAAAGTTTTTATTTTATTTACTTAGCTTGCTCATTGTGGAAATATACCTATGGAGAATTATTGAGCAAGGCATCCAGCTAAATCATACACCTGTCATTTTTAGGGTTCTGTATATTCCTTTCAGTCATGGCCTCCTTAAGCAGAGAGTGGAATTTAGGTTTATGAAAAGTAGAACAGTTGAACAGAACTTGAGTAAACAAAAATAGCAAAAAAAATATTTTTAAAATGTGTTTTGTCATTTTATATTAAATAATAGGGTTAAAGGACATGTTATAAAGTGGTTTCCTACCAAAATGATTAAATAAAAGCTTGTATGTCTTAAGTTATTACGCCTTGGTTTACAAAAAATGAAAGCCATCATTAGTTGACAAAACATTTTCTTAACCGTGGTTTTTTCAACTCAAGCTGATACACAGTGAATGTTTTCCTTTGGTAGTAATAAGGTTGGCCATCATAACTTTAGGCATTATTTGAAGCCCTGCCTACAGTGAACTGGAGAAAAGTAAGCCTGCTGTTACATTTAAAAAGGTACAGTTTTATAGTGGTTTCAGATTATTTATAGCTAGCAGTGTAGACATTTAAGTACAATGCAATGAATTGTGTCCCACACTGAAACACATTTGTATATTGTCCATCATTGGAGATATTTTAAAAGTCAATTTTATGTACTTAAGTGGTGAATATGACTGAGAAATAATTCACCTTGAAGGACAGACAAAATTTTGGTAGCTATGGCCTCTAAATGCAAAGAATATATTTCTTTGTGATTCTTAGCCAGAAGACTAAGGAAGAAAGTATAATGATCCCATAAAAGTAGCCAGTGAAGTAGATCATGGCAGATGTCAAGAGATTAAAAGGCACAAAAGCCAGACTGCTATGGAATTTGGAGAATAAGTATCTCTCTCTATCATTTTTATCAAACACATTTTGAAGTTTATTTCAATTTTACTCTATTTTGTAATCCCCCATTCCACAGCATTAATTCAAAATGAAATTATGAATAATTAATGAAAAATATTTTAATGTTAAAAGCTAGCATCTTAAATTACTTGACTTTTTTATTTATTTTTTTCATAGAAGTGACCTTATGTGTCTAAAATCCTCACATGATACGAGTTTGTAAAGGCGTAAAATAAGATCCCGCCAAGTAACTCTGTTTTACTACTCTGCATGGTATTTTATGCAATTTATTTAGAAGACATATTTTTATCAGTTTTTTTTTAAATTATTGAGAGATACATTTGGATAATAATGACAAGCTCATACATGTATTAACTACTGTGTGCCAGGCATATGTCTAAGCGCTTCACATATATTGTCATATTTAATTCTCGCACTAAGTCTGTGGTCATTACGAATGATCAAATTGAGGTACAAAACTGGCTAAGCAGTTCGCCAAGTGACACAGCTAAAGAGAGGCAGATCAGAGATTCAAATATACCAAGAGTATGCCTCCAAGGCCTGCCCACTTTATCACTGCACTGCTTCTTCTTGCATGTGAGCACTGGCCCCAAAATAAACAAGAGGAACTTGAATGAACAGATTCACAGTCACTAGGTAACAATATCTGATATCAAAAATTTTATTGGAGAGAGAGAAGCATTTTTAATAAAATAAACGGGGGGAAAACATGTAGGTTCCTGCAGAAGTCTGAAGGTAAAAGTAAAAGTTTTCGATTTAGTTGTAGAGAAGAAGGAATTAGAGAAGCAGCAACAGAAAAGGGCAAACTTGAATATGCCTCACTTAGTCTAAAGATGGTATTATACTTTCTCTCATTTTTGTTCAAAGTAGACAGTATTCACTTTATTCACAGTGTCAAAGATGATGTGTTGACTTTGTGGTAAGACTCAAATGTGTCAGTGCAGAAATTAAGATGACATATCTGAAAAAGATTTAGACTTTGGATTCTGAGAGACCAACCTTCAAATTTTGCCACTGATGTGTATTTCCTATATGGCACTAGGGATTAACATCCCTCACACATAAAACCAGAATAACAATATGTTGATCTATTAAAAAAGTTAAAAGCAATCCTTATAAAACATCAAATAATGTCTTCTTACACATGAAAAATTAAATAGCAGCTCTTATTTTTATAAGTGCATCTTTGCTTATCAATGTCCATAAATCCCATGGTTTACCTAATGCAAATGTGAGCAAAATAATCTCGGTTATGCTAATTTATTTATTTTTTTTAAAAAGTTGTATGTCGATCTTTTTATAATTAGTAATCATATTGATAAGACTCATTTCATCTAGAGAACTAATTTGTTTGTTTGAAAGGGGAATAAAAGCAAGAAAAGAATCACAGAGATATTTACTTATCTCCCCCTATTTTCCACTGTGGGTATTGCAAGAACTTGGTTAATGGATTATATGCTAACTCTGGAGATGTCAACCCTTGGGCTAAAGACTGGTACTAGTCTATGGCCTGTTAGGAACCACCTGTACAGCAGGAAGTAAGCTGAAGGCAAGCAAGCAAAGCTTCATATGTGTTTGCAGCCACTCCTCAATGCTAGCATCGCCACCTCAGATCCACTTCAGATTATTAGGAATTAATTTCTCATAGGAGCAGAGGTCTCTGGTGCCAAAAAGATTGGGGATTGCTGCTCTTAATGTCAACCTGGAGAGAATTTAAAGGAAAGCTTGAGGTTTGTCAGAGTGGTATGAATGTGTTCATGTATCAGAGGCCTAGTCCAAAAGCCCAAATAATAAGAATATGAAAGGCATGGATTATCATCAAGAGAATAAGAAGTATTTCAAACAGTGCATGTTGGTTTTGAAAACACTGTCTCAAGTGTGGAAAAAATATTGCTTAGCTATGCCAAAATCATACTTATGATCTTCTATGTAAATATCCCTCATGACTGTATTTGAAGATGGTGCAAGAATTAGTATTCACCAATTCTGACCTCAAACAACATGCTTATTAAGCTCACCATTCCCATTTGCAAGTATATTATTTTGAAACTCTTCCAAAAATTCATTTTGTCTGCCAAAGGAGAGAACTCAAGAGAATTCTAAGCGCTGAAATTATATTGGAAAATATTGCACAATGAGTAACTACACAAATTATACATTGAAAATGCAAAGAAATAAAAATTATTATTTTCCATTCTTTAATGATTAATAAATAGAATTTACTGAAGAGACTATGGGAAAGGAATCTGTGGACCCCTACAACAGCGAAAGTTACATCAAAGTTACATTACTCTAGTTATGTATGGGGTTTGAATGAGTATTTCCCCAGTTTTCTGTGATATCAAAATAAAAAATAAATAAATATTTCAATAAAATTTTCTGACAAAAAGACTTGTCAAATCATCACTGAGAAGCTCTTTATTAAGTATATTTTTTCCTGTACTTGAAACATTTATTAGTAGTTCTTTAATTAAAATTGTATGTAAATGTAATCAAATCAGAGGAAATGAGTCCCCGACAGATTTTACAAGAAGAGTTAGCAGAAAAGTAAGATTTTTATTATCATTGTTGTTAGAATTTTACCACTGGAAAATATTAGAAAAAGTGGTGTATTTTTTCTTAGGGCTGCTGTATCAAAGTACCAAAAACTGGGTGGCTTAAAATAGAAATTATTTACTATCTTACAGTTCTATATACTGGAAATTCAAAATCAGTGTGTGGGCAGGGCCAGTACTTCCTCTGCAGTGCACGGGGGAGTCCTCCCTTGCCACTTTCCAGCATCTGGTTGTTGGCTGGAAGTCATTGGTATCCTTGGCTTGTAGATGTGTCATTTCAATCCTTACTCTTCACCTGGTATTCTCACTGTGTGTCTTCCTTCTACATGTGCTGTTTTGTATTCAAATATCTTCTTTTTAATCAGGGCAACAATCATTTTAAATTAGGTCCCTTACAAATGACCTCATGTTAGCTTGAATACCTGTTTAAAGGTTCTATTTCCAAATAAAATCACATTCTGAGGTACTGAGGGTTATGACTTCAACATATATTTTTGTGGGGGGAGACATAGCTCAAACAGTAACAACTAAAGATAGGACTTTGTAATTTTGCATCATACATTATTTTCTTTTGTTGAGTTTGTTTTTTCTTTGAACATAAATATGATGTTATCAAAATTTTAAAGATGACAAAGTTTGCAATGTTCTTGTTATAGGTTGGTGACAGTAGACTAGTGACATTAGACCTTAAAAACTTTTACGAGTCTCTGCTGTTGAGAGTCCAAATAACAGAAAGCT
Source organism: Macroglossus sobrinus (assembly GCA_004027375.1). Classification (NCBI taxonomy): domain Eukaryota; kingdom Metazoa; phylum Chordata; class Mammalia; order Chiroptera; family Pteropodidae; genus Macroglossus; species Macroglossus sobrinus. The sequence goes on from PVKZ01000557.1 coordinate 647,933, forward strand.
GCTAGAAATCAGAAGTTGTGACACTGATGTTACATGATTTTATTTTAAGGTAATTGATATAAGAAAATTTATAATTCATCAAAGTTACATTAAAAATAATTTCTGTCTTTACCAAATTGTAGTCCTTGTTTCTATTAAATCATACCTAGTTTTGAAATAATGAAAATGCAAACACAAAACCTCTACAAAAGCTAGACTTATAAATATTTTATGAGCCAAACTTTTATATAAACTGAGTTTTTTTTCTGAGATTCTTTCAAGGGAATTCAGACTTATTTCTATTTTTTTTAAAGGACAAAGTTCTGTGCCAAAGGTCTGATATAGTGGCACAAGATATTTTGGCCTTAGACTTTAGTCCTGTCATTTAAGCTTTATACACAGATCCTATGTCTTTACCTAACTAAGAATTTTTTAAATAGATTTTTTTAGAGCAATTTTAGGTTCACAGCAAAATTGAGAGGAATATACAGAGATTTTTTATGTACTTTCCGTCCCTATACGTGCATAGCCTCCCCATTATTAACATCCCTATCAGGGTGTTCATTTGTAACAACTGATGAACTTACATGGATCTACATCATTAGCACCCAAAGTTCATAGTTTACGTTAGAGTTCACTTATGATAGTGTACATTTTATGGGTTTGGACAAATGTATCATGGCATGTATCCAGCATTATAGTAGTATCAAGAGTATTTCACTGCCCTAAATATCCTGTGTTGTGCCTGTTCATCACTCCCTACTTGGTAACCCCTAGCAATCATTGCTCTTTTAGGCTCTCTACAGTTTTACCTTTTCTAGAATATTATAAAATGCATAGTTGGAATCATACAGTATGTAATCTTTTCAGATTTACTTATTTCACATAACACTATGTAGTTAAGATTTCTCTATATCTTTTCATGGCTTGATAGCTCATTTCTTTTTAGAAATGATATTCCATTGTCTGGATGTATCACAATTTATCTATTCACCTCTGAAGGACATATTGGTTGCTTCCAAGTTTCGGCAATTATGAATAAAGCTTCTGTAAACATCTGCGTGCAGATTTTAATGTGGATGTTAAGTATGCATTTTCTTTGGGTAAATTCCAAGGAGTGTGATTATATGGTAAGAGCTGGTTTAGTTTGTAAGGAACTGTCAAACTGTCTTCCAAAGTGATTGAATCATTTTGCTTGCCCACCGCAATGAATGATTGTTCCTGTTGCTCCACATCCTTGCCAGCATTTGATGTTGTCAGTGTTCTGGATTTTGGCCATTCTAAAAAGTGTATAGTGTGCCGGAGCCAGCTGGCTAAGATCGAATAGTTCCCGAGAGGGGGAGTGAGGATTAAGAAAAAAAGAGAGACAAAGGCAAAGAGAGACAAAGATAGAGAGAGAAGAGAGAGACAAAGAGATAGAGAGACAGAAGATAGAGTCGGGAGGGCTAACAGTGAATACTGCGCCCCAAGTTTATTAAGAACAGTATATTTATACCCTAGGATGTACATGAGAAGCAACACCCACAGATATGCAAACAATTTCAGTAACCAGTTTATTCATTAAGCCAATCTTCCTCCTTCAGTAATTAGTTTACCTGCCCTGCAAACTTATAGCTTGCAGGCACTTTTAACCCTGTCTGTAGGGCATTCAGCAATAATGGCTCCCAACAATAGTGGTATCTTGTTATTGTTTTAATTAGCAGTCCCCTGATGACATATACTATGGAACATCTTTTCATATGTGTATTTGTTGTTTGTATGTCTTCTGTGGCAAGGTGTTTGTTAAGATCTTTGGCCTATTTTTAAATCTGGTTATGTTTTTACTGTAGACTTTTAGGAATCCTCTGTTTATTTTGGGTAACAGTTCTTTATCAGATGTATCTTTTCCAAATATTTTCTCTTACTCTGTGGCTTTTCTCTTTATTCTTTTGACAGTGTCTTTCAAAAAGCAGAAATTTTTATTTTTATATTTTTTAAAAAAATATATGCAAAATGTGGAACTTTTACTTAGTCTTTACTTTAAGTAATAAAATAATTCACAACACATATTGCTGTGGACTTAAGTGCATATACATTACTAAAACCAAATAACATTTATTATAGGTAAATTTATATATTGAATAAAAATCAGTAACTGAAAAATATGACTCAGAAAAATTGGGTTTGGTATAAATGTAACAACTACAAGAAATATTTCACAATGTCAGATATAATAATAATCGAATATTTTGTTATAGACAAAACTGATTTTTGAGTCACTTTTTAAATAAAATATAGATAATTTAAGAAATAAGTGCTATAAAAATTGGAAATGTAACTTTGCTGTATAGAAAATTCAGCAATGAATTTAGATTAATAAAAAATATTTTTAAAAATTCTCTATAAATTCCTATGGTATGTCTGCATACATTAAAAAATGTTAAAATATCTTTAAGTCAATACAAACAATGAGACAAAGTAAAATAGTTAAAATGACAAGATTAAAACTATTTCTACTCAAAGGTCAGAGAGCATAGGGACATAAAAGAGTAACTTGACTTTTGTCCAGTTATGATTCTTAAACATTCACTTTGTGAAACATTTTCACAAATTACATATACAGCATCTTTTAAAAATTCAGTAAATTTAAATTAAAATTTAACATTCTCATGTGTGTGTGTGTGTGTGTGTGTGTGTGTGTGTGTGTGTGTGTGTGTGTATCTTGAAGTGTTACAAAATTAGAGTTGGAAATTGATTCCAAGAAGTTTTTTCTAAACAAATATTATGTGCTGAACACATTTCAACCCACCTGAGATTTTATATAGCCTTGCTGAATAGTTCTCACACACTCTCCTTATCTCTGTTTTTTGGCTCATCTCCCACGCACCCCCAGAAATGCAGGTGTTTCTTCAGGTCAACGTGCCTTCCAACTTAACTATCATTATAGGAATAAAAATACTGCCTTTCCTTTAAATGTAAACTCATAAGCTATGTCTTACAGGTATCCAAACATAGCACAAGTTTTTGGTTAAAATATACATTCTAGGAACAAGAACAAAACTAACTCATTTATTTACAAAAAAAAAAAAACATATTTTGAGTATCATCTGCATATATAAATGGACAGAGGAAATTCATCTGTACTAATTTTTCAAGCTTCACAAAAGAAAAAGTTATCAAGATAGGTAGATAGATAAAATTATACCAAAGTGTTTAGAAACATTATACCAACAAAGAGTAATATTACTAAGTTTTTAGCAATTGCTGCCAACAACTAAAATGACAATGTAGAAAATGCTTCTCAAATTATTTTATCAATATCTTCTAATTATTTGATGTTTTAGGTTAAAATTTGAATTTTTATTTATTTATTTACTTATTTAACTATTTAAACATCTTTAAATGGATTTGTAAAGTATTATTCAAAGAGAGCTGATCTAGACTATAAGTTTACAGCTTTTGAAATACAAAATTGACCTTGGTGTAGTATCTGATGTGGCTTAACCAATTGTACAGAAATATCAGTCAATATATAGCTTCCATGGACTTCATTTTGCGGGGAAATGTTCTTATTTAGGTTTACTTCCTAAAGTGTTCCCATTTTCTTGGCTAAGATAGAATGTATGGCATTAACTTGCTGAGTCAGAGAGTTTCAGCAATGCATGGAAAATGATGGGTGGTTCAAAAAATAAGCCCTGGATCAGAGATGCACATATAAAGTTATCACTCCATTTTTATGTGGTGCTGAAATTCAGTTGTTTTTCTGGAATTTTTGTAAGTCCTCTTAAGGCTTGAAAAAAGATTTAAGAAATAGTCTCTGATTAAGAAAAGTGGAAATATATTCTATTTATACAAAGTAGTTTTCAAACAAAATATGTATTTTAACTTATCAAGGACAATATTGGTTTGGGATTTTAATGGTCTAAATTTTCCAAGTCCTAACAACAAAGTTCACAAATATTTTTACTGCTGTTGGAGTCTTCTAAAAGGGTAAATGTAACTTAATTTTTTCCCAAATTGTTTTTATTATTTCTTGTCTCTAAGTTAACTATTTATTGGGTGATTATTTCCCAATAAACTAGGGTTTGCTTTATTTCTTCTAATAAACATTTTATGAAATAATGGGATATATCTATTATTAATGCTCAATTTCTACTACCTTCCTTCACATAAATAACGAATATCAAGGAAATATTTTTCTTCATACATGCAGAGGAACCTGATTACTTAAGTATTTATGTACAAGAAAACTCTTAGCTTACACTGGGAATTTCTGGACATTTTCACAGAGGATGGTTTGTCTTAGAATGATCACTTTCTTTGCAAAAGCTTGTAGCCAAGGTATGTTTAAACTAATGAAAGCCAACCTTTATGTAGTGTCTATGCCTGTGATATACCAGACGACTATGATGTACCCTCTGTATTATCTACATTTGAGGCTGGATAATTCCTTGTTGAGGGGGCTGTTCAATGCTTTTAAATGTTGAACAGCATGTCTGGCCTCTTCTCACTAGATGCTGGTAAAACTCATTCTTCCTTTCTGACAACCAAGTATGTTGTCAGACATTTTCCTATGTCTACTGTGGACACAGTCTCTCCTGGTTGAGAGCTGCTGTCTAACTAAATCTGGACATTTGTGTTAAGTGCCATTACTACATTTCTAACATCATGTCCATGAAACAGAAATGATGAGAAAAAATCTGCTGCCTAAGTTTCCATGTAACAATAACTTATGAACCCAATCAGAAAAAAAAACAAACAAACATGGCATAAACATAAAACAGAGTAAAACAAACATAAAACAGCATAAGCAGAGACATGGTATCATATAGGAGAGACAGAGAGAGGGACGGAGGCACAGAGGGAAGGAGAGATTAAGAAAAAGACAGAAGAAGGGTGAGGGTAAAGAAGGTGAGGAAGAGGAGAGATGAAGGGAAGAATGGATCTTTGATCATCCATATGAGAGAGGATTGATCTAAGTTTCATAATGAGGAAAGAGGCTGATAACATAAAAGTAAAAATAAGCTAATGCCTCTAATATAGTGGGTAAGAGCACATATAAATTATTGTATCATGATGAAAATTGGCTTCTTAGAAGCATGTTCCCCAAACCAGAAGCATCAGCATCACTTGAGACCTTTTTAGAACTATAAATTTTGGCCCCCTCATACTTACTGAAACAAGGCGTGCAAGTGATTCTGTTGCTGGCTCAAGTTTGAGAATCACTGATCCACAGTGTAGGATGAATATGAGTAAAAAGACTAGAATACCAGCTGTAACGATGCTGAGTTAGGCCCTTAAACTAACATAAATCCAAACTATGCAAATAGTTAATAAAATTGTTTGATGATGATAATAAGTAGAGATAGGTATAGAAATGTAAAGAAGGATGGATTTGTGAGGCTTGAAAGAAATTGCTTTTAAGGTTTATTTGACATCTAAGTGAGTCATTCACAAAACTTATTTGATAAGGTTGATGAGGAAACGGTTGCCTAATTATATTTTTACTGTAAGAGTATAAAAAAGGTTTTGAGGCATAATATTAAATATATAAAAAGTTTTTTTCAAAACAAATTCTAGGCTTCTGCCATTAAACCTTATATTACCTATCCATAAAGTTGATGTAGATGGAGGATTATGTATAAGTAATATATTGCACATTTGGCAGTGTTTCCTTTGCATTTCTTTTTAAAAATATGCACACTTTATTTAAATACACTGACATAGATGAGATCTTTCCTCACATTTTCATGCTGCTGTTCTGGGAAAGTAAATTATGCTGTGATAAAAAATAAGTAATTGCTTCTTATGTTTAATTGATTTTTATAGAAATTACAATGCAAATTTGATTAAAGGAAGATAGTGCATTACCTACAGTTGGTTCACAAGACACATAATGGTATGAAAGAGTGCCATCCAGCACAGAAATTATACCATCATTTTGTTTGAATGTGTTGAGTGGGAGATATTTAGAATTCTTTATGACTTATAAACACAGCAGAATGTTTCTTTTCCATCTAAAGCAGGATGATAAGGACATCCATTTCACAGCCATAACATGCCTTCACTTTTAAAGTATAGGAGCCTTTTAGGGGAGAAATAACTAATGGTAGATTTTAAATTAAAGAAAGGGTTGTGAGTTGATGCTGACAAATGATGTACCTTGTAACAAGGTCATTCCTGCTAGTTAGGCTTGTTTGAGTCAGATGTATCAAATAAATCTGAAAAGTACCTATAAAAAGATTAGATTCGAATTCTTGCTCTACATTTTGGCTTCACAACCTTGGCACTAATATTAGGATGTTGGGTCAATTAATTCTTTGTTGTAAAGCTGTCCTATGTGTTCTGGGATGTTTAGCAACAATCCTGTATCTATCCATCAAATACCAGAAACACTATCATACACATAACCCCCAGTTATGACAACTAAAAATGTCTACAGATATAGTCAAATGTCTATGGGTCTCAAAATTGTCCCAAGTGAGAACCATTGCTATATTTCATTAAAATATAAGCTGCATTTTTTTTCTAATTTAAGAACAATAAAATAAACCTATTACATGTAAATCATCTTGGATAACTCTGTTGCTCAGGCCCTTTTGGGATTCCAGGTTCTTTTATGCATTCTTTCTATCTTGTCTAGAAGTTCCAAGTTTTAGGGTGTTTTCCTCTTATTCAATAGCTACCTTCATCCAATAGGTCCTTTGAAGATTTTTTGTTTGTTTATATTATTTTCTGTTTATCCTTCCCAAGCCTGGAGTAAAGCAGGAAAGTCTCTTCAGCTGCCTCTTCCTTTATATCCTTGAAATAACAGACACTTTTGTATCTGAAAGATTTTCTGCTAATTTCCATGATAATAAAGTCAGGGGATAAACAAGGGACATTACAAAGGTTTTCAGAATCCTTTGGAGGTTTTACAGTAGTGAGTCCTTATGAATGAAAGTCCTGCTAACTTTGGACCTCTTCTGCACTGAAGGGAAAGCTCATAAAACTCAGTTCCTTCCTTACCTTTAGTGAAGGCTAAGTGGAACCTTACATCAAAGATGGCCCTGCTCCTCCCACTAAACATAAAGATGTCAAAGCAGAGGAATAGTGGTCTTAGCTCAGTGGGCATTAATACATCATTGATGACAACACGACTGAGAGATTCTGTATGCCTTCTATTTTACCCAGGCATGATTTCTTTCTCTAGACATTTCCATACTATTGACAGTTATGTACTTTTACTCATGCCATTAACTATTATGGACTTCCATCAAGCATTCATCTTAAGGAGTTTATTTTTGTTGGTTTTTACAAAATTCCTTTATTATAAATAGATGTTAGACTTCTAAAAAACTTTGATTTTTCTTTCAGATAAAAATTGTATCAAACTCCAAGATGATAGTGTTTAATTTACCTTCCTGCCCAAGCAGTACTCATCAGGTAGTTTGTAGACTCTCAATCAGTGTGAGATGTATAAGAGGACCAACTTTAGAACCATTGGTAACAGGGTTCAAATCCCAGTTTTCCTGCTTACAGCTTATGTTACTTTGGATAATTCACTTAACTTCCTATATTTTAATTTCTTCTTATTTAATATAAATATAGTATTTATCATAAAAATTGTTAAGAAATTTAAATAAATTCATGTTCATTAAATTTTTACAATATTACATTTGATCTTAACTAAGCATCAACTCTTGTGATGAGTTTCTGCTTTCGGTATAATTGAAGAGTTTATACCTATTTTTTCATTAATAATATTACAAGAAAATTATTATGTAAGGCCTAATTAGCCTTCTCTTTTTACATATTCAACCATCACCAGTGCCATCTCTTTCCATTTCTATGTTAAAGAGGACAGACACAATGCATCTATGATATTAGCATGGAACTAAAAGACAAGACCACCATGATATTACAGTAGCAGATCATATAGTTAAAACTCATGTAGTCTTTCTTTCTTCCAGTGTTTAATATACACAATACTAGACACAGGAAATAAAATACTGACCAAGACAGACACTATCCCTGCCTCATGGACTTAGAATCTTGTGGAAAAATAGAAAATTAAACAAGATTAAGAATATAGTCTTTATCATTTTCTTTTATTGCTCAATTAATGATAATATTTAAGATTTATGTTCAACTTCTTTACTTTATAATTACTTTCTATCCTCCTAAACTACAGTTTCCTCACACATAATTCTAATTTTACATAAATCTCCGGAGAGATTATCTCTCACCCTGAGTCACTCAGCTAATTAGTTGTAGAGACCCTGACTAATTCTTCCGAAATGCTTCATTTCAAAAAGCATTGGAATTTACATGTTCTTTAAGAAACTCTTCTGTATCTTTAGTTTATATTCCTTTCTGCACCTCCACTTAATTATTCATAATGCCTACCCACATCTCAGTTGTGACAGCACTGTGTTTTTAGAGCACTGTGATTCTGTTCCTTTTTTGAAAGAAAAACAACAAAAATGATTGTTTCTAAAGTTCTGGATGACAAATGAGATCCAGACTCTTCTGTTTCAATTATACATGGAGGTTGCAATTTGGTGTAAAGGGCATAATTTTAATTTCTAACCTTTAAGCAAACAGTATTTATTCACAAAGTTCTAATTTTTGAAATAACTTCTAACTTACTAGTCTGAGTAGTATAATTGGGGCTGTGGAAGTTGAATACACTGCAGAGAAATTTTTTTAGATAATAATTTAATTAATGAAGTGTTCTTCAGCAAAGAGTCTACAGTGGCCTCTTGTGTATATTTAACAAACTTGGGAGTGCACGCCAAGGACCAAACGGAAGGACAAGGCCCCAAAGTGAGAGGAGAAGCTGGGCAAGAAGATCGATTCATATGCGTCCTTTGGAAGCCAGATGATCAGATGGTGCTGCTGACATTTGGTTATGAGAGTTGAGAAGCCTAACCATTATTCTCCCTAGGATGGAAGACCACATCTTCCCTGCATGGAGAAGGGCCATAGATCTACTTATAGGCGAAGCTAGGAATTTTCTTAGCGACAGCTTGGAATCTGCTGTAGCAATTTGACTGTTCCTATTCCACTGTTAGCATTTACACTCACTTTTAACTATAAACTGTAGAGTCTAGCTCTCCACAGTTTTTGCTCTTAGTTACATGTTTCACTTTGAGAGTTTTTGTTTTTGTTTTAACCAGTTTTGAATTACTGCTGAAAGAAACAGCAGTATAAATCTAATTTGGGGTACTGTTTTTCTCTTTTATCTGTTGAGAGTTTATCTTTTTTTAGAAAAATGACAAAAACAAAAAAAAGAAAGAAAGAAAAGCTCAAAATCAGATACTAAGTATATATTTTATGCTGTGAGTTTGCTCCTGAAAAAACAGTGAGTTTTTGTAGTGGACAGTATCATAACTTAACTCCTTGAAATAGCATTTCTCTAATGTCCTATTTTTAAAAAAATATATATATATATAGAAGAGAAGTTGTGATTAGAAATTGAAATGTTTTGGGATCTAGACTCTAGAGAGGAAATGCCTAAGGAAAAGGAAATTTCAAGTGATGTGAGAGAAAATATTGTCTGCAGAGTTATTAAAGTAGCTGCTAGCTCCAAACACTACTAGATTTCTTTGAGTTAAAATTGGATTCCAAGATAGGATGAACTGAGTGAATCAAAGGAAGGAGCTGCATGAACTGAATGGGGATTTTTTCAATATTAGGAGGAAGCTATAAAACAAGTGGAATTGATGTTTTTATAGGAATGAAGAGGGTTGAGTAAAGTGAAATACAGATAGCCAACTCTTTGGTAGAGCCTTCTAGGCTGACACTGCAGGAAAAACCAAAGGACCAGGTTTACAGAAATATGAGAGGCTAACATGTTATTACCAGTAGTGCAGACACAGATAACAATGGGCTAAAAAGTGTTGATGCTACTTGGCTTGCAAAAACTACTCATTCTCTTTAAGGGACATAATCTGGAAACTTTGGACTTGGGAAGGAGGAGGGTCTGTCCATCCAGACTAAGATCAGAAAGAATTTAACGTTCTAAAATTATCCTTCTCCATTTTACTACATGTGGTAAGGCCCAAGTTTGAGCATCTTAGCTTTTCTGTAATTGAGTAGCTCAGGTGAATGACAGCTTTCTTCCATACTTTCCCTATGTAGCAATTCTTTTAGAAAATAATTACTTTTTAACTAAATTGGTTAGTTGTTGCTTTAATTCTGAACTACCTGCTGTCCATAGTTTAATTTAATATTCTTTTCATATTCCTTCAAAATCAATGTGTGTTTATTTATATGCAGATCCTCCATTCATTAACATTGCCGCCCACTGTCTCAGAAAGGCACTGCTATTATTTTCAGTTTTATTTCAACTTTGGGATTATTTATTTTAGAATGTTCTTTCCTACTGTAGCATGAAGCAATATTTTAATTTCATTGTCAAAAGATGAAAGATGTAGGAGTTAGTTACAGTTGTGATTGCCCTGTAGCTGAGATTGAATGGAGCTGGAATCTATTTAAACTTGCTTTGTGCTTGAAAGATGAGACTTCAATGAATCTTTGTTAAACCCTATCATTTTATGGTTGCATTTAATCGAAAGAAGCTATTTAGATGTCATAGGCATGTTGTATTTGCCCTTTTTCTTGTTGCCTATATGTGGAGTTGGCAGTTCTGAATCAGGTTTCAGGACTAAGAAGTAGGTATATAAAGATTTAGCTGTCTGTGTTTATATAGGAAAATATGAACATGTATAAAATAGGTAAAATTATAAATTAAACCTTCAGCTATTCAAGAATCTATGAAATTCTACATAATGCCATTAAAAAAAAATCTTGTAATCCTTCCATAAGCTATCCCCTTGTCTGAAATGTTCTCTCTTTTCTTTTCCAGTCTCATTTCATATCCTTGCATCCTTACTACCCCCCTGCCCACATCTTTCCATCTCCCTGTATTCATTAAGGGATTATCTTATGTAGCATCTTTACTGAGAAACTTCCCATGACCACTCAAGCTTTTAATTATCCTTATCATAATGCTTATATGGTAACTGCTAAGTTTACTTGTCTGTTTCAATCCTCTGCATTGTAATCTCCTTACAGATGGATGCATATTAGGCACACATAGAGGGCAACCATGCTTACCATCACTTTTAAGTTTGAATTTTAATTTATTCTCAGAAGTAAATGTATTTCTGATTTTAGGAGCCCTTCTTGAGGGTGGCCACCCTTACATGTGTGTGTTTTCTCTCTCTCTCTCTCATACACACACTCATAAACACTTTGCCAGTAGTAGATATCTTGGTAATAAGAGCCTATGATATTATAGAAGTTAACCAAAATGATGACCTTGTCCTTATCTACTTGCATCAGGCTCATAAAAATAAGTTTTGTGTGGAATTGTTATATGACATTGATGCACTCCAAACAGAAAGCTCTTAGCAAATAGTGCTTTAAAAGAGTGGGGGAGGCAATGATGCAGATAAGATAAAATGCCCAAATGGAAAAGCAATATTTACTGCCTCATATTTTGGAGCACAAAACATTTTGGGATCTTTATCTCTACAAACTCAACAGTAAATTAGTATTCAGGAATGTTCAAGGCACTTTTATCTACATTATGTCATTTAATCCTATAAGGTCCTTGAGAACTGGTGAGATCTCCATTTTTTAGATGACAGAATTGAGAATCAAGATTCAAAAAGCTTCAGGCCAGGTTGCAAGGACGAAAACAGTCCTTGCTCTCTGCTCCACGAATATCCATATTCAGAAAAAGTGACTAAACCATGGTTTGGTCAGGGAGAAAATTAGAGATTTTTTTCTGTTCTCTTATTCTGCTTCTGTTTTCCAAAACAAGTGTGCCAGAAATCCATAGGAGAGATACCTGGATATCCTGGGAGATATTTCAGAGTATTAGTAGACTCTCTAATCAAAACAATTTGAGCACACATAGGTCCTGTTCATGAAGATCTCCAAGGATGGAAACCACAACGTTTCTTCCAACATCTCTTTTTAGCTTTATCAAAATAACTCCCCTCTCTTATTATTTCCCACAGATGTTTTCCCAAGAGTGAGAGTAATAATGTTAAAACAGTAGCACTACCTACAGCTGTAAATGTGTTTGTAGTGAAGTCTGTTCCGTCACCTTTAATTAAAAGCATAGAAACAAAAGCAAACGACATAGTCATATGTTATATGATTTTAGCCCTGTGTCCTATTTCATTGTCTGCCTTTAAGCAGATTGATTTACCTAATTTGAAGGAAGGTTGGTTTACCATTTTTAATTCTTATGCAGACATTAATCAGTATAATTAAAATATGATAGCATCTGGATGTTAAAAGCACAGGTAAAATGCATTAATGTGGAAGACAAAAGGATGGAAACTCATGCAGACTGTCTCTAACACACACACACACACACGTACACACACACACACGTACACACACACACACACACAGATATGCCTCAGATCAATATTGAAACTATTTTTAAGCAGGCAAAAGAATAATCTACTTGCCAATTTTTCACAAGGACTGTCTAAATCCTATAATCTTCATTGTTTCAACTTGATGAAGCTATAATGGCATAAACGTAAAGGAAAGATCATTATTCTTCATTTGTTTCATTTATGAAAGTCTGTCCAGAAACCCAGGCGCCATGTTGGCAGGTACTGGAAAAAAAGTGCACTCAGAGCTTTCCTTCATTTCTTTTCTTAAAAATAGGTAGATATTGAGAGTAAGGATGAAGCTTTTTATAGCCTAGCATTTAAACTGAGCCAATTTGTTATAGAGGTGAATAAAAACAGACTTTGTGGTGTCATTTTTAAAGAGCCCCTTTTCATTTAGAGACAGACTCATGCCACACTTTCTGTGTTACATAAATGGCTCTTATGCTTAAGTATTTTCCTGATATTATAAATTGGATTGCTAAAATAAATTTATTTTTTTTTAAATTTGGATTACTAACATCACATCCCAAGATATCTCAAATCTATGTGGAGTCATTATTTTCATTCTGCTCCTTCTGACATCTCCTCTTCCTCCCACTCTCTGGATTTGGCAATTTCAGTGACCAAATGAAAAAGCCTGTTTGAGTTGATACTAGAGGAGGGACCAGGTGTGGCTTTTGTACTGTGCTGAGAAGAGAGGCATGCAAGAAACAGATTTGGCTTTGTTACAGCCTCCAGGAATGAAAATAGATTTCACAATACAATAGTAGTTGGACAATAATGTGGCTGATTCAGTCACAACTCTAGAGTAGTCTCCTTAGAAAAAGAAGTCCATTACCCTTTGCTCTGGAACTCCCTCATGCAAGGAACTAACATATCTACTTTGTTTCATCCTGGGAAGCTACCAGCTGAAAGCTTCCTCTGCTGGCTTCTCTACCTCTGCATTTCTGCTTACTCAGAACTTTGTTTTACATTTTTGCTTTTTCTTACTGTCTTCTCTCTGTATGTTTTCTAAGTTTCATATCTTTGAACAAAACCCTCTATTAGTCTACTCAAGATACTATAAAAAATACCACAGACTCAGTGCCTTAAACAATGGGGAGAGGGAGAGGGAACAAACACTCTGGTGTGTCTTCCTCTTCTTATAAGAACACTGGTCCTATTTGATTAGTGCCTTACTTTTATGATCCATTTAACCTAAATTACTTTCTTAAAGGCCCTACCTCTAAATTCAGTTACATCAGAGGTTTGGGCTTTAAGATATGAATTTGCAGGGAGACACAATTCAATCTTTAACACCTTCGAGGGGTCTCTCTTTTATGTGTCCCAGGAGAAAGGATCTCTATATGTATATAGTGTCCCTGTCATGTATTCACCTGTCTTCACTATTACCATCACCCGTGCCCAAGCCTTCATCATATCATCTGGACCTTATTTTATTAACCCCCTAATTTGTTCCCTGCCTATGATATTAACAGCATTCTATCTTTAACAAGCCTACCTAAAAGGCAAATATGATTTTTTTTCCATACTAAATCCTAAAGCCTTTTGACAGTTTCTTATTACCTACAGGTTAAATCTCAATCTTTGTACTATGTGTATACAGTCTTCCATGATCTCTTTATCATAACCTATTTTGTCTTATTTCCTACAACTCCTTGCCCCAAGGTTTAAGTCTTAGTAATTATGAATTGCTGAGTTTTTCACACTCATGCTTTTTTATACTTCCATTTCCTCCACCTTGAACACCCTCCACTTTCTTCTCCAGGAACACGTCTATGCATCTGTTGTTTGTACTACCAGCTACTTCAAGAAGACTTGTCCCTAGAAATCAAGTAAATCTCCTCTCTGCTCTCATGGGACTCTGTGCACATTCATGTCCTAGTACTTATGATGAGATAGTAAAAGCATTTGTTTCTGCCTCTATTTAACTAAATGTAACAGAGTTAATTTTTTTCTATAGCAGAGTCTATTTATGATTTGTTTTTATCTATGGTGCCTAGCATAATGTCTGATAAATAATAGTCACCCAGTAATATATTTGTTGAAAAAATCTTCAATCAATCAGTCTCTCTTTCTCCCCTCACCCGTCTCCCATAAGCGCGTGCGTGCACACACACACATACACACACACACACATATACTCTCTCTCTCTCTCTCTCTCTTTTTCTCTCTCTCTCTTTCTCTCTCTCAACTAAGGAAGCTCTATAGTATAACCTATATGTCATTTTCCAGGATTTTGTCAGGTTTGAGATCTCAGCAGGAGATGTATGTAACCTGATTCTATGAAGCTTTGAATATTTGTTGCTTATACCTTTGAGAAAAATGGAAAATAATTTTTTTTAAAATATGGATCAGGACAAAGGGTAGATGATATAGGCTTAGAAATAAGAAACAGAACCATTTCACCATCAGGTTTCTTGCCTGGGCAAGTATGTGAAATGGTAGCAAATACATTGGCCACAAAAATAGCTACGTTAGTCCAATAATTTCTGTCACAGGATAAGCCAAGTGAAGGGATATGAATATTTCTGTGGGAGACTGGTGGCTTATCATAAGTTATTTCTACTCTTGGAAAAGAAGCACTATGGTTATGTGTGAAGAACAGTAAACTACTATGTATATTGCCAGGTGGTTTATGTAGCTAGTGTCTTAGAGAGAAAAATGTTCTAAATAACAATTTACTGTGAATAGTGGTTATAATGTAGAAAAGAAGGTAGACAATGCTATTCAAATGAAACTTGCAACTTCCTTTTCCTCACATATTTGTTGTTACACCTGTGATTTATATGGAGGATTTAGAAAATGAGAGTGTCCAGGAAAAAATAAAAAGAACATCCTGATCTAAAATTTAGTCATATCTCCTAGGATATAACATTAGCTAAGAGTACAGTTTAATAGTCTAAAGAGTCATAGATTAAATGCCTAAGAAAACCCTATAAGGTGCCAAAATTAACAGAAGGATCCCCATGCAACCGGGAGCCATGAGCTATCCCCTCAATTTAACAGAATCCCTATGCTGGCTAAGAACCAGGAGATGAGGCTATTTTTTATTTGATAGTTGAGTTGGCTGAGGGTCATGTCAGTAGTTTGTGATGTAGACTTTAGGGGAATAAGCACTTGGATAGAATTCAGGATCAGCAGAGGTAATATAATATAATGAGACTTGGCTTTTTAATACCAGGATTCAATTCTTAGATCCATTGTTTACTACCTGCATGAAATCACATAATTTCTCCAGAATTTGATTTACTCATCTCTAAAATGGTCACAAAAATAATAATAGAATGGGGTAGTGGTGAAAGGGAGACAAACCATTTCTTCCACATCCCTGAAGTCCAGGTTTCAGAAACATAATAGAACTTTCAAAAATGGGTAGGTTAGTTTGTACAAAGCGCTATTCTTTCCCCTCAATATTTGTTCAGTGGCTTTGCCTTTTCAATGGCCACTCTTTATTAGTTGGCATCCCTTTTTATTCAACTATGACCTTTTCCCTCTAGTTCAGAATCTCTGGAAAAGGACCAGAGTCACTAGTGTCAGTTTTAAGAGAACCAGCTGTAACTCAAGGAGAAATAATGATTAAACACTGGAGAGGAAGGCCATGTAGCCCTCTATTCCCCCACTTTCCCTGTTATTCAAAGGTTTTAATGTATAAGTAAATCAATAGTATGTTACTAACTGAGCTTTATACATTATAGAGCTTTTTTTAAAAAAATTTCCATGGCTCTTTGTTAGCACAATATATAAAAGTATAGAAATCAAAGAAGTTATATACAATACAATCCAACTTTAGAAACTCACTATCCCTTTCTTAATATTTAATCTCTAAATCTTAGAAATAACCCATAATTTGAATGGGACCGTGATTGATTTCTTATTGGAGTTATATTTTGTAAACTTTTTTCATTTAGCATCTACCCTCTAAATCAAGAAAAGATGTTTCATAGTTAATTGTACACAAAGAGAAAAAGAGTAGAAGAGAATATATCTACTTAATGACCTCATTCTAGGTGGTAATGATAAAATAATAATAACCAATAGTTATGGAGTACTTTCTATGTATCAGACACTTCTAAAAGCACTCTGTATCTCTTAATACAGTCAAATTTTTCATCAGCTCTTTGAGATTAGAGTTAATATACATCAGCATTCTCATTTTATAGCAGAGAACTTAACCAAGTGACTTAACCAAGCACACTGAGCCAGATTTGAACTGAGGCAGTTTGCTCCTGACTACACCCTCTTAACTTAAAAAAAGTATATAAAAAATTAGATTAATTTATTTTCTAAGTATATTACGAGAACTTGATATTTAAAGAAAACTGTAGATAATTGTTTATAAAGTGGTATTTTCTTTTTAACCTTTATAGAAAGTCCCATTTTCAGAAGTCGGTTTAACCAAAACTTACCCTTCAGTTATTATTTTTTTTTGTGCTAATGTGTTATTGTGGTGAGGGTACACAGTTAGGGCTAAGTCATGAACCAATTATGGCTTTAATTTGCTCTTTTTTTCTCTCATTGCAAAATCTTTTATTCTCTTTCTGTACATTTAGGGCTAAGTGTATAGAGGCCATTTTCTATGAGACAGTTGCACTTTTGCATCTCTTGCATAACAAAACACTGACTGCCCTTTTTCTCCAAAGTATCATTTCAAGGATGTTTTATCATGAATGCCCTTGAAGCATGGGTTATAATATACCTATGAGTTTTCCTCCATGCATACCTAATGTCTTGTATCATAAATTTTTTACTTCGGAACAAAGGGCAGGCATGTTTACTTCCCATTAAAAAATATTTTGGGCTCTCTAAGCTCAGAGTTTCTCTCCTTTGACACAATACACTGTGTGTGCAGGAGCCATCTAATATTCTTTGCATTACCCTGTGGAAAATATGAAACACAGAAACAGAAAAAATTTGTAGTTTTTGCTACAAATAATCAATTGTCCTTCATCTCTGACCTAGGAGTCTGCATTCTTCAACCAGCATTCATGAAACTGTAGCTGGTTAACTTCTCGACTTTCAAGTCAGATAAAATCTTGGGGTCTTTACAGCCTTTGACGCTAAGAATGCAAAAATTTCAAATCTGAAACTGTCTCCTAGAGTAGTTAAAACAAGATTACAAGTAGTGAAGAGGAAGAAACACAGAAGATGG
Source organism: Macroglossus sobrinus (assembly GCA_004027375.1). NCBI lineage: Eukaryota > Metazoa > Chordata > Mammalia > Chiroptera > Pteropodidae > Macroglossus > Macroglossus sobrinus. Next base: position 665,450 of record PVKZ01000557.1, read on the forward strand.
TTACAGAAAAAAAAAAAAAGTCTACCCAAAGTAGCCTTACTACATTTTAATTAAAGATCAGTCATATCACACCCATAAAAAAGTAATTAATGCATTTTAAAATGTCCAGCCTAATTAGCATTCAAACAAAAGAAAAAAAGAAAGAAAATATTATTTTTACATATTGAATAGGAAAAAAAGATGAAAATTTAAATATCTAACAATGAGGAGAACATGAGTAGAATAAATCTAACCTATTTGAAAGCAGTTTTAAAGAGCCCAGTAATTGTAATTCCAGAATTAGTTAAGTAAATAATCAGAAGTTTAGATAAAATTTATCTAAAAAGATGATCATGGAATAGCTCTTTTACACAAGAAAATAAAAGTACCTAGGATATATAATAATAAAAACTAATAAAATAACCTGATGAACAAATGATACAATAGGATACTAGTGAGCTTTAAAAATTATATTGTGAAGGAATGTTTAATGCCATGTAAAATGATTCACATATACTGGTAAGTGAAAAGAGCACATTATAGAGCAATCTGTATAAAATATTTGCATTTTTAACTCTAAATATATATGTATATACATAGTATTTTTTTCACTTTAAAATTAATCTTATTTGCTTTATCTTTATTGAGATATAATTGACAAATAATATTGTATAAGTTTGAGGTGCACCACATATTGATTTGCTACATTTATATCTTAAAATATGACTACCACTGAAGTGTTAGCCAACACATCACATAATTATTATTTCTTTTTATGTTGAGAACAATTAAAATCTAGTTTTTTTGACAACTATGAAGTTTTAATACAGTATCGTTGACTATAATCACTTGCTCTGCAATAGATCTTCAGACATAGTCTTGAATGACAAACATCAAAATATTAACAGCTGAGTGGTGAATTATATGTGATCTCCATTTTGTGTATTTGCATATTTTTTCCTAAAACCATGCATTACATGTATAATAAAATGTAACATTTTTAATCAGTAGGAACTTTACTATTTGCCAGGATAAAAGGATATTTTTAATATTTAAGTTATGAATATCACCTGTTGTAATAAATGAACATCAGCACTTTGCACAAATACATGCAGGTGTAGGAGGATAAGGAAACTAACAAAATGTTCTTGAAACAGTTCAGACTTCTCAGTGTTTACCATATCCCTCTTTCAAGTCTCTGTCTTTATTGATATTTCCCTTACCAAGATCCCAGGAATAATTCAAAGTTATCATAAATACCATCTCCTTAACTATTTTTATTAAAACCTTTTTAATATCTCAGCACCTTCCTTTTGTTAATTCCAATAGCATTTGGTGTTTAACTCTTGTCTCACCAAGCTTCAACCTGGATGTAGAATTCGTTGTATGCCATTATGATTCATAGAGTTGTTAAACAATGTGTTCCTTGAAGGTAGGTAGCACTCTTATTTTGAAATCTGGGGGCAACACCTAGCACAGTAGCAGACTATTTAAAAACATCTAAATTAGAAGTGAATTGTACTCATACAAATTAGAGAGGAAAAAAGTCTTTTCTAGGTTATCTTTTTTCCTTTCTGTTTTAAAAATATTGGGTTTGGTGAATTTCATCTTTTCATTTTGCCCTTTGAATGAAGAGAGGCAGATGCACCTGTAATGACTCATTGTTTTTACACGCTCAGTCCCTGTGGAATCAGACATGATTGTCAGTGGCAGCTGCTTCTTATGCTGCTAAATGTGTCTAAGGAGTTTGGTGACTGATTGTATTTCAGAAGCTCATCAAGAGTAAGAAAACAAATAAAATAAAGGACACATCTAAAAACTACTGCCTCCTTTCCAGTTATGCTATTAATAACATATTATGTAAGTTCTGCTTAGAGACCTGCTGCAAAACTGTCAGGAAAAATGAAAATTATATTGTTATTTAATATTTATATTAAATTGTCTGTATTTTAAAGCATTTTCGCATTCACATTTTTATCCTTATACTAACCCAAAAATGTCAGTAGAGCCAGCATTACTATCCCCTTTAACAACTAGAGAGATTGGATTCAGAATATATTCGAATTGCCCCAGACCTACTTCTGACTCTAGTTTTCATTTTTATTTCATCACATTGCTTTTTGACCCTTGTGGATTTCTATTGTTTAGAACTTAGCTTTTTAAAATATTTAGATTCTAGGCAATATTTTCTTTTATATTCTCCTTAACAGGAATGTCAAGTATTTAACTTTTTTTCTTTAAAATTTTCTGATGCTCTGTAATGACAGAGAATCTGATACAGAATGAAATGATTTTGTTCTACAATACTTGGCTTTCAAAATGGTCGCAAAAGCTTTGCAGAAGCTATGTAGCCAGTGCTAGCAAACATGGGCTGGGCCCCCAAGCAGTTCTGCATGTTAAATGTTATCAGGAGCTTGCCATTCCAACTTGCAAGCCATTCTAAAAATCAGCTCTTTGGTGTACAAAGCCTTCCTTGTTTAGTCTGGTATGTTCGTATTAAACTAACCACCAAATATTTGCTCTTAGGAATTTGACCATGCACAATTTTATACCATAAATAGTTTTACTTGATTTTCTTTAACCTACTTAAACCTCATATCTCATTGGCTAACAGAAATTAAAGGCAATATTACAAAAAAATTAAAAAGACAATTTGCCATTTCCTTGGAAGTTAATTTAAGCAATATGTAAAATTCAATACAAATAACTGGATCTCTATTCTCTGTGCTTAAAAAGCTGATATTCACCATCAGAGAACATACAACATTTGAAATCATAACCTTTGTCTGTAAGCATGCAAATAACCTTCTAACTTTGAAAGCTAATTATAATGGGAGAGAATTGGCTGGCAAAGGATTTTCTCAGGCAGATAGAGATGAAATAAATGGTCACTTAAACCTCTGATTGCAGCATGTAGTTATGTACTCTCAGACCTGGCATTCAATTATATTCCATTTCTTTGAATGGGACTAGAATCAGTGGGCACTTGTTCTTAAAGCTATGGTATATTGGAAATATTGGATTTGGATGTTGTAATGTGGCAGGTATATAATTTCAGAAGAAGATTTTGCCTAGAGTAGTAACTACAGGTGGCCTGTGGACTTGTGGGTGTGGCTCTATAAAAAATGAAATATAGGCTTCACCTGGATTTTCATATTATTTTAAATGAACTGTCTATTGGCATGATACATACTCTGTGTGTGGGGTGTGGTTAGTAACAAGTATTTCTGTCCATTCGATGATAGACAAGGATGTTTAGTCATGGTGAAGGTACCATTAGTGGCATAAAAGCTGGATGCAGCATTTTAAATATCATAAATGCTCTAAAATAATGAATCAAAGATTACTATAAAAAAATTGTGTAGGAAAGGCAAGCCTCTCTTTGTAATTTCTTGGCATTCTTAACAAATCCTGAGCCCATGTCAATTTTCCATGTAAATGATAATATATTTAAATCCAGCAGAAAAATACGTTATTTGAAATGTGTGGACCAAACAATTCTGTAAAGTAAATCATCCTCTAAAATGTGTTGTGTAAGTCTTGGTATTTACATCTAAATATTATTTCAAAATTCTGTTTATAAGTTTTTCTTGGAATTGTTTAAAATTGTGCCTAATGATCCAACAGAAGCTGAAATGTGAAGGGACATATGTTCTCAGTACTGTCAAAATGACAGTCAATTTGCTCACGGTATTATTTTAAATGGCCCATGATGCATTGAGTTCACAGTAATATTTTGGAATATTTACTTCATCTTAGATTTTAAGCATCTAGAGGTCAGAAACTGTGAAATTTTCCTATTACAGTGCCAACAACCATACCACACCCAATTAAGCAACACATAAATGCATGTTTAGAGATAATGATACCCATTCCAACAGAAAGAGAATCACCCTAAGTGAACTTGGGGATGTTTATGTGGAAGAGTCGACTTTTAAAAAATAGATTATAAAGACATTAAAATGTTTGAGTTGAGACAAAAGTACATATAAATAGGGTAGCAAAGATTTTTTGGTGGATAAAATCATTTTGATTCTCTCTCCAATTTATTCATTAATTTTTTACTTTAAGGAAAATCTTCTCTCTGTAATTGATAGTAACTACCTAGACAAAATCCTAAGAGTTTCCACTAGTATATCAGCCCTTGTATCTTTAAAGTCGAAGCTCAGTAAATAGTCTTTATAGTTCCATTAATTATCTGTAAAGTCATAAGTATGGGGATTTAGAAATTCTCAAAGCGTGTGTTAATGGAATGACAACTGTAATATTTGATTACTAACAAAAAAGTAGTTTTTTTCAGAACAATAAGAAATCTCTATAAAATCTAAATTTATCAGACTAATGAGAAACACAAATCTAAAGAAACATTAGATTATCTCAGGGGAAGAAATTCTTAGAACGTCCCAGAAGCAAAGAAAATATAGTATTGCTGAGATTTTGATGGTTCTCTGGGGTCTCACATGATAAAGGGAGAGCAATTCTTTCTGTCATTGTTTGAGAATCATATTCATCTGGGAATGCTGTATGTTAACTGATAGACTATATTATCAGGTGTCCTGGATGGAGATTGAATTTCAGGAAACATTCTTACTATACAGAATCAGATCATCTTGGAGCTATGATGAAGCAAATATATTGTCTGTTTATATTTTATTTAATTTGCGCTTAAGGCAAGAGATGGGGGAGAGGATTAGGGAGGCAATTTTCTTTGTTTTAAGTGTACAATTAATATTTTTTTAATTTATGCACTATTTTGTGCAACTCTCACTATCTAATTCTGTAATATTTTCATTTCTTTATATCCATTTCCAGTGGGAGATAACATTCTTGGTCTTAGAAATTTAAATACTAACAGTGAAGACAAAGCAAGAAAAAAATATGTAATCAGTAGAATGGGTAGATGTATAAAGTTGTAGTTATTGTGTTCTTGCTTTTGTTTGCTTGTTTCAGTTTAGGTCACAATAAGATAATTTTAAAATTTCATTGTGATAAATGATGAGAAAAATATCTCTATGTTGTAAAATAATTTTCTGCATAACAATGATTTTCATAAATGGTGAGAAACTATTCATGGAAGAGAAGCAAGTGATACGTTTAAATTGTCCAGGCACTTTCAAAAGGAACTAGGACTCGAGTCATCAGAGCTCCAGTGCCGTGTAATGATCTACTTTTTCAAGCAAAGATTCTTATAAAAGCTGAAATTGTTACAAAATACATATTAAATGCATGAATTTAAAATTAGTTGATTATTTATATACTGGTTTGAAGTAATTTACAATTCCCTTTATGATACTGAATTTTTGTATAATATTTGCTATACATTTAGTAGAAATTGCACAAACATCATTTTCTAGGGGAATTCACAATCAGCTAAAATACAGCCTCAAAAAAAAACATACATTTTTAATGTGTCATGTATACACAACTATTGCTTAGAACTACTTCAGAGAATTCTATAAGGTATTAAATGTCTTTAAATAAACCTAATAAAATGTATTTAATTTCATGTTTAGTGCAGATATTTGGACCTTTTTATTAAGCTTAATCTCTGTCTCTCTTCGTCTCTCTCTGTCTCTCTGTCTCTCTGCCTCTGTCTCTGTCTGTCTCTCTGTCTGTCTGTCTGTCTCTCTCTCCTCCCTCCCTCCTCTCTCTTTTTCTTACTTTAAAAAAGAATGTTTCTTTAGGGGTGATGATTTAATTTTAATATGCAAGTGAGTGTTTTTCTGTAAAGCAATCATATCATTAAAGGAAGCTTGTATGATGTGAGTTTTTAAATCTATATCAAGTGAAAATACTGTCTCATACTATTTGCATCCATGTTGGTGTTGTACGTTAATGGAATATGTTAATTAGGTAATCATAGGGAAAAAAGGCATAAGCTGTTATGAAAATTAATTTAGCAGCCAGGTCATTTACCTTACTAGATAGCCTAGATAATGAGAATGGCCAGTGGCACTTGGCCTGTTCTTTGGCAGTGCTCTATCCCAGGCTTAGTGTTGCTTGTGGTAAGTGAAAGACATTTGTGCTGAGCAAAGGTGACTCCAGCTGTGTGACCCAGCTCAGGGCCACGAAAACTTGACTTTGTCTCTCCCTTTGCCAAAGTATCTATTTTAGAACAAATTGAGCCTGGAATCTTTCCTCTCATTGCTTCTATCACCACCAACCCTGTCCCATCTGGATTTCGAGGTCAAAAAACAGGCCAATTTATATAGTGAGCTCATCCCCTTGAGCAAAGGTGAAGAGATTTGCACTTATAGCTTCTGAGAACATGGGATTAGCTTGGGAGCTCACTAAGCTTAGCTACTACACTGCACCAATGTTTCAGATTCAGTTTTTATTGATTCTCTTTTATGAAACATTCTGGAAGAAGAGGTGGAATTCGTCTATGGGTGGTGCAGGTCATTTATTTCAGGCCTTATATCTGGCAGCTTTTCTTTCTATTCATTTCCCTCCCTTGCAAAGGGAAAGGAATATAGATTTGCCTTTAAAACATTTAACTTCTTATACCCTTTCTGTGTCTTATTGGGAAATAATAATAAATGTCAAGAGCTACAAGCAAAGGAACAAAATAAAATATAAGATCCGAAAAGAGACCTTCAGACTAATGTTGATGGAGCTGAATAAATAGAATTATTAAGAATAAGAAAGAATTTTTGTACAAAATAGTGGATTCGGGGATGATGCTAGCAATAATGGAGATGAAGAAGGATCAAAAAATTGTAGAGTTCAAGTTGCTGTAATACAGAAACAAAAAATATTCTCATGGTAAAGGAAGTGAAGTAGGTGAAGTAGCTGTACCATAGCTTATTATTGAGGGTTAATAGTACATTTCACTAATAAACTTTTAGAAAAAACAGAACACTGTAAAAAAGGAAAGTGTTCTCATGTTCCTGAGTGATTGCACTGCTCTTTATTGGGCAATTGGAGGACAAGGCTCCCCCTTTGTCCCTCACGGTAGGGCATTGAGTTTAACTTCCTTATGCTATGTTAACAGAACACCTACTATAAACATTGACTCAGGGAAGCCACAGTGCAGAGATGTCCTACCTCACATTGCCCTTTTCCACTTGGGCCAGCAAGTTTTACATGGTAAGTTTCCACTGTGTAGGCATCAGCCTATATTTGAGGGATGGCATTTGAGATATGAGAAATTTGACCACTGGCCAAAGATGAGTCAGGACAAGTTAGCCATAGTAATTGGAAAATCACATTTGTATGTCTTGCTCTGATAGGATTTGAATAACTCAAGGAGTCATGACAACACAAGTATTTATACAAGGGGCCTTCCTTTTTTCAAGTTTTACAAATCATAGGAGCCCCTGAACTTCTTTGTAAATTTTTTATAAAGCCAAGTTCATTTTAATATTATTACTCTCCTAATCTTTCTCTGACTTTAAGTTTATGGCTTTGTTTGATTTTTTAAAATAAGAATGTCAATATCATGAACATATTTTATTATTTTAGTCTTAACAATGCCTATCTAGCATGATGGTAGGCACATTATCAGCAGCTTGCTCTAGACAGTGTGGAAAGAATGCCAAAAACCCGCTTTGTACCTTAGTGGAGTCTATTCCAGAAGTTCTCACTGTTTAGGTTGAGTTGGTTTGGGCCCAGACATTTATGCATTAGGTAAGATCCTCAAGGGATTCTGATTCATCATCTTTAGGTCTGATCTGGGTAAAGATTGTATCTCAGTGACCCCAGGACTCTTAGGTGCTCTATGAATGTTCCCAGGTTCACTCTAAATGCTGCATATTTCACAAATAGCCTTTTACTGAGCATTCTTAGAAACTCATAACATCTTTTTTAATAGAAGCGTATTGTGCTTCACAGTAATTTTACTTTTTTACTAATTAAAGATTTGCAGCAATCCTGCATCAAGCAAATTTAGTGGTGCCATTTTTTCAAACAGTATTTGCTCACTTTCATATCTCTGTGTCACATTTTGGGAATTCTCAAAATATATCAAACTTTTTAATTATTATATTTGTTATGGCAATCTCTGATCAGTGACTTTTGATGTTACTTTTGTGATTGTTTTGGGGCTTTACAAACAGCACCAATATAAGCTGACAAACTTAATAAATAAATGTGTATATTCTGACACTACTGCTGACCAGCCTTTCCTCTGTCCTTCTCACTCTCCTCGGGCCTCCCTATTCCCTAAGACTCAGTATTAAACATAGGCCAGTTACTAACTTTATAATGGCCTCAGAGTGCTCAAGAGGAAGGGTCATATGTCTCTCAATTGAAATCAAATACTTGAAATTATTAAGTGCAGTGAGGGAGATATGTCAAAAGCCAAGATTGGTTGAAAGCAAGGCCTCTTGAGCCAAACAGTTAGCCAAGTTGTGAATTCAAAGAAAAAGTTTTTGAAGGCAATTACTCCAGGAAAAAAGTTCTTGAATGATAAGAAAGCAAAATAGCCGTATGGGGAAAGTTTTAGTGATCTGGGTGGAAGGTCAAAAAAGCCATAATATTCCCTTAAGCCAAAGCCTGATCCAGAGCAAGGCCTAACTCTGCAATTCTGTGAAGTCTGAGAGAGGTAAAGAAGCTGAAGAAGAAAAGTCTGAAACTAGCAGAGGTTGGTTTATGAGATTTAAGTAAAGAAGAAGTCTTCATAGCTTAAAAGTGCAAGTTGTAGCAGCAAGTGTTGATATAGAAGCTGCAGAAAGTTATTCAGAAGATCTAGCTAAGATGATTAATGGAGATGACTACATTAAACAGCTAAACAACAGATTTCCAAGTTAGACAAAACAGCCTTATATTGGAAGAAGACACTAACTAGAATTTTCATAGCTAGAAAGGAGAAGTCAATGCCCGGCTTCAAAGCTTCAAAGGACAGGCCTACTCTCTGTTAGGTGCTAATGCAGCTGGTGACTTTCAGTTGAAGCCAATGTTCATTTATCATTATGAAAATTCTAGGACTTTTAAGAATTATGCTAAATCTTCTCTCTCTGTGCTCTTTAAATAGAATAACAAAGCCATATGTTTACAAAACGGCTTACTAAATATTTTAAGCCTACTGCTGAGACTTACCGCTCAGAAAAAAAATCTTTTCAGAATATTACTGCTCATTGACAATGCATCTAGTCACCCACGAGCTATGATGGAAATGTACAAAAGGATTAATGTTGTTTTCATGTTTGCTAACACAATATCTATTCTGAAACCCATGGATAAAGGAGTAATTGACTCTCATGTCTTATTATTTAGTAAGGCTATAGCTGCCATAGATAGCAATTTCTCTGATGGATCTGGTAAAATATATTGAAAACCTTCTGGAAAGAATTCACCATTCTAGATGCTTTTAAGAGTATTTGTGATTCATAGGAAGGAGTCAAAATATCAACATTAACAAGACTTTGGAAGAAGTTGATTTTAATCCTCATGGATAACTTTTAGGAGTTCAAAATTCCATGGAGGAAGAAACTGCAGATGCAATAAAAAATAACAGTAGAACTAGAATTGGAAGAGGAGCCTGAAGATATGACTGATTGGTACAATCTCATGATAAAATTGTAATGGCTGAAGAGTTGCTTCTCATGGACTGAACAAATAAGGTGTTTTTTTGTTTGTTTGTTTTGTTTGTTTGTTTTTGAGATGGAATCTACTCTTGGTGGAGATGCTGTGAAGATTATTGAAATCACAATAAAAGATTTTAAATATAACATAAACTCAGTTGATAAAGGGTTTGAGAGAATTGACTCCAATTTTGAAGAAGTTCAAATGTGGGTAAAATGCTATCAAATAGCCATCACATGGTATAGAGAAATAAATTGTGAAAGGAAGAGTTAATTTATGCAGTAAACTTCAATTTTGTATTATTTTAAGAAATTGCCACAGCCACCCAATCTTTAGCAGCCACCATCCTGATCAGTCAACAGCTATCAACATTAAGGCAATACCCTCCACCAGCAAAAAGATTATGACTCACTAAAGATCCAAATGATGGTTAGCACTTTTTAGCAATAAAGTATTTTTTAAATTAAGGTATGTAAATGTTAGACATAATGCTATTGCACATTTACCATACTACATTATAGTGTAAACATGACTTTTATGTGCAACAAGAAACCAAAAAATTTGTGTGACTCACTATATTGCAATATCTTCTTTATTGAGGTGGTCTAGAAGTGAACTAACATGTATCTCCAAGGTATACCTGTACATTCTTTATGGGAAATGCCTCATAATACCAACATTTCTGATAAAAAAAAAAGCCCTCTTATTCTTATCAATAATCTATCTCCAAGTTTATCTTTATATTTTTTGTAATGTACTATTCAAATTCTTGCCTCTATGGTTTTGTTTGTTTTCCACACAACAGGGAATGGCCTACCTCTGCTCCTTTATGCATTTAAATAAATAGACCTAATTCAAATCCCTTCTTTTTGTGTCAGCTTTCACTGATAGTCCAGCTCACAACGATCTTTTCTTTCAAGTCATATATGTATTTTTAAAATCATGTGCTTTTTCCATCTAGGCAACCAAATTGTAAGTTTCTTGAGGACAAAGTTCATTTTATTCATTCATTTCTTCATTCACTCTTTCATAGTAGGTTCTTAAGCAGTTGAGTAGTATTGGGATTTGGGAGTTTTGAAGTATAATTCTGACAGTAATATCTAGGGTGAATGGTATGGCAGGTGAAGGTGGGTACTAAAGATCATCAGAAAACTTCTTTTGGTGACTTTCTTTGTTTTCCATGTAATCTGCCACCATCATCTTTCCAGAATAATGGAACATTATTTTTCCATCTCTTTAGAGCAATCTGTAGCCTCATTTTCTTTCCGTGTCTATCTCAACCTCTAAAATTGCATCGTCAATTACGTTGATGATGTTCCTACCTGGTTTAATTCAGCAGAGATTTTATGAGCACCCACCATGTGCTAGGACTGAGATAAATACCAAGGATTCAAAACTAATTAAGACATGTTCCTGAAACCTAAGGCCTAGGGGGCCTACACTTTACCCTGGAGCCGTATTTGACGGTACTGTGGATGTGCATGGAATATCTGAAGGACTGAGAAATAGTTCTTTCAACGTAAAAATAGTTTACTTCCATTAACACCTATAGCTAAATTTAAGCTAAAAAACACTTCCCATACTTTCTCTAGAGTAAAAAGTGTATATGTACAGTTAAAGAATAGATTGAATTCACTTTCTATAATTGAGGTAAAAAACATTTAATTCAAAGTGATAATAGAATAGTTTTGCTAAAACATGCATTCCTGTACTCCAGCTAGCGTGACATTGATGTATCTAGAAATTAATCATAGATCCAAGCAATGGCAAAGCCCATATTAAGATATGTCCCAGACCACATCTGAGCTGATCTGTGAGACGTACTCTTGTCTAATGTGACTGTGAGTGGATCAATAGCAAGAAAAATCTTTTATTTGAACCAGGATTCACTAATGCATCCTTATACTACTGCTATGCTTAAAAGAAAAATAAAACTATCCATTATATGTAATTATATATGTGCATACACACACACATACATTTATAGTCATGTAGCTATAATTCTTTTCCACTGAGTAAAAAAATAGGTCTTATTTTCTGAGACGTAATAAGATTTTTTTTTAATTGTGTAAACATTCTTAGATTTTACTAAACTTCTACATTGTTTTTATAATGTTATTGCCCTGACAAACCTTGTCCACCTGTCAGGATACAACAAAACAACGGGTTTATGTTTCAAAGCAGCTGTTCATGGCAGCATTTGATTGAAAGTTCTGCTGTGGATGTGCAAAGAAGTCAAGTTAAACAGCACTGCTGCAGAATACAAATGTTCTTTATTAGTGGCTTTCTGGCTGCCTTGACTTCTAACCTCCACAGCAGACAGTACAATTCCCAGACATTGTTTGTTCAGCATTGGATTTGGATTTTTGATTTCTGAATTCTATGCATGGTGCTGAACTAATTTTTCTTTATTTTGTCTAAGCTGTCAGTATTTGACACTGGATGGTCATGTTAATTTCCCATTTCTTCCCCAAAGCAGATGCCCAGATTTTTCAGTTTCATAGCAATAAATTGTGAGTGCTTTATGGAAGTATAAATTTTCTTTATCATCATAATAAGCCTTGACAAATGGTCCTAAAGGATCAAGTAGAATTTCCTTGTAGCTGAGTGAGTTGGTTGTAATCAGGCTGTTTCCAGGCAACGAGTCCCGTGGTTACTGGCTTCTTAATGTCTCTAAAGCTAGACTCATTCTGCAAAGGGGTGGGAAATCTTGGGAAAATAAATACAGAGAAAACGATTTCACACTCTATCCTTTCTAAACAAACTCGTCCGTGAATTGTTTTTAACTGAGAAGTTTATTCTATATTTGCACTTCCCAGACTGTATAATATTTCTGTGAATAAGACACCCAGAGAAATCAGACCTTGCCCCAGGGAAATGATGTTAGCGCATTAGAGAGACAGCAGGTTTCCTTGCTGGAGATTAGGGGAATGTCTGTGATTGAATTGATAACCCATCTGTGATCCTATAGGCTTGCTTTGGCCAGCTGTTACTTAACTGCGGATTTTAAGGGCTGCTCCTTAGAGTTGGAAGAAATACCTCTTGGCACTGTCTAAAGTGTAGATACCTGAGAGCCCGTGAGGAAAAAGGAGTCTCTAATGCAGAACCCAGAAACCATAGCTGTTTCCCCCAGCATTGTCAAAGCCTCATAAACTGATGAAAAAACAATTTACATTATTTCTATACCTGTTTTCAGAAAAACATGAGGTGTTAATGCTTGCCATCTGCTTTATCTTCAAGGAAGCTGCATAGCTGAGACCATGTACTGAAAATCCCCCCAGAAGTTGCCGGTCTTCCAGTTCAGGCTATTTGTGGGTATATGTTGCTGTTTGTGGTGGGTGTAACTTTCTCGAATCCAAATGGGAATGTGATGAGAGAGTGGCTATTGGATGTGTGGCTGAGGGAGTTGTGAGCTGTCGGAATGTAAAAGTCTCCCTAGGGGTATGAACTTTCCACATGGAGATTATCAGTGATTCAGCTACAACTGGCCATTTCTTCCAAATGAAATCTTCTCTGAGAATACTCATTGTTCATCACTGCATCCTTAGAAACTTAGAGCTACAATGACATTAGAGAACTCCTAGCCAAATGCTTTCCTGTTATAAGAAAAGGAAAAAGTCCAAGTAAGATTGGTTCCTTATCTGAAGTTATAGTTAGTTATTACCAATTTCAACTGAGATTTGAATCTCCTTATCTCTAAATTCAATGCTCTTTTTCATTAAACCATTCCACATACTTCTACTTGATTAAGAGATATACTGCTGAGAATCCCAACAATAATCTCAACACTTCTTCCTTTTCATCAGCCATGGTGAAGAACCACATCATATTCATGAGAAAAAGAATTGGGTGCATATTTGTAAAAATGCATGGTCTCCTAGCCTGGCAAGAAATTCAGGGCAGAAATCCTGTTTAGAATTAGAAATATGGTTAGTGTTTTTATAATTTGTATTTTTATCAATAAATGAAGAGTATGATAAATTTTAAGCCAGAACTATACTACCTGGTAAAATTGTGCCCTCACAATTGTGAATCTTAGTTCTCTAATGTTTCTTTAGTAGGCAATTATATATTTGGGCATGCTTATAATAAAAGAAACATTAATTATATATCTTATTTGTATTACATGTATGACCCAGAGTTAAAATGCACTAGTAATATAAATTGCATTGTATAGATAAATTCAAACAAACTCAACATATGAGAACTTGAATGCATTATTCATTGGATTATTTATTTTAAAGGAATAGTTGTTATTTAGCAAAGATATTTACCATAGCCTTGTAATACCCCCAGAGATTTCTTTGTCTATTAGACTATGAACTTCTCAACAGCATAACTTATTTTCTATTCATATTTGGATCTCAGTGCCAGAAATCTAGTAGTCACTACATTTATGTTCATTGAATTATATGATACATATTCTCTCTGCAAAATAAACATTTAGGAACAGATTTATGTGTCAAACATTTATTAAAAATGTGTAAAACATTACATAAAATATTGAGCACTTTAGGGTTTAAAATGAATTAATTCTATAGTCAAGTTTACAATCTAGTGGGGGGGAGAAGATTAAAGATGATTGGTTACAATACAGGTGTTATGTATGATAATAAAGGTTTGTTATATAAAACTAATTAAACTGGTACATTAAAAAATATACACAATTGGACAAGCTCAGGCATTTTTAATTTTGGTATTAAGGCATATATTCCCATAATCCTCATGCATTTCCCCCATTGCTGTTACAGCTGTGCCATCTCTCAACTTTGACTAAGCAGAACCTAAACTAATTCTATGGATAATTGTCTTCAGCTTGTGGGGCTCCTTGAAATTAACAAACTTATTTATCCAAATTCTCGTAATAGTCAAGATCAGGAGTATTTCATCTAGTAAATGTATTCAAAATATTTCATTAATTTTAGTTTTATTCAAATGTTTTTTTAAGCTTTTTTTTTTCCCATATTTCAAATGACTTGGTATAGACAAAGGTACTGGTTCACTCCTTTAGATAAATCTCCTAGATATTTTGTCTGTTTTGTTCAGGTATAACTTTCACTATTAGAGTATTTCTTAGTGTTCAACAATACTGGACTTTCTACTCTGCCAACATGACTGCCCTTATAATCCACATATCTGAACTGGAGAAACAATACAATTTTAATAATTGACCATGTTTGGTGGCCAATTTTTGTGGAATTTATTTACCTGTAGGAGTTTATCCAAAAAAGACTGTCCTGAAAACTTTCACAGGTGAGATTGGACAGCAAAAAACCATGTTAATTGATGTCATCCATTGTACGTGATATCAACCCTAACATACTCTATTATAAACACTAGAAGAATTGTGGAAATCGTCAAAACCTGAAGCATTGTTTCACTTCTAAGAACATCTGTAACCCTATTTTGCCCAATGCTCCACTCACCCCAGACATGCATTTTTCTACCTTTTATCATTGCTTCACTCAAGGATATTGCCAATTCCTGGGGAGGGAGTTTATAAAAAAGGTAAACCTGGGGAGAGTTTTCCCTGAGATTCAGAATTTCAAGTACTTGGCCAGGAATCTGCATTTTTATAAGCAATTTAGGTGCTTCTGATATAGGTGATTCTCAGATAATGACTTCAGTTGCCTCACCACCACAGCATTCTATCCATGTGAGCAACACCTCAGCACATAAATCATGGGGAGAATGCCCCACCAGGCATATCAAAGCCCATTTTTGTTTCTTCTGATAGAAATGTCTCTTTCTTGGTTCTCTCTGATTTCTGTGGGATTTGGACGAAATGTGAAAGCAATATATTCTATAAAAACTCTTCTTTCACTCTTATGAATCATCTTTTAAAATGAGAATCATGATGGTTGAGAGCTTTGTCATAGCACATGAGCTCTGTCTAATCATCTGCCCAGATGCAAAGGGCCAGGTCATTCAAAATTTTCTTCCTCTTCTGGGTGTGATCAGTCACCAAGACTGTTAACTTTGGTTTTGCATGTGACCAATGGTAAGGGATTGATTTAAGATATAGCTGGTGTACGGCAATTTGTTTGTAGGTATTTTTCCACTCCTTCCTCATGATAGCTCCTGCTCTGTTGAGCTTCTGAAAGCTTAAAAAAATGTTGGCTTATTGCTTTTATTATTGTTTTCACTTGCTTCCCTTCCCTCATTCCACTCTGCTATTTAGATTTTTATGAGATACTTACAAGAAGCATGGCTGAAATACTGTGCAAGAATTTGATATTCTGGTTATGCTTATTTTCAAATTGGCTCTGTTGATGCATGTAGAAGCCTTGATTATAACTACATTTGGTGTCCTATAGTGCATTTATTTAGGTCTCCTGTCCCTCCAGCATGCACACACCTCACCAGCCTTTAGTTGATAAGAATGCTTGTTTGACAAGAATTATTTTATTCTCCCCTTTCCTGAGTGGTAATGACAAGGAAGCAGGGAAAAGTGAGAAAATATAGAGAAGCACCTAGGAGGTGATGCCTTTACTTTCCTGGTGACAAATTGCAGTTGATGTTTTTATATTTCAGATGAGCTCCTTTCTTTCTCTTTCTTGCTCTCATTCTTAAGACTAAATTTCTTAATGGTTAACTCAGTAGACTTGTGTTACATTTCAAGAAGTTTAGATATTTTCTCTTTTAAAATGAACAATTAGAGTTAATGGACCCAGGAAAACCTGGTGAAGTCTACTAGAATAGGAGAAGAAAATAAAGCAATTTTTTTCTCTCTCAAATTAAGTATTGTGCTTCAGAGTCCTACAAGATAAATTGCTTTCATGGAAAGTATTTATCTCTTGGTTGGTCAGAGTAGTTTTCACAGGAGCTTGTCTGATATCTTTTTTTTTTTTTTCACTGCAAATCCTAACCCAAGACAAGATAAAGAAAGCAATACCAGGTGTTCTTTGTTAAAACAACAATAACAATAGCAACTTACAGGTAATAGAACTTCAAAGGATCTTTCTCTGCAAATTCCATAAATACATGATTAATTTCTCCATCAGGAACTATTATCGGTATGTTATTCTTGTGAAATGAGGGACTTATTTTAATTATTTACTAAAAAATAAAGAATACAGAAAATCAAACTCTTGAGCATTTTGTTAATTTAGTGATCCTGAGTTATGTTGATGTGATTTGATTTTCAAATTTATGACATTCACTTATTCATGCTTTCAAAAAGTTTTTCTGAAGCAACTTTGGAGACAGTGTGTCATAGTCTCTCTATGTCTGTGCACATGTTCTCTATAGCCAGAATGCCTGGGTTCAAGGTCAGTTACTAACAGGATGACTTTAAGCAAATAGTTTTACTGTTCTTAATCTGTTTTATCTGTAAAGTGGGTATAATGATAAGCATATTACCACATACAGATTTTTGTGTATGCATGAAAATGAAGTGAGAAGGCTTCAAGAACATGATAGAGTATCTAGTACATAGTAAATGTTCAATACCTGTTATTCATGACCTCTCTCTGTACCTGAAGCTGAAAGTCATCTGCCAAAGGATTTTCAGCCTCCAAAAAGAACATTTGTCCTTAAAAATCAGCTCTCTATATTATGTTTTATTGGTGCATTTAAAGTATGATTTGGTTATAATTTGTTCAAGTTGGAATATTTTAGTAACATATTTAATTCAAGTCATGTTCGTCCATAATTTTGTAGAGGTTGGGGCTTTGTTTGCTCAGCATTGCTCAGTGGCTGGCACATAGTAGATATTCAGCAATATAGATATGTTAGTAAGTATATATATGTATGTATGTATGTGTATATGTGTGTGTATATACATATATATATATACATATATATACACATATATGTATATACATATATATGTATATATGTATATGTATACGTATATATATATATATATACGTATACATATACATATATACATATATATATATATATATGAGGGAGGTAGGAAGAGGGAGAGTTGGCATTTCTGTTTTTCTACATGAGCCTTTGCTTATAAATCTTTTCTTGGCCAGTGGATAAAAAGATCCTTAGGGCAGAGAGGTACAGACTGAGATGAGGGGGAGTGATGTTTCATCTTAAGCACAAGAAAGTGCTGACAGATGTGGTACCATCTTAACCTTCTCTTTAGTTCTAATGCTTCCCTGGGAAGTGTCACATGTCATCTCAGTGGGAGTGTCATTGGAAGGGAAAGTAGGACACTCCTAAGTTCCAAGAGGAATAAGTCAATTGAAAATTTGTCATAATTCAATAAAAGGAGATGTCCCCTTTACTTTTTTTATGGCAAAATTATTCTGTGGATGTAACAGCAGGGAAGACAGGTTACTAGCTGTTATAGGTTTTTTCATTACTCTGTTTAGGAAATCTCATAACAGACTTCATAGGATGAAATATCACCTTCAACAGCAGAGTTACAAGACAAAAGTGGAGAACTCTGACATGTACTGGAAGAAAACTAATCTTTTGATGCTAAGCTCCTTCTCTTTCTCCCTTCACATGTTGGCTGGGAACAAAATTGGAAATTTTGTTTCTAGATATAAAAATCTTTCACCTAATTAATTTTAATGCATAAGATATTTATTAAATTTCTGCTATAATAACAGTAATAATATAAAAGAGGTGGAGGAAAATTATTAATTAAACTATAATTAGTGCTAGACATTAATTAAACTATATACCTTATATGTATTATTCCACTTAGTAGTCACAAAAACTAATGGTGTATTCATTGTTATTTCAGTGATGGAAAACTTGAGGCCTAAATAAATACAAATATGAGGTAATTAGTGGTGAAATAACCCAACACTCTCTGACACTAAAATTGAAAACCCATAATCTAAAGATTTGGGGAAAGTCAGGAAATGAAGTAACCAGTTGGGATTATTTAATAGTAATATCATATAGCTTTCAGTTATAGAAGCTAGTTTATTCTCACAAAAACTTAAAGAATTAGATAGAGAATGATATTATTCATCTTAATATAAAATGGGGATGCTGGCCCTAAAGTACTGTAGTTTGATTTGTCCAGACTCACAAAACTGCTGAATGTGAGTTTCATAACATTTCCACTATACTAAACTGTGTCATTTTATTTTTTGAAATAGCTTTTTGAAATGTCTTCTCATTCATCCATTCATTTATTTATTCAGCAATTCCCCAGTGCTAAACACAATGCTAGACATTGAAGATAAAAATAATTTTATATATATACTTTTATATATGTATATGTATGTATGTATGTATATATACATATACATACATATATACACATATACATACACATATACATACACATATATATACACACATATACACATGTGTGTGTGTGTGTGTGTGTGTGTGTGTGTGTATACTTTTAAAGGAAAAGAAAATTTTTTAAAAAACTAAAAATAAGACCCTTTCCTTGGTTTAAAGAGCTAATAGTCCAGTGAAATTGTGACAGAAGCTGAGAAGGTAATTAGTGTGTAATAGATTGTGATAAGGACCATAATAAAATTAATGCTAAAGAAAAAGGAAGGGAGGCTCCTAAGAAGCCTTCAGAGGTCATAGGAAGCCACAAGGAGGAAGTGATAAAAAAGAGAGTCTTAAAGAAGCTAAGTATCCTATTTAATCAGGCAAGGTAGAGCAAGAAGAAGCCAGGAAGAACAGCTTTTGCAGAAACTCTAAAGAAATGGTTGATGCCATTTAGAGAGCTGCAAATAATGCTGCAGACCAACTGAGTGCTAGAGAAGGAGGAGATTAGAGAATGGGAAGAGAAGAAGCTAGGATTGTAGGAAAGGTAACAACAGAAGTTGTAGATAGCCTTCTCTACCTTGCTGAGGAGTTTGGACTTAATCTGCAACAGACTAGTACCAGTCTTGGGCCTGGGGAATTGGGAACACCTGTACTAAAGGATTTAACAAGGGCTTGACAGAATCAGGCTTGCATTTACAAAGGTCACTCAGCAAGTAAGGTAGAGAATTAATTGGTTGGTTGAGGTCGTGGTTAGGAGAATAGGACTTGAGGTGGGAAAACCAGTTGGGAGGTTATTGAGTGAGAGATAAGAAGTTAGAGACTGGAACAATGTGAATAAATAGGGATGCTGGTTATGAGCAGTGACTCTCATATCTAGGTATGCAGCCATGGAAGGACATCATACTACCTATGCCCCACCCACCTTACCTACTACATCTGCCTTGGAGATTTGATGTATACCCACTACCCCCAATATGCATACTCAATAGAAAATCACTGCTAACATGAGCTATAAATTTGTTATTATTTTTGTTGTTGTTATTGCTGAAATTATTGCGATGAGATACATTTAGGGATTTTCATAAACATTTCTTAGAGACTGAATGTGTTGGGAAGAATAAGTATGGTTAGAGTGCATGTTGACTTGACAAGAAAGCAGCTGCAAAAGAGGGAGTTAGAGGAAGAGGTTCCTCACAGGAGCTCTATAAAGTTCACTAGAGGAGAGACTTTGCTCATTAGAAGAGTCTTCATAAAGGCAGTGGGACTCTGGGTCAGGAATAGGTAAGATTTGACTGGTAGGTTGGAGTAACCAAGAGAAGAGAGGGCCTATAGTTGGGACAAGTAATGTGTGACTAACACCTTTCCATATGTGGGAAAATACGAGGTCCCTTCTCTAAATTTACAGAGACTGGGTTTTCTAGATTCTTATGCTGATGAAAAGACATGCTAAAACTCAGTCAAGTGATAGATGTATTTTCCAAGCTCCCAGTGGAATACTGAACACCAGCTTGAGTCTTTTGAAGAATAATGAATCATAACAACTGATGTGTTTGAGTAGTAGAGGATCAGGTTGTGTGCAGTAAGATTTTTAAAAATGACCTATGTGCAGTCACCACTAAATAGAGTTACTTGAAGCATAAACTGAGTCTATGATCTGCTTGTGCAGAAGATATAATTCTAGAGGCAGCTTCTTGAGATTTGATAAGTGGGGAACACTTTTCCTCCAAATAACTGGTGATGTTAGATAAAATGTATAAAACTCTGATGATATTTATCAGTTGTTGAATAATTAAATGACAACCCAGGTTAGTTAGATTGATAGTGCTAAACACTGATCAGGAAAGATTACAGATTAATTTTTAAAACTCTTAACCACAGTGGTTAAAATAAAATAGTGTAAGCATAGTTACCCTCATCTCCTTAACTGAAGCAAAAATAGACCATAAGTGTTTATTGTGAAGTTTGTTGAGATGCCTAATGTTTTAGCTCTTTCATAACCTAGTTTTTGCACTTTCATGATGTACATTTTTTTTCAGTGAACTTTCTCATGTACTGCCTCATTGGATTTTTCCCAACTATGTGCTTATCTGATAGATCCAGAAGCTGAGATACAAGCAGTTCATTAATTTTTCCCATTATATGCCAAGGTGGTGGCAAAATCGGTGCTTTGTCTTTTATCTAATATCTCTTGTTTTGTGGCAGTGTTCTTGATATGTGCAAGTCACCTGGAAGCCTAGGCTGAGAAGACACACCCTTTCTGTCGAACGCACCCCTATAGGTATAACCTCAAAGCCCCAGAAGTCTCTGAGCTCCATGCTCCCATCAGTGCCACTCTGATGATTCTACAGGAGGTTGTGCCCAATACACTGGGATTTACAAATTCTGCTCCTAAACCAAAAAAGATTTCTACGTGTATTGTCCTTATTTTGAAATATACATACATAAATAACATGATTTTCTCTGTATATTTTACTATTAGAGGTGATTTGTTTGTTATGAAAATTACTGAAAAGTGTTTTCTGGTTTAGAAGTCACCTGTGCACATCATGGCACTTTATATGTATGCTTTTGCCAGGAATCGATGATAGCTTTTTATTTTTGGCCTGAAGATAATCCTCATGTTAATTAATAACTCTAATAAATCCTTGTGCATAGTTTTCTGATATATTTCCTTGGGGCACAGTCATTTCATAAAATGAAAACTGAGTCACCAGTTAGCCTTTTAAATTAACTCCAAACTTCCTTGGAAAGAATCCTCATGTTGGAATAGTCATATTACCTGGCATCTTGGAAGCATAGCTTTGTGATTAATTTGGTTAAATTGAATGAGTAGATGAGTGAGAGCTCTGAAAGGTGTTTGTTTGTTTTCTTTTTTACCTGACATGAAGTTGATCTGCATGACCTGTGCAAACAAAAGGGGGTCAAGGGGAGACTATGTTACCTTGGAAAGAGAAACAAAGAAGCAGTAAAGAATGCCACTAATGTGCCTCATTTCTAGGGAGTGAGGGAAACTGGAATAATGGTTATTTAAAAATAACTAATAAGAAGGAAGATATATAAGCAACCTTTGTTACTTGCTATGTAATGAATAAAATTCCGTATCATTAATGATAGATAAGCCTTTACCTTTCATTAGCATCTAGATTTGTTCTTTCAACTAATTAATCTTGTTCATTAGAGGGTCAGCCATTAAGTAATAGATTGGCAGTTCTCAGCATCAAAATTGCAGCTTTGCCGTGAAATGACATGAAGCATAAGGAAAAGGGAATCCAACATGCCTGAGTTCAGGAAAGGGGCATTTGCATCGAAGTGTTGGATCTGGTCCCTGAGTTTGTTAAACTGTTTTTGCTTCTCATTTTAGTTTTAGAGAAACTTGAAATTCTCAGATGGATAAGGACCTCAATAAATCTCCAACTACAGACTCCAGACAGTTCTGTAATAAAGCAATGCAAGAGAGCTGTCTATTTCATTCTAAAAGTACATAGATTCAAGTTGGAAAATGAAAATAACTCATGCTGTTTACTGCCTGTCTTTATTGGGAGCATGTCAGGAAATTTTATGGGTAATATTGGAAAGAGGTTCCAGTTCTTGGGAATAGTGAGGCCTCAGATGTTACCTCCCCTTCCACTATTGTTGTCTCCTTTAACTTTTCCTTGGGCATGCATAAAGACCAGTCTAGTAACCAGATAACTGGCACATTTGCTTGGAATTACTGTACCATATTCAAGTATTACACATATTACTCAGGTATTACTATACTAAACAATATTTGTCTAAGTGCTTCAATATTTGACTAAGTGTTTTACTGGGAACTTTTTTTAAAAAAAAGGATATATTGTGTATGCTGTAAGAGGAGACATCTGTATTTCTTTAGTGTTAATTTACTTGCTGCTACAAGGATTTGTCTGGTTACAAAATCATCAATCTGCTTTTTTTTTTTTTTCCTGCTGTACTCTTTCTCTCCTATAACCTTTGTTTCTCTGCCACAGCTCTTACCTTCTGTTTGTTGGTCAGTGTATATGCCATAAGCCTTTTTTTTTTAACTGATTCTATAATAATTTCTACTTAACTCAGTTACCTGAACCTGGACTAAGGGTTTTATAATTTCTGGGAAAACTTGTACTTGGGTACCAATTGTGCTTCTCTGCACATTTAAGAAGTACTATGTAGCTTTACATACTAACACTTTAATTAAAAAATTTTCTCATTCATAAGGAAAGAAATTGATATCAGAGTATTACCAAGAAAACCATCCCATTTAAAAGTCAAAGGTTCCTCACATTAGTATGGTGTGCTGCTATGTGTGTGTTTTTAAAATCATTCTTTAGCTATGGCAACAGTCATTTTTCAAAGGCTGCTAGCTAAAGATTAGGCTTTCAGTCTTAATACATAAATACCCAACATGTATAGATTATACATATAATAACATGTACTGATATGCATTGATTTAGGAACATATAAAAAGTACTCTAAGGAGAAAAGTTAAAAAACATCTGTGATTTCAGAACTGATAAATCTTGATTTTATGTCCTAATATTTTAGGGCATGTGTAGTATAAATTTTTTCTGAGATTGTGTGGATCTTAACATATCAGTATATTTTTTCATTCCACTAACATTCTTTTTAAATTAATTGCCTGTTCTTTATGTAAGTACATTAATAAACTTATGGTTTTACTATTGTTGGATTTTTTAGGTTGTTTCCAAAGCTTCGCCTTTCTTTTAGCAATGAATATGTTTGTGCAAAAAATATTTTATTTCTTTAGGATAGCTTTCCTGATGTGAATTAATGGGACAAAAGCAATGAACATTTTCAGGCTGTTGATAAATATCTCATAATAGAATATTGGAAGTGACAATATTTATCTTGTATAGTCTTAGCTGTTTTCTGTTTGAGTTCTTTCTAAATAAATGCTATTTAATACTCTTAAATGATCATAAATTCTGTGCTTCATTCCAAAAGGCACCTTGCTTCATGCTGAGCTTCCCTGTCACACCTGTCTTTGTGAGATGGGAAGTTCTATGCTTATAATTTTATTTTTGGTGAAGCCATACCTAGAAAATAGGGTGACAGACTGATGATGGATGATGTGGCCAGCCTCCAGTCTCTCATTGCTAAGGAAATAGATAATACTAGAGAAAAGTTCTTATTGGGGAGGAAAGAGATTATAGCA
The DNA here is from genome assembly GCA_004027375.1 of Macroglossus sobrinus. Lineage (NCBI taxonomy): Eukaryota > Metazoa > Chordata > Mammalia > Chiroptera > Pteropodidae > Macroglossus > Macroglossus sobrinus. The sequence goes on from PVKZ01000557.1 coordinate 689,334, forward strand.
GAAGGATGGGTAAAGAAAGACCTGAGGATTTTATACAGATACTCAACTCTGTTCTGTTGCGTCTCTTCATAAAAATTCAATTCAAATTAAGTAGGCCTGCTCTTTCTTATCCCATTGGTTTTATTTCCTGATGTTCCTCTAGAAACCTTTTTGTCACTTCTTTCACATTAAAAGTGACCTCGATTTTCATTTTATCCTAATTTTACTCCATTAAGATAATAGTGTATTAGAGTAAACATGACCCCTGCCTGATTCTGTTCCCCTCCAGTACTGGCTCTCATTTTAGGAAAGCCCCAGGAAGTTTCAGAGAGTGTTTTGGCCTAGAACTTAAAAACAATTGGATTAGTAATGGATATTATTTTTACTGTTGTTATTGTTGGCTTAAATATACAGTGTGGTTCAGTTTGAGTATATCTGATTTCCCTCAGGGGATTAAAATCATTCTTTCTCCTCAGAGGAAACAAGTGTCTTGCTTTTCTCATGGTTTAAAGCTCAATATTTTGTGAATCGTCATTGGACCCAGAAGCAAATGGTATCAACATAGTCAGAATAGTTAATAAAGATTAATCCTGTCATGCTTGGATCACAGACTCTTACAGCCAGTGAGTTTTACCATCTGAAGAGAAAGGAAAGAAGAGAAAAAAAAAAAGAAGAAGAAAAGAAAGCTTCTTAGGAAGGAGCTCAGTGTTTCAAAATGAAGCTCTTTGGTTTTTCTGTTTGGTTTGTGGTAAATGGATTACATAACATTTAATATGCATTACCAGTTTTTGTATTCACAAACCAGATTCAAGAACCAGGGCAGGATGTAGTCACCCAGTTTACAAACGAGAAACCTCGAGATCCAAATATTAAATGGCTTATGGAAGATCACACAACTAAAAGTGGTAGGTGTTGGATTTCTAGTCTAATGTTGTTTAGACTGTATCATACTGTATAAAACAAATAGGCTTTAATGAAATTTATAGTCACCTAAAATATGGCTGAAGTGGGTGGGACATTATCAGGAAAGCTCTGGCTGGGAGACAGGAAAATAAGCAGATTGACCAAGTAGACTATGCATGTGTGTGTGTGAAGAAACAGGAAAGAGATTTTTTCCCTGATCTGAGACTAGGTCATTTCCAAAAATGTAATAGCTTATCTGCATCCATGGGAGAGGCTAGTGAAATTTAACTGGAGCCAGACAGAAAGTGCTTCAGACAATCATTATATGGCAACTTGAACCCTCACAATCAAGACAGACACAATTTTCAAAGTGACTTGAAAAATGAGACAAACATTTTAAAAATGTCTTATGTTCAGTAAATATCTAACTTTTCAGTAGAAAATAAATTCCAGTTTCTATATAAAAACAACTTGACATTTTTTAGTAATACTTTTTAATGAGCATGGCTCTGAGCTATAATATAATGAAATTTGCTTAAAAGTAGAACAGGCTGGTAACGCTTGGCAGAACAAAGAGGCATATGGTAAAACAGTTGTGATTTATTGGCAAAGGCTTTCAATTTTTGGAAAGCTAGAGATTCTCAGCACAGTGGACTGCATCTTGATTTTTCAATCCTGAAAAGGAACCACAGCAAAACAGTGTGCTTAGATTACGCTAGCCTTATATATATTTAAAGCATTTACCCTTTAAATGTATGGTTATAAATACAAGCTGTGTTTACATTACAAATTGAAATAAATAATTGAGGAATTCATATTCTGTACTATTTTATATGACATAAATAAAATTGTGACATTTTCAAGGACAAGGAGTTAATTGGGGAAATGGTAGTTAATTCTCCATCTCACTACATGTTAATAATGGTGGGATGTTGAATTTAGTCTCATACAAATTTACTTTAAGATTTTTGTTTTTAGCTTTTTATTTTATTGTGGTAAGAACACTCAATGTGAGATCTACCCTTTTAACAGATTTTTAATTATTCAATACAGTATTGTTAACTATAAACTTTTTAAAATAAATAAGACAATGTGTGTATATGTAATATGAACTAGGTTCATACTGTAATAGTAAAATCACTTCACAGTGAGATCAATATCTAATCAGAAGATCACTGATTGCACAAGCAGGCCTGATTACCAAACCACAAATGAAATTTTCTTGGTCTTTTATAGGGGATAGGCTCTTTTCATTTTTACTAATTTAAGAAATCTCAAATAAATAGTGAATGAATCACCTGTCCATTATTCTTTTATGATATATTAATTTTAGATGTTTCTCAAAGCTATTTGTCTGTAATGTTATTTTATTCTTTCATTAAACAAGTACAACTCTCAACATGTCATCATAATTTTATTGAAATGTAGAAAATGGTAAAATAACAAGCTGCCAAAGGTCATCCTTTTGATTTCACTAATTTATATTTGTGGCTTATCAGTCACACTTTATATACAGCTAGAAATTTGCAGCTGAAAAAAAATTCTCCACTTAGGAATTGCCTTGTCAGACTACATGGATCATGAAATAATCATTGTATTCTTTTTATTCCCCTATGTAATCAATCTTATTAAAGTTTCCTGAAAACATTCAGTTTTTCCTACTGTAACTTTTTTGGGTTCTTATTTTCTTCTCTTTTCAGGTACTCTCTTCTTGTAGCAGCATCAGAGATAAGAAGAGAAAAGATAACCGAAAATGGTCATAATAATACTGCTAAAAAAAAAATAGTGTATCATGCGAAGTTAGCCTGGAAGTCAGCAACAGAGTCCCTCAGGTTTCACTGCCAGGCTCGACTAAAAATCAAGAGTGCGTGGGAATGATTAGTTATTTGTAGACTGCTATGACGCTGTTATTTCCTTTCTTCCTTTTGTGTTGGCTGTAATGGAGAGGCAGTGTAGCATCTCATTTGTTTTTGCTGGGAGCCTTCCCTGTTCAACATGCTCAGCACGTCGACTTCCCATTTGTGATTTCCTCAAAACCTGCTCCTCTCCTGTACATATATAAAATCATGAGGATTATGCCATTTCATCCTTATTTTATCTTATCTTATTTTTGTTCTACAATATTAGCTGTCTTGAAAACGCTAGTAAAATCTTTTCCCCCAAATATCAAAGGTAGGAGAAAGAAACTTTACACATATTTCACAAAATTAAAAGAAAACTGAACTTTTAAATTTATTAAGCATACAAGTAAATTAACATCAAGATTAAATAATGCAGCTTTTGTGATATGTACATTTCTCCTCAGATGAAGTGTAATAAATAAACCATGTAAGTTATAATGGGATTCGGTTGAATAGCATTTCTATGACGAGCATACTAAGTAAAGATGGTTTTTAAATTAGAATTAAATGCATCTAATTATCAACTATTGCACTGCTTAATTTAGGGGCATTTTTAAGGAACATGGACTTGTTTTTCTCACATGTATTAAACAAATTGCAGAGGATTAGAAATCACTAAATTATTACCATTACTCTAGTCTTCAAAACATTTTAAGTGTTGCAGCAATCCCTAAATTTTCAATGCCTCTGGATTCTGGAATAAAATAAAATGGATGCCTTGGAAAAACCTGCTATTTGTTCACTTTTATCATGGTGTTGTGTTTAACAGGCCTTTAGTTGAATACACATAATGAGGAGAAATCTGTTCTGAAATTTAAACTAATGAAAGCTTTCCGAAGTGGCTTCCAAATAAAAAAATTTAGGCTTCTTTTCAGAGCATGGGTAAGGACAGGAATTCTGATTAGCCACACAATGTAGATTGCTTCGTGATTCATCTCTGCAAATCAGCAGTTTGAAACCCTATAGTTAGCATTGGGTGCTCTCCAGTAAGATTTTATGAACATCAGCTTGGTATTTGGCAGAAATACAATGTCAGTTGTCCAGACATCATTTTGCTCAATGAGTACATGTTTATATGTTAAATATTCACAGAACCAAATCAATTACAGTTTTATTTCCATTGGCAGACATTAATACCCTATGAGATACATTTACATCATCAGAAAGCTAAGCGTTGTAGTCCTTGGAGGAAAGGCATAATGGTACAAATGGAGATAATAGGCAGACCAAAGAATTGTTTCTTGAGGATTGGGATGGTCTTTTACCTATCGTTCATTTATCTGAGTCTGTTTTCTTGGCTGACTTTGTAAATTAATTCAGATGGACTAAAACTAACAATGCTAAAGGGGCTGAGTCTGAATCAACACTTGTAACAACCTACATATAAATTAGCACTTTCAGAGATTCTATGTTCTGGGTGACTGTTCTGAAGTGTGCAGACTGAGTAACTCTTTCCTTATTCTTACTATTTGCCAGGCACCATTCTTGGTGACATACAGTGTGGAAGGCATTGCATTAGTCCTCTAACAGTTTTCCAGAAAAAGTCTGATGGGCTCTTCTCTTCAGCATTCTGGAAAAATGACACCTGAGAAAGTTTTGCTTAAGTGAGTCATGTTTTAATTTCATCTTTCATCTGAAAAATGGTTAATTTATTAGTCTGATTATTTTTTTTTTCCTTCCTGGTTAAGGTCAGGTAAGCTTTTAGAAAGAAAGCTGAACAGAGATGCTTCCACTCTCTAATGCTGGAATCACCATTAAAGCTGATCCCATGTACATTTTCTCACATTTTTGCACAATCAAAGAGCACCGACCGTGTGCTGTCCCAAACCCTGTACCTGTAAAAAGTGATATACAGGTTAGAGCCAGTTTCTGCTTTGAGAATTGCAACTTCCTGCGTGCTTGCTGGCAAACTTTTGTTAATTTCCATGCAAAGCAGTTTAACTTCCACAAACAGCTGGGTTCTACTGCCATCACTTGGAAGTTTATTTTCCCTGGAGTTCGTACAAACCCTACTCTAGGGGAATATGGAATCAGGCCCTGGAGAATTCTTTCTTTCTTTAACAGAATGTACTTTGCTAACTCAGTCCTACCTTCAAAGGAAAGCACAAGGATATGGATTTGTTCACAATCAGATTTATACAATAGTACTTAACGAACATAGTATTTAGGTAATAAGCTCTTATTTACTCAAAGCTATAAAAATAGTTCTATAAATGTGATAAAAGAATGAGTGCAAGGTTAACATTAAATCCCAAATGTGTGCCATCACAGGCCCAGCTTTGCACATGTGCTCCATCTCATAGAAACTTTGGGTGGGCTTACATACCACCTGTAACGTTGTCAACTCCCTTCCACCTGCTTCTTAAATCTGAATGTCTTCTTTTGCCTTATTCTCAAAATTTGTTCTTATTGTGTAGTGAGCTATTACTAAAGATACAACAGAGAAAGGACTGATCTCATAGCATTATATGTGAGGTAATGTTTCTGAGAAATGCATGCCATATATTTTGCTTTAGTAAGAGTAGTTGTTGAGTGTGACATTCTGAACATTTATTTCTTATTTCCTTTGAATCTAGAAAGGTGAAAATTGTTTTTAATTAAAAAAGAATCTACACTTAACTTATGTTAGCTAATTAGTACTTATAGAGGTACTTTGGTAATGGCTAGAAAAACCTTGTATATGAATTTTGATGGTGGTATTAAACTAGGAAACATTAAAGCAAAGTCAGGAACTCAGACATTGCAGACTCAAGCAGGAATGGAATGTTTTTGTTTTACTTTCCTACCTTCTCTTTTCCTTTTTTCTCTGTCTTTCAACACCTAGTGAACTACCTATAAGAAAAGAGCAGTCGGGTTTTATGTGAAATTTTATCATTTTTAATTAATGGTACTAATTCAAACAAACTAACAAACAAAAAGTAAAACACTGAGAAAGCCACCAAAAAATAATTTTAAAAAATGACTGAAGGTTAGATAATGTGTGATCCAATATTATGTGATGCTTTCTGCCTTAAAATAGTATAGGCTCCTGTCATTATCATTTATTATTATTATTATTATTATTATTATTATTATTATTATTTTACTACTATTTTAGTTTGTATAAAACCTACTGACAGTAGAACTTCAGTACCTGATCAAATCTCCTATCCCAATGTGTGGCATTTTAGGTCATAATCTCAATGTCCACTCAAATCTTACTTCAGCATACTGAGAATCAATGCTAAAAATTACTGTTGGTAATGTTAAGGTGGAATCTTTTATTTCAAAATTGTAAATATAAGAGTGTACCTATTATCATCTCTCTTATAAACTTTTGAACTTGAACTAACCATTTAGTTTAAGAGTGGTGTCAGATGGTATAACCGGTTAAGATGTCTCAATTCCAGTTCCGTTTAACCACTGATGACCTTGGACAACTTACTTAAAATTTTTGAAACTCGGCTGCCTCATTTGTAAAATGGAAGGTTAGCTTCAGGTGACCTTTAAGGTTATTTTCAGATATTAAGTGTTATAATTTTACAAACTAATTCTTCTAAAAGCCAGTTAGATCAATTTTCCCACTAACAATTATTTATCTGAAGAAACCAATTTATAGATGCAGTTTAAAATTGTCTTAGTATTCCTCTCTTTGAGTTCTTTAAAGATGGCCATGTATTCTGTTATGTTTGATGCAGTGATGCTTCCATAGGTATTTTATTTGTGCTGAGCCTGTTTCCTCCTCTCAAATTCTTTCTGAGGCCAGCAGCAGCTGAGGGTTATACATTAATTCCTGGAAAATCATCCATAACAAGAACGAAATCAGGAAAGTACTTGGGATGCCAAAAGAAAGGAGCTCTGACCCATTTCCTATGTGGAGAACAGAATGGCATTCACTGACTTCTAGACCCTAAAATAAATCAGGCCTCAGAAGCAAACTAGAATAGATTATAGTTTGTTGTAGAATGGATTGTCATGCAACATCTTCTTGGAATGGACCACTTCTGAGGCAGCTCATTGCATCTTTGGACAACTATAGCAATAGTTTTCTCACATCAAATGTATAAATATAATCACTAAAAAATCCAATGTATATTAATATAGGTGTTTGATAAAATGTGTAGAAGAAAACCTGAGGATGGATTGGGAGATTTTGAAAAAAATAAAATTTGGAGACCCATTTTTCATAAGCATCAATTTCTAGTGTCATTGTAAGCATGCCTGTTTATCTTGCTTATCTGTGAGATTGAGCCATCAGGAATCTTTTTTTGTTGGACTTTTAAGATTAGACACACTTGCTGTATTCAACTTCTGCAAAACTAAAACTAGACACTCACTGACAATAGGTGTTATCTGAAGCAATATATTGCTCAGAGAATTAAAAACTTGTATATCTGATTCAGGGTCTCTTGACTCAAGTGGTTAATTATTTTTATTGCCCTACAGGAATTTGTAGTTGTCAGTGGCAGTTGGAACTCCAATTTTAAGTTTTTGCCTAATTAGTCACATTAGTGAGATAGGTGATTCCGGGTGAGGAGCTATCAATTATCGCAGGCTCTTCCAGCCCCCAAACTAAATGTGTCCTAACTAAGAAAAATGAAGGAACCTTGAAAACTGTTTGAGGGATTTGGGGATTAATTGTAATTTACCATGGAGTCTTTGTTGTATTGATTATAACTTTCTGTGCTTACGGGGATTAATTAATAGGACTAAATATGAAAGGCTGCACACTAATAACATTAACAGGAACCATAATTATGGAACATAATTGCCAATAATTCTTCAATGGTTATTTGTTAATAATATTCTTTTGAGTTTAAAAGCAAATCAAATAGACATTTTATTCATAGAAATATGAGCAATGCAATGATGCACAATCACTCTTGTCATTTTAACTCATTGATGCTGCACAGCATGCTCAAAAAGGCTATGATGTTTCCAAGGTTAGTTGGGTAGAGTCTTTCTAGAGGGCCTTTGAAGAAGAGTTGCCTTCAGAGAATTATGAGTTCCAGTCTTGTGTTACTAGATGTATGACATCTGACAATCCAACAACCCCTCCCCAAAATCTGATTCTTTGTCCATCAGTGGCACAAGGCCTAATAATTATGTTACTTTGAAAATTAAATGAAATGATGGTTAAGAAATATTTAACATAATGTCTGGTGCATAGTAGGTACAGTTCAATAAAGGAGGCTATTGGCAATCATAGAAGAGGTGATGGTGCTCAGCAGCAGTCAGTACATGTTGATGATGTGGATGAAAAGGCTCATTGTGCTCACATCCCATATGCACATCCTTATGGCTGTAAGTCTTGGGTAACCTCCCAGTGCTTTAGCTTCCTTATCTGTAAAATGGTGCTAGTAATTTGCTTACCTGATAGAGTTGTTCATAGGATTAAATGAAATAATGTGTGTAAAGGGACTAGAAGATTAGCACACAAAAGCATTTGCATTTTCATTGTTACTATCACCTATGTAGAAACCTTATTTATGAATGAAGTAGAGAAAATTAGCAAAGAAAGTAGAATATTGACCTATCTCAAAAAGAGTTATTTAAGTCTATCAGAAGAAGATGATATATATCAGATGTGGCCTCACTGGCTTTGATGTCTAAATCAAACTTGGAATTCTACCATCTAGACTGACTTAGAGTGAGATGAAATAGAATTAAAAGAAAATCAGGGGAAAAGATAGAAACTTCAAAAATCCAGAAGACATGGTTGATCCTGTATGTCAGCAGTCCCCTCCTTTTTAGTGCCAGGGACCAGTGCTCCTATGAAAATCTAATGCCTGATGATTAGAGGAGCTGAGGCGATGATGCTAGTGCTGGGGAGTGGCTGAAAATACAGATGAAGCTTCTCTCCCTTGCCCACTGCTCACTTCCTGCTGTGTGACCCTGTTCCTAATAGGCCACAGGTGGTCCATGGCTGGGGGTCGGGGACCCCTGCTCTATGTTGTGCCATGATCAAGAGAAAAATAAACAAAAAGGGAGAGGTCTGTTTCTACCATACATCTAAAAGAAATCTGTAGAATTAGAGAGCATCTCTCCAAATGTGAACAATCTCTGCTCTCTTCCTGCCCTCCCATTGCCTTATCCTTCCCACTCCTACTCCAACTGCCAAGAATATACCAAGTAAACTCTGAATGCCAGGGAAGAATTTCTTCAAAAAGGCAGAGGTCAGTGTCTTGAGTACAAAGCCACTTCTAAGCTGTGGTCATCTTTTGCTGATTCTTGTGTAGTCTAAATGACCTCTCACATAAGACTGTGTGTTAAAGCTACACCTTCTAATGCCAGTCTCTGTCTTGCTTAATCTAATAGTCTTCTCTGAAACACAGAGCAAACAGGAGAAGTCTATTTGCTGGGTTCATTTATATACTTTAATATACTTCCTGGAGTTCACTCTCCTTGCTTTCAGTTTCCAGCCAACCTGAATGGGTTAAGGAAGCTAACAGGAGTATCCGGCTGTTCCCCAGATCTGCTTTTTCTTTTCTTTTTTAATTCTGCTTTTAAACCACTGCCTTCATCTATCTTCCACAACAGGATATTGATCAGCTCTTGAAATGGTCTTTCTTATTTCTAGACACTCTCTGAAAATACTGTAGGAATGGAAGAGAATATGGTTCTGCCCTTGAAATGTACCCTAATCTCAGAAGTGAACATTGAAAATCTCTGATTAGGGTGATGACACATAGCAACCCTCTAGTGGCCAGAGTTCAGCCAACAATAAAAAACAGAAAGCCAGCCCCCAGTCTCTGAGTGGATTATGTTTCAAACGTCCCTTTGTGAACTGGCTCCTTGAAACTGTTGCATTGATACAACAGTATATTTTGTCTTTTGTTCTTCAGGCCAGTGATCTCATGGAAGCCTCCTTAATCCTTAATGTCCCTGATAAAGGTAGTATTATACAACAACCATAGAACTTTGTTACCTTGCATATCAATTTATCTATGGCAAAGTTGATTCAGAAATATGACTTTGAATGCCAGGAAAACATGTTGTAGCTCAAAAATTGGAATGGGATTCCCCTAACTTCAAGTCACTGCCAGATGGTCCTGTCATCTGAGCAGGGAGGAGGCTGCTCCAGGGGACCCGTTGGCAGTTAGATAGAGGAAGGGATCCTGTCTTCTTGCCTAGGTGTTTCTTAACCACTGTCATATTTCCCACCACCATCTATTAACTCTGTGGTAAAGCAGTAAGACATGATTTACTGACCTCAGAAAATTGATTTACTGACCTAAGAAAATTTTTTTTTTCACATTGAGTGAAAAAGTGAAAATAAGTAATGTTTTGGAGAATACTTCCTGAAATCATTGTCTACATGACTCTAAGACTCTACCAATGTAATTATTTGCTAGTAGTACATGTTACCATTTATTAAACTTAATAAATGGTAACTCATTTACTCTTTTCAAAGGATTTATTAAATAAGTACTATCTTTATGCCTACTTATAGATTAGAACACTGAAAATTGGAGATTAAGCAATTTATCCATGATTAATAGATATTTGGGTTTCTAACGGAAATCAACCCATTCTTATTACAGAGCCTGTGTATTCTATGTGCAAGTGACAACTTGAGGACAGAAATTACTCTCTGTGTGTGTGTGTGTGTGTGTGTGTGTGTGTGTGTGTGTGTGTATCTATATATCAAAGGTAAATTTCTTTCCCTCTGGAACATTTAGCAAAAGATTTAAACTATATTTTATTTTCCTGTACCTTGAGTAAAAGTTGTTAAAGTAAGCCCAGAAAAGTGATAAAATTACTTATACTTAAAATTGATTGATCTACATTTATATATCATTTCTATTTCTTCTTTCTTTTTTTTTTCTTTGTGGATAGTATATATCTGGTTCATGATATTTATTTGCTTGTGAATATCAGCTTGTTAAAACTAGAGTCATTTGAATGAGCTTTGGTGTTGATAAAAATATCACATCACTTATTGTCCCAGGTCTCAGAGATGGTCTCAAGGCATAACCAGGACCAGGACCAGGAAAGGAGAGAGGAAACTCTAACCCTGTGTTTCTTCTTGCTGGTGGTCAATGAGCTTGACATGATTAGCATTCCAAAGTAAATAATCTCACATTTTCTGGGATTGCTAGCATTTTCTTCACTGAGAGTATACTGTGGAAGATAGAATGAAAAAAAAAATAGAAAAAGAGTGGAAAGAAAAAGAGGTATCATGAGACTTCACAAACTAAGGCACATTTGCAAAACTACCAGACAAATACAATGCATCGTTACCTTTACATTAAAATAAATATGTAATAGTATAATGAAATTTAAAATATATGAATTTTTAAGATAAAATAGAAGATGTCAAATATGTTTTATTTAGGAAGGCACAATGATTCCAGACTGCTGAGATACATTTTATTTTTTTTTTGTCAGAAGTATTTGAGATGGGACAAAGTGGGGGAGAAAAATAGAAAAGACAGATATATTGAGCAGAAAATTTTTAAGTATGGCAGTGCCTTAGAGAGTAAGGATGAAACTTATAGTTAGACATAAGGTCCTTTTTTTGAGGTTGCACTATAAATAACTCTGTCTTTAGGGAAACAGGTACTTAGGCACAACCAATAAATGAACATTTTTTATTTGGCAGTGGGACTTGGTTAAGTCCAGACTCTGTTGTGTCTCTGTCAGAAATGGTAACCCCATTTTGGAGAGACAGCTAAATAAGATAATGAAGACAGTTTTGATCTTTTTAAATTAATATTGATTTTTGTGTCAGTTTTATGCAGGCAGAAAGATACAATTATGCCCTAAGTACATTAAGTCATATCCTTCACAGATTTTGACAGAGGAGTATTTTTAGTAGTAGGAGTTAATTTGCTCTGGCATTAATGCATGAAAAGGTTGGTGATGATGTCTAATTGTTTCCTATGTTACTAGTTCAACTAAAAAAAAGTTTGTGAACCAAGCTGTGGGAAGTTATTGATTACGACAGTTTCTCCAAAAGTGAATTGCTTAAAATCACTCTTCTCAGTAATCAATTTATGATTCCAAAATGAATTTTTATTCCATTTTTTCTCCTCTTTCTTTTCTCTTCTAAGCCTCCTCCACCAAATATTGGAACACATGTAAAAAGTGGGGAAATTTATAAGCTACTTTACTTCTTCCAAGAATGAAATACTGGGGAATAATTTATTTAAGAAAATTCAGCATTAATTATCTTATTGACTATTTTATATAACTATAAACAGATACACACATTCACACAAACACAAAGACATCTGTAATTTTCATTAAGTTGATATTCTGCAAGTACATAATTTATTTGGAAGTATCATGAATCTGTTACACTAATTTAGTAAAATTTAACTTCATCATATGGAGATGGCCTTAAAAAAAGTCAATTTTGTTCCCATTTATATACTCAGTAATCATTTTCAGAATGCTTACTGTGTACTTTGAATCATATGTACTACACTTTGCTAGTCTTGGAATGTAAGATCAACAGGAAATATTAAGATTTAGTTTTATCTGTATCAGGATGGTTTTCTCTTAAAGGAAAAAAATACAAGTTTATTATGTCATATAACCATATTTGACAGCTCTAAATTCTTTTGGATCTAGCCATCTTCACTTTACTATATTTAACGTATTGGCTTCTGTTCTTTGGCATGTCCAGTTCTGATCACAAGATGGGTACAATAGCTTCATGCATCTCACTTGCTTATAATCACAGCCTAATATAGATTAGGTCTGCGTGTGTGTGCTTTTTCCACAAGTTCTGCAGCAGTTTCCCTTCAATCTTCTCTAAACCAATCACAGACTAATATAATTAGTAGGATGCCACCAAGAATGTCTTAGTTATTCAAGATTTATGGCCCTAGAGCTGAGCAAAGGTCACGTTTCCCTAGAAACATATGATTATGGAATGCCTAATAAAAGTACAGGGAAAAAACAGATAGCACAAGAGATAAATACAAACAAACCAAACCTCAAAACTTTGCCTGAGAAATAAACAAAGAATCATGCATCAAATGTATGGGTAAAAAGTTATATAGTAAAGTCTGAGGAACTTAGAGAAATCAGCATAGACAGAAAAAACTATGTTTCCCTGCCAAATAATTTTTAAATATGAATAATTTTTCAGGATTTGAAGTGACAATAAAAGTAACTAAATTCTACTCTATCTGATGAAAGACATATGCCAGAATCACTACATCTATTTCTCTGTGTACATACTAACAAATTGTTAAGCCTGAGAAGACTTTAGCCCATCTTCAAATTATGCCCCAATGGACAAGAAACTTTCACTTTTGACATCTCACTGTTAAATAATGAAGACCATGTTAAAATTCTCTCTAGCTGTGTGCATTTATGAAAATGATCATATGAAGAAACAGCTCTTGGTCTGTTTCTACTGTGATACCAAGAAAAATCCATAATACTAAGGATTTTTATAAATTGTTTGCCATCTACATATTTGCAACATGCAATGTTATGGGAAATATCAATGCTTGTAGTGAATTAGAACTCAGAAACTTAGAATCCAGTTCTAGCTTCCTTTGCAGGAAGTATTCTTACAGACAATTTAGGAATTCTGTTTTTTTAAATCCAGACTAGGTATTAGAGAGCACTGATCCAAACAATTTACTAAAGATGAAGACTTGGAAGCTCAGTGACATTCAGCAATTTATCCAAGACAGACCTGGTGACAGTTCTAACCTTCTTTATATACTGATTATGCAGTCAGGATGCTGCTCTTTAACCTCTGGGATTCTGCTTGCCTTTTACCATCATGACTGTGAGACCTTTGTTTCATGTTCTAATTATATTTTGTTATTCTTCCCAAGTATAAACTGCTCCTTAGTTTTTAAATTTATTTTAGAGCCTCAGGGCCTTCCTTTAGTGAATTATGTTTGACGCTCGATTATTGAGACATTTATTCCTCCCTGCCCCAAATTTAAAGCTTTTATCGGATTGCCAATAATAAAATTGTGTGAGATTTCAGAAAAGTTGCTGAAACCTACCAATTTTTGCAAAGGAACTTATGCACTCGATGTTAACTCTAATGTCTGAGAGTATTGCAGTATTTTTCTGTTATTGCTTAGAAATCTGCAGTTTTCATGCCTTCATTGTCCAAGAAAAGTAAAACTTTTTGTGTGACATTCTTTCAGTTCTTAATAAATTAGACCTTAAGTGCCTTTATATTGTTTAAAGGTGGGCATAAATCTAGGATGTGAATCAGAAAATTGCTTTTCTTTCAGGGGGAGGGTTACACACATGCAAGTCCTACTTCTATCAACCTAGGAAGGTCAGTGGCAGATAGATCAGAGTTAGGAATATTTATGTGGTTTAATGATATGATGTCATTAATGTGAAAATTTGCCAAGTGCATCACTGGTATTGAATTGAAAAAAATGGGAGGAAGTTTCAGTCAAGATGGTAGAGTAGGTAAATACTGCGCTTGCCTCCTCTCACAACCACATCAAAATTCCAGCTAAACTACAGAACAACCATAATTGGTAATCGCCTGAATTCTAGCTGAACAGAAGTCCTACACCTAGGGACATACAGAAGAGGCTACCTTGAGACTGGTTATAACCTTTTCATATTCTGCAGGTGTTTTTCTCAGAAAAGTATATCTTTTTTATGCTTTAAGCATGGTTTTATTAAGATAAACAGGAAGTTGGCATACTTCCTCAAATAAAAGAATCTATGCAAAAAACAAACAAACAATTGCTGCCCAGTAGGTTTTTTTCTAAAACAAGCAATTTCACTAGATTCAGCAAGAGTTATTTCATTTTTTAAAAAAAGTGAACATGATCTAACACCCAGTTTTTAGGAAAGTCACACTTACTCCATAGTTGATACGCTGTAAGCCAAATGCAACTCTATATTGCGTAATTTTTTTTCTTTTATGCCATTTTAAACCAGAAGTTGCTTTCAAAAACAGCATTTAGTCTAAAATGTAATTCTTTAATTAAATATTTTCCAACACCCACTATTTCCAAGCCATTTATAATAGCTATCTTTATGCAGGGTGCACTCATGCTTTGTCATTCTTTTTAGAATTTACATGTTTGGAGAAATATGCTTCCAATAAACCTTCCTTGATAAGCTTTTGTGACTCTGATGTGTTGACATGGTTTAGCGTTTTCTTATAAAATTTTTATAGCCTTGATAAAAAAAATATCTTTAAGTGAAAGACTATCTTCCACATGGGATCCTTGTTATAATGTCTTTGCATTACAGTCAGTAAGCTTTTTTTGTGATGAAATCTTTTGGCCATTTGAGTAACTGACTTTCATTGAATAACCACTTCTTATTGTCAACAGAGTGATTTTTAAAAATTGCTAAGTATTACCCATATATTTACATGGAGGATAGAATAAGGCTCTAACATAGAGGGTGTTCCTTCAAAAGTATTAAATGATTGAAAATTATTTAGATTTCAAAAAATTCATGTTGTCGTCCCCCAACCAGTCACCTGAATTTAGGTGTCATTAATATTATATAAGCATAGGAATAAAGTCATTGACTTCAGAATTACTACAACCTGGCTTCAAATTCTAAGTCTACCATTTACATTTCACAAAACCCTAGGATCTTAACCTTTTTAAGCTTGATTTCTCATATTTAAAATGGGAATAATACCATATGTCTCCTAGAGCAATTGGGATAATAAAATAAGTAGTGTGTTTTAATGGTACAGTGAAAGTTCCATAAGTGAGAGTTTGGTATTGGTCTCAGGTCATGATGTTTTTCTTTTAATTATTTTCAAGCATTGGTTCTTCATACTATTGTCAGAATCATATGTCTTCCCAACTTGTATCCCTGCTTCAGAAATTAGAACCAACATCTCAACTAGTTAATTTTTATCATTCTTAATTTAATAATAATTGCAATGCCCATTTACTTATTTGACAAACATTTACTGGGCATGCAATAGGTTCTAAATACTGCTATAAGACCTGAGGGTCTAGTAAGGAGCAAAAACAGACATGCTTCCTGCCCTCTTTGATATTCTTGTCAGGGATAAAAACACTAACTAGGTAATACCACAAACAAACTTAAAATTGCAACAATACGAAGCAGCTAGGAAGGACAGAAATATGAACTCTAGGTGTTTCTCCCGGATAAATCCAACCTAGTAAAAGCTTCTGAGAAAATTTTTCCAAAGAAATAGGTTTTATGATGAAATTGGAAGGATGAATGGGTGAAGAGATAATAGAAGTTCCGTGTGAAGAAAAATAGCATGTATGAAAGACCTGTGGTAGGTCAGAGGAGGGAGAATGTAAGTGAAAGCCCACTGGAATACAGGGAACAGAGAACAGTGGTTTGCAAATGGACTGAATTCTGTTTGCATTACAAGCTAAGACTTCTAGGTCATATTGAAGAGTTTTGAATTTACTCTGAATAGCAAAGATACACTATTTAAGGTTTTATGAAGAGCTAATATGATCATATTTGCTTTCACAGAGTAGAGAAGTTTGAAGTGACTGTGTAAGAACCTACTGGGAAGACATTGCAGAAGTTCCTATTATAATGTCATCGACCTGGATAGAAGTAATAAAGATGGAAAGCTGGCATTATATCTGGTATATAGATTGTAAAATGAAGCAGAGAGTGATGTCAAGAATAACAAAAGGGGAATCTGTTGTCATATAAGAGAAGATGCTAAATAGGCAGGTGGAAATATAGATCTGGACCTGGGAAAAAAAGATCTGTGTTAGGATTTCATACTTGGGTGTGGGCACTAATTAAAGGACATGGCATAGAAAAAATAAAGGAAATTATTGGGTTATAAAAGGATTTTTATTTTTTTAGACAGGGCAATGAAAAAGCAGAAGCGATTGTGTTACTAAAATGAGAGACTGTGATATCTTAGATGGATATGAGACATACTGAGCTCATATTTTATAGTCATTTATTGAGATCTAAGTGAGCATTTCCAAAATTTCCAGTGACTTGTATAAGTGTTTGTTGTACAAGGAGAAATACTATCCATAGATATTAGTCTAATTGAATTGAATGTCATTTCTGAATTCCCCCAAAAAAAGCAACTTGCTCTCCCTCTCACTCTCATTCTCTCTCTTTTTCTTCAACAAACTTGAAAAAATATTTTTAAATGTATAAGAATCAAATATGTGGCCCATCTCTGAAGTCTCTAGGACTGTATATTGTGGGCACTTTACTCCTGTTTCTTATTATTCATATTTCCTTTTTCCTATATTCTTGGTTGATTTTGTTAAAAATGTAAATTTATTTTTTCTTTGCTAATTTGTGTTCATTTCTGTTAGCCATAATGTGGCATACACAATATATATATTTTTTGAAATGTGGTTGAATATAAATGAACTAAAATATAAAATCTATAATCATTGGTTTGGTGAAATTTCTCCTAAATATTTTACAACTGTATCTAGAAAGGTAAATATGCCTTGGCATCTTTCTTCTCGTGAATTTTTATTTAAGGTTTACAATGAAAGAGATCCTATTAACTCTTAAGAATTCAAAATTCAGCCTTTTCATCTAAGCTTTTAAATTTAATATGGTTAGGCTAATACCATTTTACTCCAAAGGCCAAATGGAAGTAGTTAAAACAGTAGAATATCTTTCAACACATCTTTCACCCTGAAATAAATTTTTTTAAAGAAAGTATACATACATAGATATGTTGTAGACAAAGACCTGGTCTTGGTACATATTAAAAGGCCAATCTTTCAACTAGTTATAATTTTTTGGCATTTGGACATTTACATGTTGTCTAACATTTACACATCCTAGTGTTAAAGAATGATAACTAGTTGAAAGAGTCCTCTATATTTCATTTTTTGTTTTCTGGATTTATGTGAATGAATAACTTAATAGTGAAATGTATCACTTGTATACTTTGAAATGTGTTCTGCATTTTTAGCCAACAGAATAGTCAGAGGATTTTCTTGTTGTTGTTGTTGTTATTGTTGTTTGTGTGTGTATGTGTGTGTGTGTGTGTGTTTCCTGGTGAAAGATATTTTAAGTTATAAGTACACTGCTAGAAAAAGCATTTCTCTACAGCTCATTTGTTTTATAGAGACTACCTGAGTGAACTGAAAACTTTCTATGAACAGGCAGTGGACCTTTGAGCCAGGTGCTTGTTCTCACTTCCTTATTATGATATTTGATGGTTCATTAGAATTCTATCTTCACAACAAGCAAAAAGAAAGTATAAATACGATGTTTCTTGTCACAGAAAGGAAAAAAAAGGCATAAAATACTTAGAGCTATTGAAGTTTCATCTTAGTTACTTTATTTTGAAATGATGATTTACTCTTATCTATTTTGGATTCACATTGTCCAGTATAAATGCACTACTCCTCTAGCAATATGAGGAAGAGAGACATTACCTGGAGGCAACATTCAATGTCTCACTGAAAAGTGCTTTTTTTCTGAACTAAGAATTACTGGAGATCAAGATCAAAGTTAAAGGTTTAGGGCAGGGTTTCTGAAGCTTGGCATAGTTGATGTTTAGGGCCAGATAACTATCACTGGGCCCTGTCCCGTGTATTGTAGGATATCTAGCAACATCTTTTGTCTCTACTCACTATGTGCCAGTAACCCTCCCTCCCCCACGTAGTTGAGACAACCAAAAATATCACTAGACATTGACAAATGTCCTCACTCCTTATTTACAACTACTAGCTTCAGGTAATTTAAGAATAACTTTTAATAGTTAAATAAAAAAATTATGGTACATCGTTTTTCAGACCTATACCCCACTTGCATATATGTGCAAACATGAAAAAATAGAATTCTTAGGCAGTTAAAACATTTAACACACACACACACACACACACACACACACACACACACACACACAAAACCTTAAGAAAACAGTACCGCCATTAGTTCAATTTAATCTCCATTCTTAGAAATATCTTTATAAACCATTGATTAAACCTGCTAAAAATTGATTTCCTTTAATCTAACTTTATTTTCAAAGGTTGATCATTATTAAAACTGTATTATTAAGTATTAATCCTCTCTAAAGATTAGCAAATTTGAACAATTATGGCAATTCTCATAATTTGCATGATCTGATAAAAATGTGTGGTAAAAGTAATAAATCATGAGTATATTTACTTTTTCATTAAGTGTAATTGTGTTATCTATCTAAAGAAATAAAATATTCCAAGGAAAAGAACACTCTAAGAGATTAACTATTGTCACTATTTGCTATTATTCACTTAATGCTCATTTCCATCTCAAATGAGGCAATCATTGGGGAAGGCTGGGTTTTTTTTGTTTGTATTCTTTCATTTGTCATAATATTAAAAAAACATAAATTATATAATTTGAACAAAAATTTAGCCCTTCTGTAATGGAGGCAATAAAAATAAATTATTTCTCAATTTTTACTTCTATTAGTTTGGTTTGTTTTTCATCAGTTAATTTATTCAATTACACCTTATTTTTCTATAAGTGTGCCATTTCCTGGAAACCTTACAAAGTTCTGGCCCAATCATCAGTAAAAACAGGTTTTAATCTACACAAATGTCTTCCTACTGCATCATCAAAAGCTCTAAAATGTTAAATGTTTATTTATAGTATAATTAAAAAAGCTTTTTTCTCATTCAATATTTCTGTGAATGACCAGAAAGTTATATTAATAATTCTATTCCTGGATTAGCTCACTGTATTTTTAGTTAAAAATAATGAACTCATGTCTAGTTTTGAGGGTATTGGTCCCATAGGAATCTGAGCTACTTGTTGTAATAATACATGACTCTTTGATTGTGAAGCAAGAAACAGAATGCTGTGTACTAAAAGGAAATCTACTGAGATCAGACTTTCTGCTTTTATGCTCAGTTCAGTGCTTCTGTTTTTTCTTTGTTGTTGTTGTTTGTTTTTTTATAATTTGGGAATATCCTGGGTCATAAGAGGGATGGATCCTGCAGATACAAGAAATGGACATCAAAGGTTTATAGTACATGGAAACAATAGACAGTAACAAGGGACAAAAGTTTACAACAATATATGTTGCACCGACATAGACAGTCTTTACTTGACTCTCTATACTTTCTCGAGAGGTAAATTTAAAAGAAAATTAAACAGGTTTTACTCTATTTTACATTAAATCTAGGGGGATTTCTGACTAAACAGCTCTCCATAAAACATAAAAGTAATCTTGCAAGTACATATTTATCTGCAATCCCAAGCAAGTATAAAATTTTAAAAGCAAGACATGATCTAAATATTCTATATAGGCTTCACTCATTGAAAAGTTCAGGTGGTGATGCTTTCTTCTTTTATTACTGCTATTCTGGCAACGGTGATCACTACTGCTCCTCTTAGCAGCTGATCACCGACTTCAGGCCTTGCCTGAAGTGTTTCTATTCTAATAATAACCATGATGCTCAATTACTGGCTGAGAACATTGAGTTGGCAACAGTACATTCCCAGAAATTTATGTTCTCTCCTTTTGTTCACTTGGCTATTTTCTTTCCCTTGATTTTTTTTTCTTCGTTCTGGGGTGGGGGTTGGGGGAGAAATGCCATTTTTTAATGTCTATATGTATATGTATGAATATAAGAAATACATTTTATTTTTAAATGTTCACTGTTGTACTTCATTTTAGGTAGAGAAAATAATGCAGTTGTATATATCTAGCCTGAAAGGCAATATATAAACTCATTGCTCACGTACACATATGCATGATACTGACATATATTTAAGAAAATGTGAAGCAATTAAAGGTCATGCCTAACTTTTATAACCCAGATAGAAGCAGACATTTTCAGTGAGTCTCAAATTAGCCTTTCCTCTGACAGTAGCAACACATAAACCAGATATAAAATAAAGATCTTGGCCTATCAGCTCAGCTGCCAAAAGAAAACAAAGCACACTGAGTCAAAGCAAGCAATTAGGTAAAAGAATTCTTAATGTACAAAAGTAAAGAGACTTGGTTTGCAACTTTTATTTTAGTTTTCATAGGGCTCTGTGTTGATTACCTATGCATTGATAGCTATGAAATTTGTTTTTTGTTTTTTGTTTTTTTCAATTTCATTGCACAGTCACCTGGAATGAAAGGAAAGATTCTGCAATGTAGATTCCTGGGTTCCACTCAGAGAATTCCAGGAATCTGCATTGCAGGAATCTGCATTACAGATTCCACACTCTGACACAATAGATCAAAGGTGGGTTCTGGGAATGTGGACTTAACAAACACAGTGATGCTCATGCAAGTAACTCACTCACTTTGTGAACCACTACCCACTACTCTAGATCACTGCCCCTTTTGATCTATCAAGGTCTCTATTAGGTAGCTCAACCTCTCTTCTTATCACTATATCCTCCATCTTCTGGATAACACCTGCTCTGATTCTACTTTTAAAGTCTCCATTCTCCAAGACTACTTATCTGAATTTACTTGTTTACATAAGTGTTTTTAAAATTCCAATCTATAAAATAATTGGAATACATTTTTTAACTTGAGAACTTCCTGTTCAATTTTTATAGCAAATTTAATCATTCTGACCACTTTAAAAGTCACCCCAATTCTTATTAATTCATCCCTATGTTTGATTTCTTTTTCTTGTCATTTTTATTTGAGTTGATGTATGTTTGTTTTTATGTAGGAAGAAAATATGTATTCTGTGAAAGTAATAACCAAAGTTTAATTTCATTGCTTTTGTCAAAAATCAAAATTAACTATTGTTTGGTCTATAATAAAAATTGAAGAATAAGGCCAGAAATCCAGATCAGAGGACTGTAGGAGGCTATCATGAGTAATTTGTCTGAGGTCAAGTCAAAGAGGATGCTGGAGGTCTCAAAGTGAATGCAATCGCAGTAAGAGAGAGAAAGGAAACTTTTGAAGTCCAAGTAGAATAAAAATAGAGAGATAATCATAGACCAACATAATACACCACAATAAACTGCATACCATCTGAGAGATGCAGGGAGTCTCCTTTGGTTTTCTTTAAGGGCTACACTGGTCAATAGGAAGATTAGAGAAGGTGGAGATGAGCTCTGATTGTCTAGACATGGAAAACGAGCTTCTTTTAGAGAAATATTATTAAAGTTATGGTTGATTCCTTTTTGTACTATAATAAATAGTGTCTAGAAACATGACATTTTATTATAGCTCTAATGACTCTTGGTTGAATCTTACAGAATTGATGTCACTCCATGGTGCCAGTCAGACTAACATTTAAAAAAAATATAATGAATAGAGTATAAGAATCTTCTAAAAATGATACATAAAACCTACTTCTCTCACTTGAGAAAAAGGAACTTCTTGTAAGGGAACACTGGTAAGATCATCTTCTTAGAGAGTTATAAAATGTGAACAAACTTTTCTTCAATGTCATCCTTGAGATACTGGCCTGTGTTTCTATTAATAATATGTAAATGTTATGGAAATAGAACATGCTGGGTGCCTCATCTGTCTCAGAGAGTGGTTGCAAGATGACAAAGGTAAAGAGAAGAACTGCTTTAGTTGAGAAGGTAAAGGATGAAATCTTACTCAGTAGCAGCCTGTGAATAATGAACTTGGGCATCTCTGTCATGCAAAAGGAGGTATTGTGTGAATGTGAGGGATTGACAGGCTCAGAGAAGAACAGAAATTTTGAGATTTTCTTTCAAAAGCAGGCCTTATGAGAATTGTGATTCTGGAGCAGACAGAAGGGCTGATGAATAGAGTTGTCAGGGAGAAGGCAAAGCAAGGTTGTACATTTGTTGGCGTCAGATAGCAACTCTCCACATTTCCAGAGGGATGCAGGTATTTATGTTGATGAGAGGGTGAGAAGTGCTGATAAATAAAAGAGGGGCCTGAATACAAGTGGAGCAATTCATAGAGGACAATTGGGAAGCATCCATTTATTATTTTCTATAGCATTTGGAATACCATATCATTTACCTTCCATTGGAGAGGTAGGCTAGCATAGCCTAGCATTGTAGTTAAGACTGCAGGTGTGGAGTTAGGGTTTCTGGGTTCAAATCCTGACTCTATAAATTGTGATACTTTCTTCATCTTTTTAAAAATTGTATAACTTAAATTCTGTTTATCTTTTCATTTTATCTTTTCACCTCTGAGGTAGTAATACTTATTTTATCCAAATTACAATGTTGACTGGATCAAATGAAGCAAAATTTGTAAAGTGCTTAGCATATCGAGCAGCACAATAAAACCCCTAAATAAACATTAGCTATCTAGCTTAATTTCTGGACTTTTCTAAAACACATTTAGCCCTCATTTTAACAAAATATTGTTTATTTAGTATGTGAAAGTTGTATTACTGGATCCAGAAATGCAACAGATAATTAGTGTTTCTTTTCAGCAATGTTGCAAATGTCCAGCTGCTATTTTTGATTTATAGGCTCTACATTTAGCAAGCAGTCATTGTCTTAACCTTTAGACACTAGGTGACAACCAGTGTTTCCAAGAACTAATATATCCAACAAAAACATTCAATATTAAGAAAAGATACTCAAACCAAAAAAGTATCGATATATTAAGGTATGTTGATGCCAAAATGTTTCAAAAAAATATAGGAAGAAAAAAAGCCATAATGTTATTTACATACCCATACATAGAAGCACATATGTTGTTAATGGTTCTCTTAATCTGTCGGAGGAGAAATTTAATACTTTAGTTGTGCAATTCAAACTCAGAAAGCCAGTTTTTAAATTTACGATCCCCAGAAATGGACTACTTTATACATAAGCTAAGCAAATAGTTACCTTATTATTAATAGACATATTAGGATAAATGGAAATGATGACATATTAGGATAAATGGAAATGTTGGAATTGATTTTCTGAAAAGTTGTATGTAGGCAAAATTTTTAGTCTCTTTTAAAGTAGTAAAAGAACATTGTGGGACATATATGTGAATATGGCAAGGTGAAGTCTCTGTCCTGAACGTGATATTCTGGCCTGTTATATCTGGTTGTACAGTATACTATGTTTTCACATCCAACATATACCATTTACATTATGGATGTTGTTGGTGTGTATGCTTATTGCAACAATTTTAAGGAAGATAATGGTACAGAATCTGGTTCCAAAACAGTAACTATGTTATGACAATTTTCTAACAGATGGAAATAATGAATCAATAAAGGATAACTTTTAACTAATTTGTAGAAAGATAATCTATGGTTAAGCAATAATCCTGACAGTAGTTCAGAGATCTGTTAATGGGATATATTTCAGTTCAAATCAATATTTTTCCCTCCTTACTCTCACCCACATTTTTCTATTCAATACCTTTATCAAGAAATGCTACCTTTATTAAACCTGACATTGAAGCCAATATCTTCTCCTATATTGCATTGGTAATAGATTTAATTAAGAAATAAATCTTATGAGTAGATTGAAGTCTTTAGAGCCCTTTATAAATGCTTTCATTTTCTCATTATG
Organism: Macroglossus sobrinus; assembly: GCA_004027375.1. Lineage (NCBI taxonomy): Eukaryota > Metazoa > Chordata > Mammalia > Chiroptera > Pteropodidae > Macroglossus > Macroglossus sobrinus. The sequence continues at coordinate 713,453 of PVKZ01000557.1, forward strand.
CTAATCAATATTTTTACTCTTGTACTTGAAAATCACTAGGTATTCATCTTTAAAGATTTATTTTCTTCATATAAAGAGTAATCTTTGGGGGATCATCATGATCAATTTTTGCTGTTGGGCACTTGGTAGAAAAAAAAAGTAAAATTTATTTTTAACTCTAAGAAAAGATATATGTATGTGTGGGGGGATGGGGAAGAGAGGGAGAGAGATGTATTTTTATTGTTAATAGAATAACAAGAGTTGGGTTCTAAATTTCATAAATTAGATATTTATTGAATATCATATGGCTCAGGCATTCATATTATAGCATTAAGATATTGACTATCTTTAAAGAACATGTATGTTGTTATCAGAGTCACTTAGAATAAAATATGAATTATTTAACATGTGACTTCAAGACTGGCAGTTTTCTTTTAGAAAAAAAATATTTTAATTTAATTCATTAAAATAGCAATTATTTTAATATGAATTATTTCCCTTCAATCATTAGGGATTTTAGATAAAAGATCTCTTTTAAAAGTTATCTTTTAATTCTTGCTTTATAAGGTTAAAAACACTGTTTTTTGTTTTGTTTTATTTTTTGTATGTGAAATATAGAGCTTCTACATGTTAACTCTTTTTCTAATCCCTTATAATTTCGTGAGCTCCAAAAAGCATTTATTATTAGCATACTTTGTGTTCATTTAGTCCTTTTACATGACTCTTTCTAACCGTATTCTATTTTCTTTTAAATTTGACAAATTAGATTGATAACCATGATATATGATGTTGATGAATTAATACAGTCCTACTTGTTTATTTTTCTTGTTTATTTTAAGTACAGGATTTAAGTGAGTTATCTAGAATCAATAGAATTTATATTGTATAATTTGTCATTCCTCTTTCAATTAAGGATTTGAATGACTATATTGGAGTCTTGTTAAAACCGTGAATCAAATTAAAAAGTTTTTTATTGATAAAAGGAAGTAATATGATGCCAGATGTAATTCTAGGTAGCTTACATTGTTACCTAGTGTATCTGTCACTTTCTGTATAACCTCAGACAAATTATTTTTGCCTTTTTGTGACTGTTTTCTCTACTATAAAATGGAGATGATAATAGGACCTATTTTATAGAATTGCTATGAAGATTAAATTAGTTAATTTATGTAGTACAATTAGAATAGTGTTTAGCATGTTGTAAATAATCAAGAAATGTTACCTATTATCATTACTATTAATCTTATTTTATTAAATCTTCACAAAAACCTTAAGATGGGGTATTATTGCTGTTGTTGTCATTGATGTTATTACTTTGAAAATGAGGAAACTGATGCTCAGAAAGATTGATTCCTGCCTTATCTACCTCTAAGAAATGTTTGAGATTTAAAGGACATACAAGATATTGAAGTACTTTGAAAACATGATTCACAGTTAAAATAAAGGAGTTAATGAATTATTTGAACTAAATGGAACAAAGAATAAATTACATTAACAGACACTTGCTAGATATATTAGCAGTGAAGTATGAAAGAAGCAGTTTCTGCATATGAGCTGTAATTTGCAGAATATATTTCTCAATGACTTTAGAATCATAAACCATGCCCAGGACACCCCAAGGCAAAGCTTCTATAATACTGAGAATTAAAGCTTTTTAATCTGATATTAGTTTATTTAAATCACAAGCAGTTAATAACAAATACCAGTTTTGCAGTCAACTCCATGCTCTGTTGTTCTTTAATGAAAATACTGAATAATCCAAACATAATTAACTCAGTTTATTTTTATGGATATTGTCTTTAATATTAAGGAGGTTTGTCGATGTCTATATGAATCATGATTTCTAAGTTTTCTTCTTCTGTTCCCTACTCGATGAAAGCTGAGTAAATGAAGACTAGCTGAAAGATCTGTCATCTATGGAGATAACTTTTGTATTAATATGTAATATGGGGTTTGTGCGTATGTTTATGGTTTTTTTTGTTTATTTTATCTAGTAGAATAACCTCAGATTAGCTGTTATAAGAATTGCATTTTCTGAGCGTATCATTCAACTGATTATGTGGGGGTTTTTTAAAATACATTTGCCCCTTGTGCTGGAAAAATTACCCAGTTAACACTATGATAATAGCAGTGATTTTCAGGAAAGGATTTGTGGATCTTTTTCTCTGTAATTTACTTGCTGTTTCTGACAACCCTTCACAATGGCTATAATCAGTGTGGTGATTTTTCCATGAACTTTGGCTGGAGCTGCCCATCACTGCTTCACTTACATATTTTTAAGTACTAGGATACTTAAAACTTTCTCAGTCTGCTGTTGATTGTAATTAGTCAGGTTGTTGTTGTTGTTTTAATAATTGTTAACTTTCCACAAATAAAAACTATAAACTTAAGTCAAAACACATTTTTTTCTCAGCAGGAAAATTTTATAACAAACAGATGTTAGAGATCATCTAGTCTTATAAATCAGTACATTTAAAAGATTTTAAAAAATGGGTTTTCAGAGGTTAAATGTCAAGGCCAAGGTAAAGTAGAGATTACCTAGGAGACTAGACCTCTTGATTCCCTTTTCATTGCTCTCATGGCTTTGTAATTCACACATGAAGTAGACTAGTATTAACTGTGAACTAAAAATGCAAATCCAAATGTGGATAATTATTGCTTATCCCAGTAGTCAGTGAGAAAGATCTTAGAAGACAGACACTTTGATGCTTTTATTTACTGTTGTACTGCTAGTACCTAGAATAGTGCATGTCCTATCATATGCTTAGGAAATATTTTTGAATAAGTGAATGATTAGTTGAATAATACCCCACCACATATACATACATTTTTTTTCTTTTAATACCTGTCTTTGAAAATAATGGTAAATGTTCATTTAGCTCTACAGATCATTTATTTTACTTTTTGTATATGACATATAATCTCACAGTTACGTTAAAGGTGTAGAATTCATCTAACCAGTCAATATTTTACCATATGAAGTTATACAAGTGATTATTATTTTTCTAAGTAAATTGACTAAATGCATTCATTCATTTATTAATATGTATAAAACAGTTTAATTTAGTGATACAAATAAGTGCAACTGAAAATAGTTTCATTATGAATCATGGATTAACATGCTTTAATATCATAAATAACTTGCTGGTATTGAGTTTCACTGAGAAAACAAAGGGTTAGAAACGTTTGCCCAAATAATGAAACTATTTCTAAAGTCTCCTCATCACAGCCTTCATTGCATGTAAAATGATTTCTCAGGAATATTTCATCATCTTCTTTTCTTCTTTTCATTTTACGGGAAGATCTAGAAACCTTATCTATACCCTGCTGCTAACACTCAGTGTGATTTTTTCTTTTTCTTTCTTTCTTTCTTTTTTGTCTTGGATCAGATACTATTAAACGCAGAACATAGCTTGGCTTAAAATATAAATTTTCAGTGGCTTAATTTAGAGAGTGTCACCCTAGAGAATCTCATGATTAACCACAACTATGGATTTTAGTGTAACAAAAGTGATAAAGATCATCACAATGAATCTTGTATTTGAGCAAGCACCTAAAATAGTGTGCATGTTCTATTCATCTATTACAAAAAATAAAATTGAGAGAAAGAGAAAACAGAAAAAATATGCAAGAAGCTGTATTCCTGTCATCTCTTTGCTTTAGTGTTGAATTTACAAGCTGGTGATATATGAGCATTTATAAATTACACTGTTTTTCAGTGCATGTTGGGGAAAAAAATGGTTAATACACAACAAATGATTCTCAGGGCTCTCCAGAAGCTATCTCCTTTTTCACCAAATCTGCTGTTGGAATGCTGACCACGTTGTGTCTGCAGTCCAGGCTACATTAGGGTCAGTCTGCAGCCACCTAGCTTGTAAATGATCTGAGCTGGTGATCTATGTCTAATCCCTGGAAGACACTTGCCTCTTTTCCAGACTTTAGGTATTTTTGCAAGTGAAAACCTTTCTGCAGTTTTTGCATTAAGGCAAACTGGTCCAGAGATATTGAAAGGTGTCTTCAGAAATTTTTGCTTTTCACCTGAATTAGGTGGTTGTTAATATTCTGACTTCCCCAGTACAATTTACATTGTTCTTTCTCCTTCCCTAATGGGACAGCTCAATGCATGATAATGTAGCTAATCATCAAAACGCCAAGATTTGAAGAGAAACAGTACTGAACATTTTGGCCATAAACAGACGGAGAGCTGTAAGTAACAATTCTCCAAGCCTGACAAGACACATGGCATCCTTGACCGGTTCTTAAAGCTTTCCACTTACAGACTATGGTCAAGTACTTCTGCATTTCTGGTCTTATTTTACATTTTATCCTAGTGACTATTCATCTCAAGTTTCTTTCTTGGAGTCTGTCCAGTTGTAGATCTTAAAGGATTCTTGCTCTTTTTCTCCTTTTCAACTTTCAGGGTGTACACCAAAGCAGTGAGGGAATAGAAGTCCTGAGAGGTGTGTTAAACGGATTAAAGAGGTAACCAGCACTTTACCAACTGGATGACAATACACAACAAAATTATCTGTTCATTTCCAAAAGTAGCCAAGCAAGAGAGCCACCTACTATCTCAAGTATGAGAGGCCTTAAAGGTCATGAGGGAGGAGTTGGACCAAGGCAAGCTACCACATCTGGCATGATTTCAAAATACTGACTAGGAATTCAAGAAAGCACAGTTAATCAGAACGAGGCACCTTGGAGCTCAAGAAGCCCTCTGTGAAAATAAATCTTAATTATGTTAGAAATTTTATTTTTCTTCTATTTGGAGAAATTTCAAATTGATATTTTTTGGTTGCTAAGTCATTGCTAATACTGTTTGAGTTTTAAATAAAATGCATTGAAATGTTTTCCCGAATACAAAAAATAAAACATGTTCATTGTAGAAAATTTAGAAAACAAAAAAGGCAGAAGAGATAATGATTCCTACCTTTATAAAACCATTATTAACATTTGCTAAAATATTTTCTTCATATATTTAAAAAATAAAATCTTATTGTGTATAAGTTCCAGCTTGCTTGTCCTCTTAACAATATATATCAAAAATATTCCAGTTATTAGATATTTTGCTATAGTGCGAGTTTAATGGCTATCTAGTATTCCATCATATGGAGTCATGATAATTTACTTGGCCAGTATCTTCTTGCTCATTTAGGTTGGTTCCAATTTGCCACTGTTACCAGTTCTTCCTTTATGATATCTTAGTATTCTGCTCGTATTGCTAAAACACCAGGTTGTATTATATTATGGTTAATTGTGAATATATTCATTGTCCCTTTTTTCTGTGAACACCTTCAGTGTTGGGATTATGGTCTTGTTTAATCCTTGTGCCAATAGAGTCTAGTCCAGATCAGTGCAGTAAATGATAGATATATACTAAAATTATTTGTATGAACCTAAGAATTAGGTTTGATATACACAGAAATTCAATATTTTTACATATAGCAAATGCTAGAAAAAAAGATTATAGTGTCTAATATGGAACTCTTGATTCATATGGAAATAAATTCCTTACATTGTGATCACCATTCCTTCAAAGAGCAATGTAGAGTCTAGAGACCCCCTGCAGATATAGAGTTTCAGATACCAGTCTCTTTTCAGAGTTTTTGTTTATTTGTTTGATTTTAATCATCAAGGGGGCATTTCCTGAGAACTCAAACTGCAACAATCATATTTTAAATCTGTTAAATAAATTCTGGTCTATAGTAGATTAGGTTTTTAATTCCAGCTCTTCTATGCACTAGCTATATAACTTCGGCAAGTTATTTAACCTCTCTGTATACTGCTTTTTCCTCTGTGTAAATGTGAATAAAAATAGCCACCACAAAGGTTTATGAGGAAAAATTAATTAGGTTTTTTAAAGTAAAATAAACAATGTATACAAAACACAATAGTGCCTCATACGTACCAGACAATTAATAAGTACGATTTCTTCAAACTACTTTTATTTTTCTTTTCCTTAAATCCTCTTGACACCTAGGACTAATTCCACTTCAAACAGTCAATGACTTAGTTTCCTGCAAATTAATGCTTCACACAGTCCTCATTTGTTTGGCAGAGGCAAGGGAGAACACATATGCCAGAAAAATGAGGTAGCCCTTGCTTTCTTATTTTCCCTTCTTTTATTAGCTGTAAATAAAAAAAGCAGTTTCAGGGGAGCCTGAATGCATGCAACTCTGAAAAGCATGGTTCAGGATCCTGCTCTAGGCTCTATACTTTATCATAAATGAGAGTTGATTTTGTAACAAGATAGACACATGAATAAACAATGTAGATTATTCAAACTGCTAAGGTGGAAGTCTGTGGTCTGAAGCTCCAGGGAAATTGATGGTTTCTTGGACACCCTAATCTGTGACTGGGAATTAAAGATGTATTCTGGGACACCAAATATGCAAGCTGCCCTCAGAAGCCGAACCCCAGCTAAGTCATCTAGTGGCTAAACTAGGGTCACAATTTCTATGTCCGTACCTATTTTTATAGAACTGAGCCTTCCATGTGCTTGGAGATAAATGCCTATTTACTGGGATACAAAAATGGAGAAGGAAATTCATCTGACCCCCAGGACCAGGATGAGTGTCTTTGTTGTATTTGATGCTAGAATTGAATTTTCAGTCAACAGCTGCAGTAAAATGCAGGCATTATACTGCATCTAGCAGTGACTATCATGCTGTTTATCTAATTGGCTGGTTCAGGTTTCAGTGATGGGGTGGGGAGAGAGGATGCAGGAAGGAAAGATAGCTAAGTGGCGCCTGGGAGCTCTCCATGTTTTTCTAATGTTTCTCTGAGCCATAATTATTGCCATGCTTTCAAAGACTTGATAGCAGGAAAAGAGAATTTCTTTGGTGAAGTGAGTGAACTACATATGGGTCTGAGTGTCTTTGGGACATGCAGGAGATACCAGAGAAAATGCAATTAGTGGTTTATAAATGCAAAATAGTATACTGTGGCTGAGCATGGATCCTTTGCCCTCCTGAAAGCTCTACGTTTTATGAAAGAAAAATACATCCCTTTGATGTAGGCAGGAATTCAGATACCTGTTTCAGCTACTACTTCTTGTCCCTACCCTCCATACCAACATGAAAGAAGGAGCTTGTTTGCCAGTGAGGAGCCCCTTAGGGCTCAGAGCTATTTTGTTTGTATAAGGATGGATGGAAACAGGTAAAGAGTTCAAATTAACTGGAAGATGCAGCTCTGCCTTTTTAAATACGGCCTATGTGTAACTTAGATTGGACGAAAGGAGATAGGCTGAAAGAGACATATTGGAACAGTTTTACATGAATTTTGCTCTATTTAATTTATGAGCATTTCTTGAGGGATAAAGTTCTCTATTATAATTTCTCCTAAGAGTCAACCTGTGGCCTAAAAAAAAAAAAAAAAAAAAACATTGAGAGGGACAATATATGCACATTTGTATTAGTTATACGGACACGGCATTGTCTGATCCAAAAATCAAAATCACATGCTCCACAGATTTATACAGCAAAGACATGAGCCAAACAACAAGACAGCCTGTGCAGGATGAAAATTTGGCACCCTGAAGAGATTAATGATTTAATGCCTTCATAGCTTGTTCTTTAAATATGTGTTTGCATGTATTTATATGTAAGTCTGAGGGCTACTTTGAATATGGCTAGTGACTTCATTCAGCCTCACCCCTTTTATTGTTCCTAGCAATTCATTTGGGATAATAGGGATAATACAGGAAGGCCATTAAATATGAATAGGGTTTTGAAATAGAGGAAGAATTTATATAAGCAAAGTTGGCCTGAGAAAGGCTTTCAAGATTAGGGAGGTAAAGACCTAGAAATTTCTGTTATATGCACTGTCTATGAAATCTCTATGCTAATAGTCACAAACAAAAAGAACCCAAACAATATTATTAAATTAAAAAATTATTTTTAAATGAAAACAATTTACTTTTTCAGTATTCTTCTTTCCTTTAATATCCTGATTATACTGAATTGGCAGTATTCTTTTCTCCTACATTCAATCGATTATAAAGTCTTATAAACTGGAGTCTGAACAGAATACAATAGAAACAAACACAATTATGGTAGTTGGGGGATTAAGATGGTGTCTCCCACCTTACACTGGCAAATCTTAAATTCTTTGTCGTTCAGGGCACTCACAATCGTGGAAGCTGTAAGATTTTTAAATTTATAACATCTTTGAACACATCCTAAAGCAGTGGTTAGAAATGGTCTGTTTTGTTTAATCAAATTAATGATAAAAGAAAGAAAAGGAGGGATAGAGGAAAGGACAAACATAGAATGTCCATTGCTTTTCTTAGATTACTATATTTTCTATTTTTCATTGTTGCCTCACCTCTGAATTGTTTTTATAGCATGCATGTGCATGCATGTGCATATACCTTCATATACATACAAAGCACTTGAACTTAAATGTTTTGAATTTGAAACCTCTGCTGAAAAGTTCTTATTTTTCTGATACTGGACTTAGTGGTGGCCTTTGGTTAGTTATCCAGCTTTGGACTCGTTGTCAAATCCTGAATATGATAACTGTGTGAAATGTGCATATCACTTAAAGTTTCTTATCCTGGTTTCCTCTTGTAGAACAAAAACAGATTACAGATTAATAACTATATTGTGTTGAGATTAAATACAATATAAAGTTTATCTGTTTGTTTTTGAGAGCAGAATAGCCTTATCTTTCATTGATCTGTGAACATGCCCCCTCACCCCGCCCATGCACAAGCCTTGGTGTTGTCTGTGTGTCTACATCAATCCACAGCTTTTATTGAGGTAATGTGGCTAAACCAATTTTGGGAGGTTTTCATACATACATATACAAAATATTTACATAATGACATATACTTTGTTATCCAGACCCAGAAAAGTTAAGTTGGAAGATAAACTTTCTGAAGGAAGGTAAGCTTTCTATAAAGATCTTTTTTATTTTCCTTGGACTCACATACAAAGATCTGTCATTTGATGTATGCTTAATGTATGACAGGCTGAGTACAAGTGTTTATATGCATATTTATAAAAGAGGTTTCACTAGAGTCCTAAGAAGAGAAAATTATTTTCTCTAAAGTTGTGTCTTTAAAAAAACATGCATTTAACCACCATGCTATGCTGCCTTTAAAAGCATAGCAAAGAAAATATCAGGGATTAACTGAAGCTATGGTGACCACAGATCAGAAATAGTGCCCTAACTTCTGGTTGCCTGAAAAAAATGAACAGGATGATGTTTGTGTAGACCATTTTAGGTGAAATTCTTCCACCTGATATATAAACAAGAGTTCCTATTTTCAAATACAAAATCTTGTCAAAATAATTGAAGGAATAGTCTTACTAGTCTTGTCTGAGGAGATCTCTATTAAGAAGTTGCCAGCCTATTATTGAGAATCATAGTAAAAATCCACACTAGAATCTAAACTAGTCCTTATAAAACATGGATATTGTTCAGTGGGGCCAGGAAGGGTAGAGGAGGGCATGTAAAGTTGAGAAATACCACTTACTAGACTTTACTTTGAGTCCTTACCAGATATTACCAGATTTGATATAGTATTATTCTTAGAATTTTAAAATTTATTTAAATTTAATCTAATAATGACATTTAAACATTTTTAATGAATCATAAAAGCTTCTATGTATTGAGTATCAGCTATATGCCAGACTGCTCTAGGCAATTATGTACATTTTTTTAAAAAGAACTTTTATATTTATAGTTTTTCAATTATAATTGACATACAATATTATATTAGTTTCAGGTATATAACACAGTGACTAGACGTTTATTTAATTTATGAAGTGATCACTTCATTAAGTCCAGTACCCATCTGACATCGTACATAGTTATTATAATATTATTGACTATATTCTCTATGCTGTACTTTATATCCCAATGAATATTTTGGAACTACCCTAATCTGGCAACCATCAAAATGCTCTCTGTATCTATGAGCTTGTCTCTGTTTTGTTTGTTCATTTATCCTATTCTCTAGATTCCACATGTAAGTGAAATCATATAACATTTGACTTTCTCTGTCTGACTTATTCCACTAAGCACAGTGACCTCTAGGTCCATCCATGTTGTCATGTGTAGATGGCAAATTTCGTTCTTTTTTATAGCTAAGTGTATTTCATTGTACATACGTATCACCTCTTTTTTATCTGATCATTCACTAATGAATGCCCAGATTGCCTCCATATCTTGTCTACTGTCAATAATGAACATAGGGATTCACATGTCCATTTGAAGAGTGTATTGGGTTTCTTCAAATAAATACCCAGAAGTGTTGTTATTGTGTCCATTATATCTTATTATAGACTTTATTTTTTTATTAATTTATTAATGTTTTTAAATTAATTTATTTATTTTAACTAGTTTCAAGTATATGGTACATTGGTCAAACATCTATATAGTTCATGAAGCAATCCCCCCAATTACTCCAGCTTCCTTGGCCCTCTACCAAGCCAACATATTAATGCTAACTGCATTAATATGACCATCTATCAGCTATTAATTTGTACTCCTTTAACCCTTCACCCCATTCTCCCAGTCCCCAACCTCCCTACCCTCTATCACCAAATTGTCCACTTTATTTGTGAGTCTGTTTTTGATCAGATTGTTCCTTAGATTTCACATAGAAGTGAAGTCTATTTTGCCTGGCATAAGTATTGCTACTCCAACTTTTTTGTTTATTTGTTTTCATTTACATGAAATATCTTTTTCCATCCCTTTACTTTCAGTCTGTGTATGTCTTTTGATCTGAATTGAGTCTCTTGTAGACAGCATATTTAAGAATTTTATGTTCTTATCCATTTTACCCCCTATGTCTTTTGATTGGAGCATTTAATCTATTTACATTAAACTAATGGTTGATAGATATGTAGTTACTGCCATTTTATTATTCATATTTTTTTCTTCTTCTTAAAGAAGTCCCTTTAACATTTCTTATAATACTAGCTTGGTGGTGATTAACTCCTATAGTGTTTTTGTTTGTTTGTTTGTTTGTTTGTTTGTTTGTTTGTTTGTCTGGGATGCTCTTTATTCATCCTTCGATTCTAAATGATAGCTTTCCTGGGTAGCATATTCTTTGCTGTAGGTCCTTACTTTTCAACACTTTAAATATTTCATTTCAAATCCTTATGGCCTGCAAATTTTCTATTGAGAAATCACCTGAAAGTCTTGTGGGAGCTCCCTTTAAGTAACCAACTGCTTTTCTTTTGCCTTATCTAACTCACTTTTTGCTTTTCCACTGCTCCTACCAGTCTTGAGGTAGCCTCTATGTATTTTTAGTTACAGGGCTTCTGTTCAGCTAGACTTCAGGCAATTTTTATTCATGATTGTTTTGTAGTTTAGTTGTAATTTTGATGTGGTCGTGAATGGAGGCAAGTATGGTATTTACCTATTCTGCCATCTTAACTGGACCTTGACATTTTAACATTTTAAAACAAAATAATATGTATCTATTGGATGCCAATTTTGTATTAAATACCTACCATGTTAGATATTGTAGAGGATGCAACAAAAAAATTAAGAGACTAGCTTCCAAGAACTAACAATCTAATCTGGTTGCATATATGTAGTAAGATTTGAGGAAAGCCAACATGAAGGCTATATTAAGTAATAATTGACTGTGTCTTATCCACTAATTTATGTTCAGAACTAATAACAATATCCTGGCAGCTCTAGTAAATTATAGAAGAAATATCATTAAACAGTATAGGATTAATTCCTAAATTAATGATAAAGTAAATAATTAGTTAAGGAGTTCAAAAGATGACTATTGAGAAGATTAAAAAATATTATATTTGTGAAGTGACTATCATGATATCTGACATTTACTAAGTTCTAATAATTGTTAGCTCCTGAAATTTAGTATAGTAATTGAGTAAACCATGTCTTTTTCATACCTAGAGATAGATATCTATGAATCTAGATAGATATGTTAAGCCAACTAGAATGAAATAAATTCTTGTTGTGGTAGCTACTGAGTTGGCAGATATGTGATCACTTGCTTGTATGAGAAAATTTATTTCTTTTGTTTTTATTTCACAATTTCTTATGAGAAATGTAGACTGTAATTATCTTTTATCCATGTTCTATTATTTTGTTTTTAGTTATTGCTTCGCCAATTGCATGATTTTACTCTTTTTCATCAATGATTTATGTTTTAATTTACTCAATATTGGATGGATTCTTTCCAAATGTATTGTGGATCACAGCTTCTTAAATACTTCTCCATTGTGAACAGAAATTGGTTTCATTTTAATCAGTGCTAGCCTTCTAAACTCTGAAATGGGTTGTTTTATATCAGGCTTTCTTCTGGCAATTCCATTAAACATATGTACACTGAAAAGGCACAATATTCAAATTGCAACTGGAAAATTATTTTGTAATGTATTATTTTAAAATATTCTTTCTGCCATATGTAACTGAAATTTAGGTCTCAATTTTTATACCATTTATTACATTATTATTTATTTCATTTATATCAGTCATCACACACACTGACTACTGCTTATAAGATACCTCACCTAGCTATGTTGGACCTAGAAAAGTGTGAGTCATGTTGTCTGAACTCAAGGACTGTTATGTTTATGATAGATATAAGTTATATACACATTATTTGAAAAGATAACTATACAGATGGATGTGGATATGGTAAGTACCAAATGAGTGACACCAAAAAGAAGTACTTTAAGAGTTCAGGCAACAATAACATTGGAAAGACATTGCTAAATATGAAATCTGATAATCAGGGAAGGCTTCACAAAAGAAGTGGCAATTGAGCTGGGCCTTGAAGGATGGATAGAGAAGAGCAGTGATAGTGTTTCCTATGGATATAGGAAGAAAGAAAGTGGTGCATTGACTAAGCAAAAAGGCAAGAGTGCACAAGACAAGAGACAGTGAGTTTACTATCATGTGTAGAATGGAAGTTCAGTGTGGTATTAAAAGATGTCTAGAAAATTAGGTTGGATACATAACATTGTAGATGGCATATTTATGTAATTTCAAGTTTTCAAGTCACTTTTATATACAGTTTCTCATTTGATCTTTATAGCAACACTGTGAAAAACATTCTTACTATAACCATAGGTAATAGAAACTGAGTGTCTAGTGGTTGAAGCATACCTAGTGTCACACAACTAGAAATTGTTAGAACACAGATGTGAATTCAAGTATGATTCTAAATTCCTTGTTCACCTCATCATTTCACCGTATCCATCAGAAGATGATTATTAATCATTGTCAATGGCCGAGTGTGCATATTTATGTGTGTATATGTATATACAATATACACAATGCTATTTTCTGCATAGTGTTAAAAAATAAACTCATTTCTGACTTGATAATATCATTTGAATGGATGAAGGTGAGAGAACATTTTGAGTACAAGAGATTGTTTCATGTACATTCTTTGCATATTCTTTTCAATAGAATAAGAATAATGACTCATTCATGATTCTGCTACTTTTACCAATAAACAGACCTATGGATTTTAACTTAAATTTCTCTGGAAATATTTAAAGCTATTTTTTATGTCATCATCACTTATAATTAAATATCAGTTTCAAATTTTTCCAATTAATTTTAAATTTATCTCTTATACTGAATTGTTATGACATATCTATAATGTAAACATTGCAAATATTATTATGCCCATTTAACAGATGCATAAAGCCAAACAGAACAATCTATACATCATCCTCTTCATATTTATGGTGGATCCAAGTACCCTGGCTATTGGGCAGACTAGCAGTCCACAACTTCAGGTTGAAGCCCAGGATACTCACCAGTTTGCATTTGGTCTTGTAACTGGGGTTCTCGCCTTCTTCCCATGACTCAGTAGCACCACTCTTTTTCCAGACGCTCATTTCATATTCCTTCTAACCTCAGGATCCAAATGTACTGACAGGGTAGTTTCACCTTTGTCGGCCTCCAGGTAACCCATTCCCTTCCAACCATTTATCAGAAGACATGGAAATATCTGTTGAGAATGTAGTCTATTTGGATTCTTTCTAGAAACTCACTAACTGTGAGGACTAACTGTAAGGACTTTTCCTATTGCATTTGATGCTATAAAATGAACTAGTTAACATTTATCTATTTTTAGCTCATGCAACCATATACTATGACACTTACCTTGGTTAATGATTGATGGAGAGAGGAAACTACCTTTTATTTCCAAGATGAGCTGTTTAACAGAAACATGACCATGACCCTGATGTTGAACATGCACCAACCTCACTTCTAAGTGCTAGAGACAAGAAGGAGCTATTTTTCAGGGCAGTGACACTAAAAAGAGACAGATTTCCCATAATATATTATAGTGAGGTCTGAATTATGGTTTTCTTCTCTCCTCCCTTTGGCCAAATGTCTAAGAATTGCATTTGGCCTCTTGCAGCAATCTCTGGGAGGATTAAAGTACAAATCATATAGCCAAGGGACTTATTCATGACAATAGAATAGTGTTAGTTAACCTTGACTAAGGTTAACTTAGCTACTGGAAATGTTAACAGGTGGGGGTGTGGAAGACAAATGTCAACACTTTTTATTACATATCTTACCACTTTCCATAATGTTTCAACTAATTTGTTTCTAATTTTTTTAAGTTAAAACCATATACCTTATTTGCTGTTAGATAGTAGTCATATAGCTTGCTCATCTCTCTGTTCCTCCGGTATTTATATGATTATCTAGGATATGATGGTATGATTCAAATTCAGCAACACTTTAAGTTACTTTATATTTGGGTGATAATAAAAATATCAAAAGCATATCACATTGCATTTCTACTATACTTTTCCAAGGACAAGGGTCTTATAACATTTGATTTTGGCTTATGAATTATCTCATATAGCTCAGGTTAGTCTTAAATAGAATAAATGACTTTTTATACTTATATGTAATGTTATGTGTTTTGGCAAATACTACTGTTAATTGGTGTTAGAGTACTCTCTGTCTTCATTTATTTGCTAAGGGCATTTAGATACACACACTATGCTCCTAAAGAGTTTGTCTTTACACATCTGAAAATCCAGGTAAAAGAGAAATTATAAAATTATAATGCATATTTGAAAGGGGCAGGATAATTATATATATATATAATGTATAATATATATATTTATATATTATATATATAAAATATGTAATGTATTTATTTTTACCTTTGAGCTGACTTTTTTAACTCCAGGCCAAGTCAATTACCTGTGGCTGGCTGCTTCATGATGCACCTGGAACAAACCATATGTGGAGCCTATGTCAGCCTAGCACTTACCAGGTTTCTGCTCCACCAATTACATAAAATGTTACTGTTGAAAGACTTCTGGTAAAATTCTGTTGTCATGTATAAAAATATTACATTAGAATAAGATTGTCTCCAAATGGACACAGGGTTAAATTAGCCATTTAACTGTAATCTTTTAAATTTAATATAATTATCAAATATGTAAGCACAGAAGATATGAAACCACAATTTTAAACTAGAAAAGAAAATGAGTAAAATGTACCCTTCTTCATCAAATGAAATGTTTAAATTTGAGTAATTGGAGAACAGTTTTACTGCAATTACATATGTTTCTAGAGGAAAATAAATCAAGGCGTTTCAGCCAGAACCCCTGTTAATGTTGACTTTTGCTGGGTAGGCTGGCCTCCTTGGACAGAGTCTGTGGTCATGAGGTTATACAGGGGCAGAAAGCCACTAACCTCTCAGGGCAGGAGAACAACTCTAATAAATTCTGCTTATTAAAGTGCCAAAATGACGATGCCTCTGAATTAAGGAGCAGAGTGAGAACCCTGTTGTGACTTTTGTTATTAAGACAGAAACATGTCATCTATTTTGTGTGATCTATTAGTGTTGTTAAAAGAATCAAGTGAGATAATGCATCTAAAAGTCCTTTGAAAAGTGTGAAGAGCTATATAAGGACACAGCAGGCCTGGTTGACCTGTATTATACCTAGACCTTTGATTAGCTGAGCAGTTGACCTCAGAGTAACTAAGCTATCATCGAACTGAGAAAGGAGATCTCAGTGAAAGGAATGATTTTACTTATTAAATTTGATAAGCCTGAAAGTTTTATTTTAATTTAAATTCTTATGGTTAATACGTTTTTCGAAAATAGTAATTTTATTGTTTTGGCATATAGATTTACAGCATTAGAAATGAAAGGAAAAGCTTTGGAATCTCACTTCTCTTTTTTGGAACCAGATTTTCATAATTTACTTTGTGATCCCAGCCAGATTAATTAAACTATCTGAACTTGTAAAATAGAGATAGTAATATTCAATACATGATACTTCTGTGTAGATCAAATGATTTAACATAACATATAATACTTACCATGTGTCTAGTAGTTAGTAAGCATAAAACAATAACCCAATTTCTTTCTCCACCAGTGTTGCATAAAGTGCAATATCTGAACTAGTGTTTTAGAATCACCCATAGGGATGAAAATGCAGATTCCTGAGGCCTGTTCTAGACTTTCTACAGATAAGTCCTAGGAGTCTGTTTTTCAGTAAACATTCCAGCTAATTCTTAAACTTACGATAATTGATAACTGATTTAGATAGAGCCGTACAGTAGAGGCTAGTACTTGCTATACAGGATTGTTGAATGTGAGTATATAGGAACTGAATTTTAAGCTGAACTGACCCAGTGACTGCACAGAAGTTAATTTTGTTTGCTTTCTTGTCATTTGCTTCTTTACTCCTAAATCCAGAAAAGTCATTAAATATTCTCTTAGGTGTCCTAATAGGTAAAAGTTTTCAAGGTTTTACTGCCTTGGGTTGCAATATAACATTAGGCATGGTTGCAAACAGAAAGGAAGTTAACAAAAAGTAAAGGAATATTGAGTTTGACATATAGGGAAACTAGTTTAAAATTGATAACCAAAGTAACAGTGGTCAAATAAAGATTTGTCCTTTCTTTGCCAAAAAGTCAGAGACGCAAATAGAAATATTCAAGCTAGATGCTTATTGGCCCTATACTATGTGCAAATAACTGTACATATATTTTAACACGTGGAAGCTAAATGTCAAATCCATTTATTTTTGACACTTTTTAATATTCATGAATCCTTCAAAATGGGTAAACTGTGTTTAAGCCAAAAAAAAAAAGTCTATTTAATATTAACTTAAATACCTAAACCATATCCAAAGAATAAACTATTGAAATCTCAGGAAATATTAAAGGCATCTAATAGCTTAGAAAAGCATAGAAGTCAAATTCAAGAGCAGGCAAAGCAAGAATAATGTTCATATGGATCTGTCTATATGGACAGGTGTGTGTGTGTTAGGGGAACAGGATGCCTCACTACTGAGAAACAGATGTATATTCATAGCAGCAGAAATTGAAACGTTTGGTGATCTGGAGTTAATGCATTGTATGAGCAAAATATGAGTTTCTAAATTTCTTCTCTTTTGCAGCTTTTTGAAATATCAATGTCCTTTTACAGTTATCAGGAATACCTGTTATCTATTCAAGAGGTTCTTTCCTGGCATGCAGTCAACAGTTGAAATACCTTCAATGATAATATAAGTTTATAGCTCCTTTGAAAGCTCTCTGTTCACCCACAATGCAAAGTTGGAAGTAGATGACTTTACCCATTCTCCCCATTTTCACCAGCCTTTCTTTATGTCAGAGAGACATGTTTAGTCACTACACATGTTCTGGTGGATGTTTTCTAGCCAACAATTCAGATGTCCCTAGATCTTTCCTCACCTATTTATCAATAGAAGTATATATAGCATCAGCTAAAAATATATTCTCTAGAATGGAATTGCTGGGGAACTGGACCAGCAAAGTGCCTCTATTCCAGTTGAAGAATTTCCTGATTTGACAGG
Organism: Macroglossus sobrinus; assembly: GCA_004027375.1. Classification (NCBI taxonomy): domain Eukaryota; kingdom Metazoa; phylum Chordata; class Mammalia; order Chiroptera; family Pteropodidae; genus Macroglossus; species Macroglossus sobrinus. Next base: position 731,245 of record PVKZ01000557.1, read on the forward strand.
TGGTGGCCTTTCTTATAGAAATGTATGAATAATTTAGTATAAGCCTAAGTTCTAACATTTTGATCTTGAACCAATGGTAGTTCATTCTTTAAGCATAAAACAGTAGTTCTTACCCAATGTGCCAGGAAATCTTCCAGGATCAATTCAAAACAAAGGTCCTAGTCCAGAGAACAAAATGTTGGGTATTTCTAGATTTCTCTCAGTCTTCCTGATTTATTTCTTCAGGGATAATTAGAGTGACTAATTTATTATCTGTGCCTGTTATCCTATGTAGTTTCTAAACAGTACCCTTCTCTAAAGTGGCTCTTTTTGTAAAGTGTTCCAGTTTGGGTGATACATTGTATGCCCCATAGTAAATGCTATTTAAATAGCATTTAATGAGCTGTATTATTATTTTCCCAACTTCACAGATGAATTGAGGCCCACAGAGATTGGCCCACCATTATTCACAGAATGAAAGCACCTACAGTTGTGTAGCATTTTTAAAATTCTAGATTAATTTAAATAAAGTGCACTAATTTTAAGAGTATGCTTTGAGAACTTTTACATATGTATTCATCTGTGATCAATATAAGGGCATTCTTTTTTATTGGGCTCAGAAGGCTGCCTGGGGGTCTCCTCTCTGTCAGTACCCTCCCTCAACTTAAATGCTGTTTTGATTTTTCACCAAAAAACATTTTACCAGTTTTTAATTTTATCCAAGTGGAGCCATAGAATGCTTCTTTTATTATCTGTAGAAAATTTGAAGCACAGTTGGGCCCACTCTAGAAACGGCCGTCTAAACTATTATCCTATACTGCCTTTTAAAGCAACAATTACTAACACTGTAATTATTTCTCCCCTCCTTCTTCTTCCATTTCCCTCCTTCAGCTCAAATTACTTCCTTTGGGAAGTCTTTCTTGAACCTGTGGGGTAGACTAGATTTTTCTGTTGAACGTTCTTGTAGTATTACATATTTCTACTTTATTGCACTTTTTATAATTATAAGTAACTTTTCATAATTATAAGTAACTATATACTTAATAGTTTTATTTTTTCCCCTGCTAGAATATAAGCTAAATAAGGACAGAACTTTGTATGGTTCAGAGTGACATCTTAAAGCATAACAAGCATATAATAGATGTCCAAAAAATATTTGTTGAACAAATGCATACCTATATCACATGCCATTTACCAAGGCGAAGCTTATTTCTTAACAAGTGAGCCTTGTGGCCATCTATGGAAAAAGCAAATGTCATCTGCTGGTGCTGTGAGAAGGGGGCTAAACTGTCCTTCAACTCTAAGTAACTCCCCTAAAGACTGGATCTTAGGAGGCCAAAAGCAGAGGAAAATTCAACTTAGAAACCATTAGAGAATTTGATGTCCACATAGGACCTTTGTTCTTAGCAAAGGCCAGAGGCCACAGCACAAAGGGTCTGCTGTTGATTCTGAGGAGAGTGCTTTGCTTTGAGCTAATACTGTAGGCTGACTTAACTCTGGTTTTAGTAGCCTATGGTTTCTTTCACCTCCCCAAGAACCCTGCTCTGGCTTTCTATTTGAGTAGTCTCAAGAAAAGGAAGAATGAGAAAAGGCAGAGGGGCTAAAATGAGGAATTGAGAGAAGCAAAATAGATCCCTCTGATAACTAATGCCATAGATTTGTTTTCTCCTCCTCTGTGACCATATGCCTCCCTTCCCACTTTATGGAGTTATTTTGAACAGGGATACCAAGGGGAAATGAGCCTTTCCTTGTATAACTTAGGTACCCTACCCATTATTGAGAACCATCTCTCAAAGTCATGACACTCCTCTTAAACTGTGAAGCTTGCTTTTTCCCAGGTACTTTACATCCTTTATCCTGTCAGTGAGGATGGCAGAAAAACCACAGTACTGTTTCCAATAATAGGAACAAAATATCTTATCACAAAGGAAATTAATTGGACAATAAGAATAAACAAGTATGGCACACTAAGATGATATAATTCCAACCAAATGCTGATAGAATTGACACTTTAAGTTAGCATGTGCAGTCCTTTCTGTTAAAATTGCTGTGATAATTTTGGAATTATTTCCATTGAGGGGAAGGACAGAATAAATTGCCAAAACCAAGCAAGATGTATTCTAGTGCATGAGAAAAAGAAAGTTCATAGCAGCTTTTGAGTTGTGGAATGTAAAGAAATTACATTTCAAGACATGCTTGCTCCTAAGAAGGATGTTGCCAAGTTATACAATTCAATATGGAAAACAGTCTGTGAACTGCCAACACTACCTTTTCCATTTCCTGAGTACTCAAGAACCTAGATTAGGATTTATTACAGAAGATAGTCTATACACCAAAGTTCCTTGACTCTCAGATTCATTTATATTTGTTCTAATTTCCAGAGTGTTGGTCAGCTTGGAAACACCTGCCCTTGTAATTTTCTTAGGTTAGTCCAAAAATACTGAGTGTTCTATTTCTATGTAAGTCAAAGATTAGTAGGCTGTGTCTATATAATATCTGCAATCTTTATAAAATACAAATGTTCAATTAGCAATCCGCATTTTCAGGAATAGGCTATATATAATAATGATAGGCAATTCTAATATTGTCGGCTGGAGATTATTCAAGTATAACTGATAACTGAGATTTAAATGCAAGCACTATTAATACAATACAGGAAAATCTATGAGATTTACCAGGATATAAAATTCACATTATAGGAGAATTTTATCTCTAGGCAAAGAATGAAGAGGGAAACATTTTTCAACTAGATAGGATATTCTCTTCTGTACCCAAAGTTCATCGCCACTGGCTTCTTCTGGATCGATCACATTGTTCTAAATGAATGATGCTGTCAGAGGTTTAAAGAATGACGAGGAGTTCTGCAGTCAGGTCTGAATATAATGAAAATGCCCTAGCAGTTTCCTTAGCTTCATCAGGGCAGCAGATTAAATTTGAGCTCAAATTCTGAAATGATAGAAAGCTGTTTGACTGCATTTTCAGTGTGTTTATCAGAAGGAAACTGAAAGTACAAGATAACTTCTGCAGAAAATTTGGAAGCTGAGATGGGTATCTGAACCTTCTGAAAGGAATCTGCTGTAGTTGAACATTACTCACGTTTCTACCTCCAAAAACCAGCACTGCACTTTTCTTCCAGAATTATTTTTAACTAACTTGGAAGTCATCCAGGTTTGAATCTCCCAAAAGCAATTTTGTAAATGTGAAAGGGGCTAACTGGGTTCTGATTCAAGAGACAGGTGCATTTGTATGTCTTTTGTACAGCTGTGAAAATCCACAGGATGGTCATCACTTATTCCACAGTGGAACAGCTTAAGTGTGAAAATCATTTTCTTCCAAAGGTGACGAAAGCCAGCAAGACAGATCAGAGTTAAGCCAAGCAAATGCATCCACACCTATTTTCCCTTTATCCTTCTTCGGAAAATAAAGTGAAAAATTTATAACTGGAAACATGGGAGACAGCTACATATACCCAACAGAAATTACAGTTACCACTTTAAACCAACCTCAGTGATGTGTAAGTTCATTTGAAATATGTCATGATATAAACTGACTACTACTGCCACACCATGGTTGTTCAAATTTTATGAAACAACAACAAAAAAAAATCATAGGAGAATTTATGTTACACAATAAACTAAAAGTGGGTAGAATCTGAAATGGGAAAAGCTTTGGATGAGTCTTGCTTCTTAATAAAAGAAATAAACATGAATTATACCTTTTTAGTCTTATAATGTTCGCGTTGTCTTCTGTTATCACATTTAAGTTAAAGATGCCTCAGTCTTTGATAGTATTTCATTTTACACTAACATTTGGTAGATTTCATGTAAAATTTACATATATGGTTAAATATAGTCAATATAACATTGAAGGAAATTTAATTATTAATGTTTTCAATTTGTCACAAACCACAAGTATTATATACATATTGCCTGTGAAGATTTCTTTTAAAATCAATATTCATCTTGAACAAAGTTTTCAGAAGAGTCATTTATCAACTACAGTATAGCTAATTGCTCTCAAGATTATCATATCATTCAGCTAAGATCATCTGCTAAAGTAGAAGTCTCCCTGCCATTAGCAGTAGTGTTTACTAACCCTCTGGATAAAATATACCAAAATGTGTATCATTCCTGATGTGATTTTTGTCTTAAAGATTTTCTCATAGTCAGAACAGATAATGAATAGATAATCATTCATCGGATAGATACATGAAAGAAAGAAAGAAAGAAAGAAAGAAAGAAAGAAAGAAAGAAAGAAAGAAAGA